>JAADJZ010000033.1:0-437970 GCA_011032825.1 Massariosphaeria phaeospora | reverse complement strand
GTCCACTTAGAATAAGCCAATGGATAAAATGTCTAGTGTTAAAGCTTCTTCTACTATCAACACCTAGACGGCCGAGTTTAATCTAAAAACTGCCGATAAGCTTATCGGCAGCTTTGTTAAACAAATTGTTAACGCCAAATCTACTGCTTAACTCGTAGCGCTTGTTCCCGCCCTGTTTAGAAACGAACGAAAACGTTACTTGAACAAATTGTTCAAGCGCACTTTAAAATAGCCAACGCTATTGTTGTCTTGAAAGAATGAAAAGACTCCTTTGCAAAGTCCATTGCCAACCCTTTGGCAAAAACAAACTTCAATTTTCTTAAACTAAAATCCCTTCGAGCTCTCTCTGTTCAAGTCTTGAGACTAGCTACCAAACATAGGCAACTTGCTCCTAAAGACTTTTCCTTAGCTCTTAAAGTATCAAAGAAAGCAGCGCTAGAACGCATGATTAAAATCAAAAAAGCCGAGATCGAAATTCTTGAACAATTGTGCGATCTAGACGCGCAGACTAAAGCTCTCCTCGACGGCTAGAAATTAGCAGCGGAATAACGACTACATTAGCCTTAAAGCTTTTACGCTCCTAATAAACCAACCGTGCAAAGAATCATTAGTCAAAACAACTATTTCAATTGGAGCCAACGCTGCCTACCGACAAATCGAAACTAAGAAAAAACAATCGGCAACGCAGAAAAAAGCTTAGGTCGAAGCTACTAGCGCTCTGCCTAGCGACAAGAAAGCTTTGGCCAAGTTTATCAAGAAAATCGGCAAACGCTAGCAACAATCTAGGAAAAATAAGCAGGCTAAACCGAAATCGAGAAAAGGTCAAAAAGAGGCTAGTTCCTCGAAGACCAAAAACTAGACGAAGAACACCGCCAAGGTGTCGAAGCGCCGCCAAGAAAGCAACAAAAAACGCGGCACTTCTTCTAAAAAGCAGCAGAAGAAGCGCTAAATGCACTATTGCTTTATGAAAACAGCGCGCTGCTTCTAAAGTTCTTTTAACTTTAGAACTTTTTATCTCAAATAATGTACATCTAGCGCACTTGGCTTGCGCATTAGTTTGAGACGCTTATAGACTAGCGCCTAGGTGTATACAAACTCGATAGTGTTAGACTCTTTATAAACATCGAGTACACGCTTAGCGTAAATCTAAAGTTTTTGTTTTTCAAGCCGCTTAATCAACAAGTGGCGCTAGACTAGTTCAAGCAACTAAGTTAGAAGTGTCGTCTTATAACGCATTTTTAGAGCAATAGTACAAACGTACTGCTTAGCTAGCACAAATCTATTTTGTATCTGTCAACTAGCTAAGACACAGGCATTAACAACAATTAGTTTGCAAACAGCATTCGAGTTAAGAGAAAAGCCTTGCGCCGTGCGCTTTACAGGCGACCTATACCTCAACCTAACTCTAAGAACAACGCTCTCTTTCGAGTCGTAGTTCCTTCAAAAAATCTGCGCGATTGGCTATTAGGAGCTCAGCTTCTAGCACTAATTACTAACAAAAACTTTAAAGTTTTGGTTGTTACTCGTGAGTAGTACGAGACACAAGTAAAAGCTTTTCTCTACATACCACAAATTCAAATTTAGCACTAAGAAAAAGCAGAGTTCGATGACTTCTATCAAAGTGCTGTTTAACACTTTAAGCATTAACTCTTTCGTGTGCATTAGAACGGCTTATATTACTCGCATCTAAACACGAAGCGAGTATTACGTTTTTGGCGTTTAGCTTATACAAATAAAGCGATCTCGATTCTCTATAGCATTCCTAAGATCTACAAAAGTTTATAGAAAATTAAGCCTATCGTACCAATGCATTTCTATGTGCTAGGACCTCTAGACAGAATACTGCACGCTATGCTACTACCGGTTTAACGCTCTTTCTCGTAGATATGCGAGAGCAGCTAGAATCTGTGTTTAGAAGTTGCAGAATTTAACTATAGCAACACAACTTCTATGCGACTACACACTAGCAACGTCGCAAGCATGTATACGAACATCTGTTAGAAAGATTTCGTGCATGCCTTTTGGTTTATTCTTGAAAACGGCGACTAGTATAATGAGCAGACTAGGAACTAGATTCTCAAAGCTTTCGATTTTATTTAGCACAAAGCGCTATTTCAGATTGAGCCTAAATTGGTTTGCCAAGTCGACGAGGTCCTAATGGGGTTACATTGCGCTTTTGTCTTTGCAAATCTCTTCATGGCCTACTACAAATAGCTATACTTCTATCAACGTACGCCTCGGTTTTATCGCCAGTATATTGATAATATTCTCGTCCTTAACCTATCTAACGAGGCTTTCGAAGCTATCCGCGTTTTAGGCCTGCAAATCCTGTAGACGCACTTTGCCTACGAACTCTCGTTCCTCAACGTACGCTTCTACACGCACCTCGAGTTAGCGGCAGTGTGTTTCGCACTTTTCAACAAAGTGCTAAACCACTATCAATACCTTCTATAGGCAAGCTTCTACTCTTTCTTAGTTAAGAAAGGGCTGGTCAAAAGCGAGCTCTGCCGAATCCGCGCAATATGCTACAAAGAAATATACTTTCTAACATAGAAAGCGACATTTATGTCGAGGCTTTAAGCGCGCGGCTAGCCAAAACAAGTGTTACACTTCTAGAGACGACAGGTTCAATAGCAATCGTACTTCTCTAGTTTCAGGCTAGAAACTAGAGTCGCACGTAATGCAATTATTGCCGTTTCTAAATATAACCCTATGTAGAACTAGGTTTCTTCCTTCGCCATCTAGAACGACATGCGATTGAAATAGGTTTGAGCTAGACTCTTAGACCTACCGTACCCACCGCAGTGTATCGTTGCCAAAAAACGAACTAGATTCATGTAAAATCTCGTTCGGGCGGTAAATCGAAGCATCTTTTACAAAGAAATTAAAGAAACCGACATTAAAAAGCTGTCGGTAAATGTGTTTTCTTTGGATACCGAATTATTCTACTCTCTGCTCTAAGCTGTAGTGACAAGCAGTTGCAGCTTCAGCGCATAGCATTTTTCGTTCTTTTCTCCTTCTCTGCATGCGCTTCCTCTAAGAAAAGTGCGTCGCGAAAGTTGAGTTAGGTTTGAGATGTAAAACCTATAAGACCTGTTGCTGCCTTTGCTAGTTTTACTACTCTGCATGCTTTTTTAAGTGTTATACTCTCTCTAGGAGAGAGCGTCGCAGAGTAGCGTTGTCTTTGCAATTCAAAAACTCTAGAAAGCAGCAGAACGACTACTGCGCTTGTGAAGTACTTAAATAGACGAATAAAAGTGCTAGCAACGGCGCGGACGCTTGAAAATCTAGAGAAACACTCGCGCAGCGGACAACTACGCGTAAAAACAACTTGTTTCAAAAAAAAGCTGCTAGCTTGTAGGAAAAGTCTGTTAGTAATATAAAAGTATTGTTTTGATCTAGGTCAACTATTGCGGTTTCTGGAAACAGAAGATTTGAGTAAAGGCCTAGCGCCAAGGCGCTAACTCTAACTCGAACCTTAAGTAACTCTAGTACCTACTAATTACTAACAGACTTTTAGAGCTGCTCGTTTTACAGCACAACGTTTTGCATTGTCTTAGCTCCTCTACTCGCACTTAGCTTCTGCAAAGGCTAAGCAGCAGCTAAAAGCCTAAAACTTCTAGCAGCGCAGCAAGTAAACAACTCGAAAGAACTTCCCCCTAATTTTAATGTATATAAACAGCTTTTCTTTTATTCCTAATAAGTTTCTTTCTGTAGATACAACAAAAAACGAAAGGTGTCTTGCGAACCAAGGCATTTCGACGACTCTTCTTTGCAGAAAGACTAAATCCAATCGAATTATTTTACTTTACATACAACTCTAACTCTAACTTTAACTCTAACTCTAACTCTAACTCTAACTCTAACCCTAACTCTAACTCTAACTCTAAAACTCTAACCCTAAACGAACACGCTAACGCGCTTAATTACTAACGCTTAGCTAAAGCGCATAAGCCCGTTTATAGCCGCCTAGATCGCTGCCTCTACTAGCTCGGCCTCGTTGTTGCTTCTTGGATCTAGCTTAGCTACTAGCTTCTTGATACACGCTAGCAGATTCGCTCGCTTTATGCCTACTAGGTACGGCAGCCACTGCGTTCAATCTACCTACGAGTTAACTTCGTTGCGCTCGCTCGCCTAGATAGTGCTGATCGCTCGCTTCTCTACTTTTTTCTACGCTTTGGCTATTGCTTCGCTCACGCGCGCCTACGCTGCCTCGCCGTTAATAGGTACTACTTCTAAGTTGTCGTCGTTAAGCGGCTGCACTTCGAAGTACTGCGATTCTAGGCCTTAGACGAGCAGCCGCTAGCAGTGTACGCGTTAGCAGCCCTCGTCGACGCGCAGCTAAATCTCTTTCTGCGCTACCTAGCTAAAGCAGCTGCTTTTGCTTGCAGCTAACTAGGTATGCACGTTTTTTTAATAATTCTTTATTGCTTTAACGCTTTGCAGCACTTTGCTACAACAAGCTGCGTCTAGCTAGCATAATAAACCGTCTAAATAAACTAGCAACTAGCTAATCGGCGCGACGACCTAGCTAGGCACCTAAATCTCGCTAGCGTATTCTGTTAGCCTTAGCTAGCTGCGCACTCGCTTTGCTATATTTTTAGCTTGCTTTTGCTTAACTTTGTGCATGCGTTGTAGGTAACTTTTAACATAGCTAAGTAGTACGCTATGTCTACACTTTTTGTAAATAGCTATAGAGTACGCTGCAAAATGCTTAAAATGCTGCAGCTTAACGTTTGTTTCTGCTATAGCGTTAGTGCAAGTGCAAGTATAAGTGCAAGTTGCAAGTCGTGTAAATACTGCGTATATTATCTACTTACTATAAATTTATTTATTCTTTGCTTTTGCAGTGCAAACGCGCTGCTTACGCAAACGCGTTTGTTGTTTGTGTTACAGTTTTGTAACATTATACCTGCGTTTCTCTCTACCGCGTTGCTTTACTAAGCTGCGTAACTCTAACTCTAAGCACTACAACTACGTGCACGATTTTAATGCAAATCTTAGCAATAGTGCAAGGCAGCGCACTAAGTAACTAGTCTAAATTACAGCTTAATCTAACGTCAAGAACTTTACGCTACTAATATTTTAAAGAGTACTCTACGCAAAAGAAGCGTAACGAGATATACCAAGAGCTACGCGTATATCTAGTTCCTAGAAAAACTCTACCTAAGGCTAAGTGCTATTAGCGCTCTAGAATAGAATTCTACTACAATAAACTTTTATATTCTAAAATATTTTTATTTATACTATAAGTTAGAGTTCTAGAAAGTTTTATAGCGTGTAGCCTAAGATTAAAGCTACTAGATAAATTAGAAAGTAGTTTACTTTCTTTGTACTAGCTAAGTATAGATATTTATATATAACTATTAAAACCTAATATAAAACTACTTAATAATTTAGTACTTAGTATAATTATACTATACAAGCTTTAAAAAAGTAGTAATATCTATAGTTATAATAGTACTAATACTTTATACTTAGTAGGTTTTATATATAAGCTCTAATTCTATCTAATAGCTTTAATTCTAAGCTATATACTATATAACTTTCTAGAACTCTAACTTATAGTATAAATAAGAGTATTTTAGAATATAAAAGTTTATTGTAGTAGAATTCTACTAGATACTAGGTATAGAGCTTAAGCGAGCTCTTTATCTTTTAACTTTAAAAACTCTAGTAGTACTTAGCCTATTTAGGTAATTTTTAGTAGATTTTAAAGTCCTAGCTTAGGGCTTTAAAATAGTGTATAAATTATTCTAATAGGCTTACTATTAAAAAAGATATTAAAGTTATAATATTAGATAATTTGCTTGGCAAAAGTAGTGCACGAACCTGTGTAGTGCACGAACTCGTAAAGTACGTTAATTCTTTTACAAACATAACTTTAACAATTAATACGCTGTTTTCTATACAAGCTAGTGCGCTGCAAATTACAAACAAAGTGCAACTAAGCGCTGCGAAAAACATATTCAAATCTAAAACCTAACTACCTTTAGCAACTTAACTAGAACTAGCTTTAGAAATTTTACTAGAACTAGGCTACGTAACACAATATACTACTCGTACGCGTAGATTTTATCTCTAACATTAAAACTAGACCTAGATTTAGTTCTAGTTAGAGCTATAGAATAGCAGATTCGCTTGCTTTATAGCTACTAGGTACGGCAGCTACTGCGTTCGATTTACTTACGAGTTAACTTTATTACGCTTGCTTGCTTAGATAGTGCTAATTGCTTGCTTCTTTACTTTTTTTTACGCTTTGGCTATTGCTTTGCCTACGCGCGCTTACGCTGTTTCGTTGTTAATAAGTACTACTTCTAGGTTGTCGTCGTCAAGCGGCTGCACCTCGAAGTACTGCGATTTTAGGTTTTAAACAAGCAGCTGCTAGCAGTGTACGCGTTAGCAGCCTTTGTTAACGCGCAGCTAGATTTCTTTCTGCGCTACCTAGCTAAAGCAGCTGCTTTTACTTGCAGCTAACTAGGTATGCACGTTTTTTTAATAATTCTTTATTACTTTAACGCTTTGCAGTACTTTGCTACAACGAGCTGCGTTTAGCTAGCATAATAAACCGTCTAAATAAACTAGCAACTAGCTAATTAGCGCAACGACTTAGCTAGGCACTTGAATCTCGCTAGCGTATTCTATTAGCTTTAGCTAGCTGCGCACTTGCTTTGCTATATTTTTAGCTTGCTTTTACTTAACCTTGTGCATGCGTTGTAAGTAACTTTTAACATAGCTAGGTAGTACGCTATGTTTGCACTTTTTGCAAATAGCTATAGAGTACGCTGCAAAATGCTTAAAATACTGTAGCTTAACGTTTGTTTTTGCTATAGCGTTAGTGCAAGTGCAAGTGCAAGTGCAAGTTGCAAGTTGTGTAAATACTACGTATATTATCTACTTACTACAAATTTATTTATTTTTTGCTTTTGCAGTGCAAACGCGCTGCTTACGCAAACTACGTTTGTTATTTGTATTACAGTTGCGTAACATTATACCTACGTTTCTTTCTACTACGTTGCTCTACTAAGCTACGTAACTTTAACTTTAAGCACTACAACTACGTGCACGATTTTAATGCAAATTCTAGCAACAGTGCAAAGCAGCGTACTAAGTAACTAGTTTAAATTACAGCTTAATCTAACGTTAAGAACTTTACGCTATTAATACTTTAAAGAGTACTCTACGCAAGAAAAGCGTAACGAGATATACCAAAAGCTACGCGTATATCTAGTTTCTAGAAAAACTCTACTTAAAGCTAAGTGCTATTAGCGCTTTAGAATAGATTTCATTAACTACTGTAATTAAAACAAGATTTTCTTTGCTATTCTACTTCTTTATTCGACTTATACGCTTTAGCTACTTGATGTAGCAATATTTAAGCTTCTATTAACAGCTTACTTAGCAAAGCTATTAGAATACTTTTATAGAAGCTAGAGCCTAGCTTCTATTACTAAAAGCAACTTCTTTTTTCTATTCTAGAATGCGTAGAAGGCTTTTTTTAAGGAATTAACTATTCTTAGCTTTTTTAGAGCTACAGGCATATTACTACTTAATTCTAAGCCTATCCTTAATAGGTTCACGTAGAATAAAGAATTAAGCAATAGCTTTTTATTAGAGCTTAGCGATTATAACTAGAGAAAAATAAATAGGCTTGTACAATTAGTAGTAAAGAATTAGAGTAGTTAAAATACACAAAAGCTTTGCTAATTGCTTTACTACTTATTTGTTTAGAATAAGCTACTTAAGCATAAGATAGATAAAATTAAGCAAGCGCTATCTACTAAAGAGAAGCGTAAAAAGAAAAGCAAAGCTTTAGATTTCTAACAGCGCTAGGAATATCATAGTAAAGCGGTTTTCTAGTTACCAAGGAAAATAAAGAAAGCATGTGTTTGTTAATTTATTAGAGAGCAAGAGAAAAAAGAGTAGTAGCTTCAAAAAGCAAAGACAGCAGAGCTAAAGAAGGCAGCTAAGCTATACAAGAAGAAAATTGCAAAGAAAAAGCGTATAGCGCGAAAGGCAGCTAAGGTAGCTAGAGAAAGAGAAAGAAAGTAGAAAAAGCAGCAAAGCGAGCTCGCTAGAAAGAAGCTCGCGACGCTACAAAAGCTCTACAATTTTCTTAAAAAAGTAAAAGAAAAGCTTTGCAGCTATTTCTACAGAGCAAAAAGCGTTACAAACGTAGCGTTAATACTAAACATGCTGCGAAGGCCTTAGAGAGCGTATCTGCTATTCTAGCTATTCTAACGCGTCGCAGCTGCAGCGTTAAGTTTCTAAATAGATATAAGTAGCGCAAATTAATTGCAAGTATTAATATACCGTGTCCGTGCACTTAATGCACGAATTTAGCTAATGCACGCCGAACACCAAATACGTTAAAACTTTCTAATCTTCAACACGCGACAACTCTACTACTATGGACCCTATTTAGGCTGCAATTAATGAAATCGAATTCTAAGAGCTAGAAGAAGATTTCTTATATATAGAAATTGCTACTAGACGTAGTGTCAATCGCAGTACACTATTGCAAAGATACTAAAGTGTTACAGCGTCGCGTACAGCTACTGCAAACAATTAACAAAAGCTTAACTTATAGCAAAAGCAAGAGCTTGTGCGATATATCAAAGAACTTACAAAGAAACATATACCTTCTACAAAAGAAATAATACGAAATTTTGCATTAACAATAGCTAAAGAGCTAGTTAGCAAAAGCTAGGTTACCTACTTTATCAATCGACACAGCATTTATTTTATATTACAATAGACAGTTGGCATAGACAGCAATCGCTACAAAGCTAATTTAGAAAATAAATATTGCTTCTACTTTTATCTTCTACACAGCAAGATTAAGCAATATTAAATAGATTCTCGTTATACCTACAATATAAACGAGAAAGGCTTTCTAATTAGCATTATTAGTAGATTAAAAAGAATATTTAGTAGACGAATGTAGAAGAAGAAAGAGGTTAGAGCATTAATTTAAAATAAAAATCGTGCATAGATTACGCTTCTAGCATGTATATGCGCTAATAGATTTGCTTTGCTTCTAAGCTTTATCTATAAGGCTGCTAACAAGAGCATTTAATTAAGCTAGGTAAACGATATTTAGGCAGAAAAACACTTAGTCTTTATTACTTTATTACTATCTAGCTAGACGAACAACGATATTGGACTTGCCTAGCTTAAGCAAGTGTTTAATCGCTGTACAAAAGAGAAAACTCGACGATTCTATCAACTCTTAATTCTAGATAGCTACGGATCCTATATTACTATGGATTTTATTAACTACTGTAATTAGAACAAAATTCTTTTTGCTATTCTACTTTTTTATTTGACTTATACGCTTTAGCTACTTGATGTAGCGATGTTTAAGCTTCTATCAACTGCCTACTTAGTAGAACTATCAAACTACTTTCAAACAAGCTAAGGTTTTTTTTCTATTACTAAAGGCGACTTCTTTTTACTATTCTAGAAAGCGTAGGAAACCTCTTTTAAGAAATCAACAATTCTTAGCTCTTTTAGAGCAACAGGCATATTACCTTCTAATTCTAATTCTATCCTTAATAGATTCACTAAAACTCAAGAATTAAAAGAAAACTTTTTATTATTACTTAGCGATTATGATTGAAGAAATATAGATAGGCTTGTACGCTTTGTAGCAAGTAATTAGAGTAGTAAGAATACACAAAAGCTTCGTCAATCGCTCTACTACTAATCTATCCAAAATAACCTACTTAAGCATAAGATAGATAGTTTTAAGCAAGCTCTATCTATTAAGAAAAAGCGTAAGAAGAAAAGCAAAGCTCTAGACTTTCAACAGCGCTAAGAGTATTATAGTAGAGCTATTTTCTAGTTACTAAGGAAAGTAAAGAAAGCACGTGTTCGTTAGTCAATTAAGGAGTAAGAAAATCAAGAGTAGCAACTTTAAAAAGCAGAGACAGCAGAGCTAAGGAAAGCAGCTAAGCTGTACAAAGAGAAAATTGCAGAGAAAAAGCGTGTAGCGCGGGAAGCAGCTAAGGTAGCGAAAAAAAAGGAAAAAGCAGAAAAAGCAGCAGAACGCGCTCGCTAGAAGGAAGCTCGCGACGCTACAAAAGCTTTACAATTTTTACAAAAGAGTAAGAGAAAAGCTTTGCAGCTATCTTTACAGAGCAAAAAGCGTTACAAACGTAGCGTTGATACTAGAGATGCTGCGAAGGCCTTAGAGAGCGTATCTGCTGCCCTAGCTATTTTAACGCGTCGCGGCCGCAACGTCAAGCTTCTAGATAAATATAAGTAGCACAAGTTGATTGCAAGTATCAATATAGTACTCTTCTAGAATATCTTGTGATAATATTAATTGTAGGTGGCTCTACAGCCTTATTTCTAATAGAGCGTTTATAGTGTTCGGCGTGCATTGGCTGAATCCGTGCATTGGGTGCACGGACACGGTAGTACTCTGCCAAAAATTCTCATGATAATATTGATTGTAGCTGGCTCTATTGCCTTATTGCTAGTAGAACGTTTATGGTGTTCCGCGTGCATTACGCGCACGGACACGTTAGTACACGCTTTAGGTAAGTAGTAAACTTGCTAGCGTAGTCTTCCACAGATAGAATAGCGGTGCCAGCGTCCTCGAGGTCGATTAGAGCTCGCAGGCCTGACGTACTATACTCTAGATCAATTATTCTGCAAGCGACTAGGAAATCTTTCTGTGCGCAAGATTCTGTTGTCTCTAGAATCTCTGCGGCTATGCACATGTTGGTGATCTCCACCTAAGAGCGTAGCTACTCTTTAACCTTCCTGCCGCGTGGCGGCGTCTGGAGGCCTTTGTATCGTGCGATAAGATCGCGTTGTCTTGTCGCGTCGGACAGTGCGAGGTGCTTCTTAAGCGTCGTCAATCAATCGTGCGATGTGTCCTTGTTCTCGATCAAGTAAAAGTGCTTTGCAGCTATTGTCTTGCTAATCTTAAAGTTAAACTTAGCAAGAGCCTTTTTTTAACGCTTAAACTTAAGGTCTTTCCGCTCCTATCGCTCGTACTCTTACTGGAATAGCTTCTGCTGTGCTACAGTAAGATGGGCAAAGGACGTCGCGTCATTGTTGTAATCTGTTAGTTGAGGTTCGACTGGTGCTAGTAACGTAGGCAGATCCGCTGCCTTCGTGGCAAGGTCAACGTACTGCTAGAGTTCGTTCTTCTGGGCAGTATTCTTTCGTATGAACAGCCACTTGTGCCAGTCGTTAGCTCGATCGAGGACGACAGTCACTCGGGTGACCGCAGGGTCTGACTCGGTAGTCATCGTTCTTGGTAGTTCAGTAGCTCCGTACAGTATAACCTATCGAGGTCTCGGTCGTAGGTGCTAGTCGGCGGCTCCGTACAGTATGATCAATCGTTGATCTCGATCGTAGGTGCCAATCAGTCGTTATAGGTGAGTAAGCGAGCTTCTTAGTCGCAATCCGGGCTCATAACTGTTGCAGTGTAGAATGCAGTGAAAACAAAAGTATTGTGTATTGTCCTGTCGTGTTGTTTTGCTCGTGCTGCCTCTCGAAGGGCTAGCAGCAGGGTCTATTTACATGACGTATCTATGATACAGCTGAAGTAAGAGGTACCATGCAGGTCGGGCTTGTGCTCTACTCGGGCTCGTGCCCTACTCTCACCAAAACAACACACCCATTCTATCTTCTTCAGCACATGATAACTCAACAACTATGGCACCGATTGATAAGGCGATTGCAGATTTGAAATCGCACGAACAAGACGAAGATTTCAGTATCCAAGGTATCGCGAAAAAACATGGTGTCGAGTACTCAACGCTGCGGCGGAGGTGGACGGGCTAGACAGGCCCTCGGGCAGCCGGGTACGCCTCGCAACAAATACTTAGCCCACAACAAGAGGAGGGACTCGTACAGTATATTGGAGAGCTAACGGCTCGTAAGCTACCTCCTACGAGGGCAATAATACGAAATTTTGCGTTGAATATATCAAAACAACACGTTGGCAATGGCTAGGTTACGCGCTTTATCAACTGCAATTGCGACTATCTTATCTCTAAATGGAGCGCTGGCATGGACGTTGTACGCTACTAGGCCGACTTACGACGCAAGTACGAGTTGTACTTTAACCTTCTACATTACAAGATCGTTTAGTATAAAGTAAAGCCTTGTAATACCTACAATATAGATAAAAAGGGCTTTATAATTGGTGTTACGGGACGCTCAAAACGAGTGTTCAGTTAGCTTCAATAGGAGCAAAAGAAAGTCCGAGCAGCGCTTCAAGATAGCTCTCGAAAGTAGGTAACAGTCGTGGCAACTATTGAAGCAGATAAAAGTGTTTTGTCGCCGGCTCTTATATACTCGTTAGCTAACTGCACACTCCAAGCCTTATGGGTAGCTCAAATTGAAGTAGAAAAGCACAGCGTGTTTGTAAGCTCCTCACCAACAGAATGGACGAATAATGACATCAGATTGGCCTAGTTAGAGCAGGTTTTTAACTGTGAAACGAAGCAGAAAGCACGTTTCGGCCGAGATTAGCGTCTTCTTATACTCGACGGCTACGGCAGCTACCTCTTAATAGACTTTATCGAATACTGCGAGGCTTACAAAATACTGCTAGCTGTGTTTCTCTCTTACTCGACCTATACGCTGCAGCCTCTCGACGTAGTTTGCTTTAAACCTCTTAGCAGCAACTACTTCGCCAAGCTTACCAATTACCTCTTCAAAACGCAGAGGTTGCTAGCTGTCTAGAAAGGAAACTTCTTCTCGCTGTTCTAGAGTGCCTAGGAGTCTACGTTCACGACAAAACTAGTTCTTAAGGCGTTTGAAGCTACTGGTATTGCCTCTATGAAAGCTAACGTTGTACTCGAGCGTTTCTGCAAACAGAACGACGATAAGAGTAAAGCACGGCTCTTAGCCCTCTTTTTTAAAGACTAGAAGCAGATAGATTGTTTTATACGTGCTGCAGTAAAGGATACTTTAGCAGAAACTTCGCAGAAGCTCTCCCAAACGCTACACTAACTTTAGGTTCAAAACGAGGTACTACACTATAAGAACAGCGGCCTGAGAAATGCTCTTACTGCCAAGAAGCAGCGCAAGAACGCTAGCAAACCTCTTAATTTGCAGCGTAAAGAGGAGTACTACGGTGGTGCTACTTTCTAGTTGCTCTCTAAGTTCGAGCGAGCACGTAAGCGTGAAGCAGAAAAGCAACACCAAAAGGAGCAGAAGAGGCTAGCAAAGTCAAACAGAAAGAAGCTTCAAGCTGCTGCCAAGCTCTTTAAGAAGCAAGAGAAAGAGGAGCGTCGTGTTGCGAGAGAAAGAGCTAAGGAGGTGCGAAATCGGATGAAAGCAGAACAGGTAGCTGCTTAGGAGGCTAGAAAAGCTACTCAAAACACTAAGCAGGCCTTTATAATTTTCCATAGAAGCAAGCGTAAAGCTTTAGAAGCACTTCTAGCAAAGTGCAAGCTAAAACGAGCTAAGAGCGGTGCTGCAGCTCGTTTGTTGTCCCTAGAAGCTGCACTAGCACCTCTACTCAAAGTTAGCTCTCGGGGCCGCGCGATCACTCTCTTGCGAAAACTTAGATAGTAAAACTTATTCGTACGCCTCTACAGAGTAATAAAAACAATAAATCTCGCGATAATAGCTTGTACTGCTGTTGCAATAACCGCATCTTTGTAGTAGTAAGCAAGTTGTTTGGTGGGGCACGAGCTTGAGTGGAGCACAAGCCCGACCTGCATGGTACCGTGTCCGTGCGCGCAACGCCCGGAGTCGCGCAACGCTCGATTACCAAAACAGCACCTACACTTCAACGCGTAACAACTTAACGGCTATGGCACCTATTAATGATGCGCTTGCAGCAATCAAAGCGCTAGACTTAAGAAAGAAACTTGTGTATTAAAAAATTGCTAATCAATTTGGTGTCGATCGCTCAACTTTGGCGCGAAGACACAAGGCTGTTTAGGCACTCTAAGAAACTAAAGACTTCAACTAGCAGAAGCTTACTTAACAACAAGAGAAAGAGCTTGTAAAGTATATAGAAGAGCTTACTGCTCGTTATATACCTCCTACAAAAGAGATGATCGCCAATTTCGCGTTAGCAGTCGCCTAGGAGCTAGTAAGCAAAAGCTAGGTTACCCGCTTTATCAACAAGTACTCTATTTATCTTATTTCTCAATACTCAACGGGGATAGACGCTAATCGCTACAACGCTAACTCTTACACAAAGTATAAGTTATATTTCAACCTACTATAACGCAAGATTGCTAAGTATAAAGTTAACGCTAAGCACACGTACAATATAGATAAGAAAAGCTTTATAATAAAAGTTACCTTAAGAACAAAGCATGTGTTCAGCTAACGTATGTAAGAGAAAAAAAAAGTCAAAGCATTACTTTAAAATAGCAATTGTGCCTAGTTAACGTTTATAGCGTGTGTGTGCGGCGATGGATTAGCTCTGCCGCTAGGCTTCTTCTACGAGTCCGCTAACAACACTATCCAATCAAGCTAAGTAGAGGAAATCAAGCTAGAGATACACTCTGTGCTTGTTTCCTCGTTACTTTCAAAGTAGATCAACAATAAGCTAGGCCTAGCTTGGCTTTAATAGGTGTTTGATCGCTTTACCAAGTAGAAAGCTCGAAGAAAGTACCGCCTATTGATCGTTAACGGCCACGGCTCTTATGTAACAATAGACTTTATTAACTACTGCGATTAAAACAAGATACTCTTGGCTATTTTTTTTTCTTATTTAACCCACACGCTGCAGCTGCTTGATAAGGTAATATTTAAGCTTCTGTTAACTGCGTACTCAAAGAAGCTTACAACACACTTTTACAACAGCCAAAAGCTGTTAGTAATTAAGAAAAGCAACTTCTTTTACCTCTTCTAAAAGGCCTGAACAAGCACGTTTACTTAGAAGCTAATACTTAGGTCCTTTGAAGCAACGAGTATATTACCTCTTTAGCCTAACGTTATTTTTTAACGCTTTGCTAAAGATACTCTTAAAAACTCTAATAGCAGCACAAGCTCTTCTTTAGTCTACTCTAGCAAAGATTGGCTTAAAATAGAAACTCTGTTACGCAAAGTCGCTAAAGATAAGAGCAGTAAGGAGCTAAGAAAAGTTAGCTGCTCGCTCTACTACATCTCAATTCAAAACTCTTTTCTCTACTACGAGATAGTAGGCCTTAAAGAGGTTCTTAAGACTTAGAAAAAGCACAAGAAGAAAAGCAAAGCTCTTGAGTTCAAGCCTTGCAAGGAGTATTATAGTAAAGCTAAGTTCTACTCTTCTAGTAGAGTAGAGAAAGCACGCTCTAATAAGAGAACTAAACAACAGAACTAGAGAGCAGAGGAACTTAGAAAAGCAGAGATGGCGAAGCTCAGACACGCTAATAAGCTGTACAATGAGAAGATTGCTTAGGAAAAGCGTAAGCAGCGCGCGAGAAAGAAAGCAAAGCGAGACTAAGTTAAAGCTAAAAAGGCTGAGAAAGCAGCTGAGCGCAAGGCTCAAAGAGAGCGTAATAAGCAAGCTTTTGACGCTGAAAAAGCTGTACAATTGCCTTAAAGAGGCAAGCGCAAGGCCTCACAGTCTGCTGCACCAAGAAAAAAGCAAAATCGTAGTGCAGTAGCTGCGCGGCGTGGTGTTGTTGCTGCAGAGCTTTCTGCCGCACCTCGCACCTACACTACCTGCAGCGGCAGAACAGCAACTCTATATAATTAATTTGTATGAGAGAATATCATCGCATAGGTCTTTAGTGCACTCTACTAAAATATATCGCTATAGTAGCTATTGTATGTGGCTCTACAGCTTCAATTTTGTATGTTGCTGGAGAGTAATTATCGGGCGTTGCGCGACTTCGGGCGTTGCGCGCACGGACACGGTACCCTGCTGCCCGGCCGTCCGAGCCGCCTAGCCGTTCGAGCTACTCTGAACACCAAAACAGCAGCTTAACTTGAGGCTGTAGAGCTACGAACAATAGCTATTATCGCGATATATTCTAGAGTTGAGTTCTATAGGTATTAATTGATATATATAGCTATCTATATTTAGCTAAGAGCTTGATTGCTTGGCCGTGTCGTGATTGAGATGGTAGTAGGCCTGCTGCAGCACCTAAGGCATTATCACTACTCTAAGGCTGCGCAGCTGCTCTCTTTTTTGAGCCTGCTTTAGTAGCTGCCTTGAGGTCTCTCCTCTTGCCTCTTTGAGCAGTTTTTTGAGCTTGCTAGAGTCGTTGTTAAGTTCTACGAGCTGCTTGTTGTAAAGCTCAATTAGCAGCCTTACGAGCTTTCTCTTTCTGCTTTATTATTTAAGCTGCTGCTTTTGCTGCACGCTTCTGTTGAGCTGCCTAAAGCTTTTTCTACTTTTTCACTTTACGTACGCGAGCTGCCTTAGCTTTCTAGTGTTGTAGTTGCTTTTCTTTAAGCTCTTGTTGAACCTAGCGATCACGTGCCTCTTTTACTTTTCTTGGGAACTAGAATTTAGCTCTACTGTGATACTCTTTTTCTGCCTCTAAAAGCAAAGCCTTGCCTCGCTTTCTACGCTGCTTTTTATTAATAAGAGCTTGCATAAAGCCTTAAGCCTCGTTTGTAAAAAAGCTTTTCTAAACTAAAATAGAATAGAAGGCTTAGCTAAGCTTTTGAGCTTGTAGATTACTCTTATCGTGCACTACCTAGCGTAGAAAGCGCTTAGTTTTCCGCTAGTTAGAAGCGCTTAAGGCTAAGGAGTCGCTATTACTTAATTAGCCTAATTGAGCTAGCTAATTGAATCGTTTGAGTATTACCTCTAGGTTAAGAGGTAAGAGGCTAGTTGCCTCAAAAGCCTTAAGTATAGTCTCTTTTTTAAACGAAGCTTCCTAGGCAGCTATAAACATAGGATAGAAGTTTCTTTTACTTATAAAAGTAAGCTCTTGGCATCTCTCCATAAAAGCAGCTACCTAGTTTAAGTAAGCTGTTAAGAATAGCTTAAACATAACAACGTCAAGCGGCTAGAGAGTGTAAGTTGAATAAAGAGAGTATACTGCAAAGAGAATTCTATTCCGATCGCAGTACTCGATAAAATCCATCGTGAGATAAGATCCATGGCTATCAAGAATTAGTAATTAATAGCTCCGCCCTGCCTTCTTCTTCGTAGATCGATTAAATACTTGTTTGAGCTAGGATAGTTCTATATCGTTGTTTGTCTAGCTAGAAAGTGAAGAGGATATATATACTCGATCTTTGGGCCTTAGAGCCTGCAGCCAGGTGTCCTGTATCGAGCCTAAGGCTGATTGATATATCAGCGCAGGCGCAAGGGCTGATCTATCAGCGCATATGCAGGCCAGCAGCGTTATCCACTCCCGATTGCTATCCTGGATGTGAGCCTTGATCTTCCTCTCCTTATATAGCCTCCTGCTGAACACCCGCTTTGAGCGAGTGAGTATTCCTAGCATGCAGCTCTTCTCATCCATATTGTACATATTACGAGGCTTGATATCGTATTGGCTGAGCTTGCTGCGCAGAAGCTCGAAGTAGAGGCTATACTTTGATAGAGAGTTAGCCTGGTGGCGCGAGCGATCGATGCCGGTGGTCCAGCGTGAGATAAGATGGACGTCGTGGCGCTGGATATATCGATCAACCTAGCCTTTTCCAAGCTCTTTTTTCGCGATCTCCGAAGCAAAGCGTCGTATCATAGGCCGTGAGAGAGGCAGGCCTTGCCTTGTAAGGCGCTCAATATAGCGTAAAAGCTCCTGCTCTTGCTGGGGGTGGAGCGCTTGCTAGTTTTCTGCCATAGTACTGCGTGAGCCTGCAATGCCTTGATGCCTCCGCGCGAGCGTTGTACAGTTACAGTGATACTCTGCTGCAACTTGACGATAGCTGAACTGTTCTCCTGGTTCTAGCGATTCGATCGCTGCAATCGCTGCCTCAATTGAGCTCATATTGATAGATTTATCGCGTGTTGAAGTCTGGTTGTTGTTTTGGTGGGGTGGCTCGAACGGCCGGGCGGCTCGGACGGCCGGGCAGCAGGGTACTCGATAAGTGAGGAAGTAGCACTAGAACACTATTACGTGATCTGCTTCTCCCCATAACCGCAACAAAAAGCCTCACGAAGCGCTGCTTTAAAATCTACAAAAAAGCGTCGTGTTGTAGGTGCTAAAAGTAGTGTTGATGCTGCACCTCCGCTGCCATCGCCTCCACCTAAAACCACCACGCGCGGCCGCCAAATTAAGGTACCACAAAAATTTAAGTAGTACAAAAGCTGCGCAAGGCTCTATATAGTACTACACTAGAAAATCTTATAATAAAACAATTTGTATGTGGCTCTACAGCTTCATTTTTGCGCGCGCTGATTTTAGACGGGGTGGCTCGTGTACTGTAATGGCTCGTGTAGCGCACAGGCACTCTATCTTGTACTTTGCCGCCATCTCGTTCTTTGCCGCTATCCGCTCTTCGCCGCCATTTCGCTCTTCGCCGCCACTCTTGCTCTTCGCCGCCATTTTCGCTCTTCGCCGCTATCTTGCCCGCCGCTGTTAGCCTCGTGAGTGATTGCGAACTCAGTAGCAGAGTGGGCATGATACAGATAACGGAGAAGGTGCGCGAGGTAATGGGCAAGATAGGGACAACAAACGACGACGTGAGCGACACGGTGAGATAGACTACATAGCAAGATGAGCGAGAGAGTGAGATAGCTACACGCACCTCTGCACGCCGCGATCTACCGGCTTCAGGCGAGCCACCGAGCTACTGAGCCACCGAGCCACCGAGCCACCGACCGTATATCCACATGGAGTGTGTGCGCACACCGCACCGTAGGACACCCAGGCTCATTTCATCTTCGATTTGGTATGGTTCGCGATGAAACATCATGGCTTGAGATGTCAGCCCTTGGACATGTTCGAACAGGGCTGCTAGCCAAGTATAATCTCTCTCCATTGCGCTGTCCGCATGAACGCCTCTTTGAACACCTTACCCAGTCCCACCCGTTCCCACTTTTCCTCCTTTCTCTCGATGAGCAGAACATAGAACACGTCCCACTCAGACTCGTGTCGTTCTTTGGGTATGTAATACGTCCACGACTCGCACTCCAGCAAGCTAAAGGCTTTGGCTTCCGAGATGGCAATCAACTCCTGCTGCGCGTACCTGCACCTTTTCACCCATTTACTGTTGAGGACGATAGAGCCGCACCAGTCACCGTTATCATCGGCGATACTGCATCTTTCAAGACCTGGGTGTAGGTTTGCTTCAGCCGGCGCTTCCTTGGGGCGACACGCGATGTTCAGCTGTGCGTACCAGGTCCAGAACTGAAGTAGCGGCATCAAAGGAGAGCGATCGCTGTTGGGGTTTCTGTTGTATGGGTGGATAACCGGAGGGTAAGGATATTCCTTCGGGGAGATGAAGAACTCGGGGCTTGATTCAGTCTGCGATGGCCCCACATTCTCATTGGGCATGAAAATGTCGTCATACCTGGGCTTGAGTTCATTTCGGCCATGGTCGCTGCTGTAGGTTGGAGGCACTACGTCGCGCTCCTTTTCAAATCCAGTGCTTCTTACTTCCCCGTGTTGCGACAGCACGCGCGACGCTGGTCTGAATTCGGGTTCTTCCAGAACTTCAGCTTCTCCAGTCTCAAGCCCTTGCCGCGTCAGCCCTAGCCACTGATCATGTCGCCGTTGCAGCTGCGCATCTCTTTGAGCGTCCGGAGACCTGTTCGCCAGGGAGTCGTTGTTTTCTGGCGGCCTCAATCTGCTGGGGTCTGGCTGCAAATCTCTTGCATTCCAATTTTGATCTCCTGCAGGACGGTAGTCCCGCCGACGATGGATATCAACATCATTGCGCATCTCGTATCCATCGTTGGATCTTAGTTCGGGATCATAGTACCTGGAGTGGTTAGCTTTGCTAAGCTAGCTGGTCTCATTCGTTGCGTTACATGTGAGTAGGGATCCTTGGAGGGCTACCATCCCTGACAGTAACCTGCTTGATGTGTATTTCGAGACCCTCATACGACCACTTATTGCGCCGCTCGGTATAGTCTGTAGGAATATGAGCAGCACTGGTACGCTTACAGCCATAACCTTGCCACTTGACATCTTTACTATGATCAGTGCGCCATGTGGGCGGGTCCCACAGAGGGCGCAGGTCCCCTGTTCCATCTCTAATATACCAACGTATCCATGTGTGACTAGTCAGCCACTCGTTTGTATTATCGAGACAATCACCTAGCATGTCGTGGCTGTAGCTGATGGACGGTCCTGTCCAGCCCGTCCAGCTCCACGTGGGGAATCTATGCTCAGCATACTCTAACATTTCCTCCGCACTTGTTGGTTCTCGTCGCGCAGCAGGGCCCGTGTGCTGCCACAAAATTGCAAGATCAAAATGCGAACTGGGTAATCCGAAAACGAACGGCGCTTGCATGATCCTCTTCATACGGAGCGTGATACCCCAGAAAGCCGCGAGAATGTCCTTCTTCTTTGTTAATTTGCGTGAGCTGTATAACTCGGCAACGTTCATGTACACCCAAAATGATCTCTCAGACATCTGTCTAAACATCCGCATCGGAGCATCAACAAGATCCAACGACCAACCTGACCCGTCTCTGTCTGCATAGATATCCTCAGACATCCCGGTGGACGGGCACTGGAAGAATACTCGACCGTCAACAAAGACCAAGCAGCGACGGGACATAAGTCGTTCCTGAAACGTCCAGGCGCGAGTGTTCCACGTGGATGCCTTGATGTACGACTCCGGCGTTCGGACGAGCATAAGATACAGATCTTCGCCGCACTCTGCTATCTGTGGACTTCGAGTAGCAGATGGCCTGGCAGCTTTCAGGCCAGTATCCGCTCCATCCCCATCTGCTGCACATATTGTCACCTCGGCATTGCCGTAGATGACATCCATGTTGTACGCATTGAGCCGCCAAGAGTCCTGGCTGTCCTGGATGATACATAACGCGTCAATCCATATGAACTTCAAGTTCAAGCGTCGAGTTAGGTCGATCGCATCTCGAATGACTGGAGGTAGTTCGGGGATGAACCTTTCGAGACCGCCATGCATCCGTAGGGCGTTAACATTGTTTTTCAATGTTTTGAAAGTTGTCTTATCTTCACCCCAGACGTAACTGAGTGCCGCGTAAGATGCAGGTCGGGCGCCCTGGCGTGAGGGGTATGTTGGAAGTTGGACCAGCTGCATGTTTATCACGTCAATGACGCCAAAATAAGAATGCGTTAGCATGTCCCAAAATTTCGGCGGCGTCTCCGTGCTGAACCAGTCGTTGCATGGGTGCGGATGATGTAATTTGCACAAGTCGGTCCAACTATTCAGTCGTGCTTGATTGAGGCCATCATGCTCGATGCGTCGCCCAAGAAAGAGTGAATCCGAGCTCCAGGCAAGATGAGCGTCTGATAACGTCGTGAGATATCTTTGCTGTGCGACAGCAACCAAGTACGCATCTTCTAGATGCGCGTCATCCCAATGCAAGCGAATGCGTCGCGTAATTCCTCCAGGAGCGCGCGGCCCAACGTCATATCCACCTGCGTGGGTTGTTGCACCCGCGCGACGTCCGTCGATCTCCCATCGCATATAGCATATAGCACCAGACCGCGTCCTATCCCCGTTGGACCCCAGCAAGGACGATGTTTTCGCTGAAGCTAGGACCAGACCGCAGAAGCTGCACCCTCCTGAATGTCTTTCGGAAATCTTCTCAAACGTGCCCAATTTTATTGAGGCGGTGGAAGAAACTAGAGGGAAAGTTGAAGGCTTACTTCGTCGTGCCGGATGTCGGGATGGTCGTACGATAAAGTTGTCTATATCGAGGTTCAGACTGCCGCAGACTTCACACTGTACCTAACAGCTGTTAGTCGATATATCATAGCGAGCACACGGCCATATCTTGGGCTTGCTGATGTAGACCGCATTTTCACAATATTCGCTTACTACAATCGTGTCGCTTCGCGAATCATGTTCGTCTTCATCGCTTTGCGACATTGCAAATGAGCGAGGCGAGTAAGCTGTGAGATTCCAGTCCGGGGGGCGAGGGCTTTTAAGAAGTCAGCCTCCGATTCCAGCCGCGGCTCACATAGGCACCTGCAGCTCGCTAGATCGCATAACCCCACCTGTGACTAACCGTTCTTGTTAGGCCGGATACTATGGTTCGATTCTTCCTGCAAAGCGCAACGATGGCTGCTTAAGGTAAATTGTGGTGACGTTGGCCGCATTAATGTAAATGTTTACATCTGGGACCTCATGGACTGGAACCCTCGGAGTCGTTGCCGGTCGCTATCACCAATGAGAGTGAGGTACGCATGGGTACCTCACTCTCATTGACGGTATGACGATGATCCAGCAATCGGACACCAACATGCTATTCTCGACCCGTCACCAAACCTTTGGATACGGCATACTGAGCTACCGCCTTTGTCGGGCAGTACACCGGAATTGTCCACCAGTCATGTTGACCTGTCCGAGGCTACTATAGACATGGTCCAGTCAGAATGTTCGACAGGGTGCACGGAATTGCCAGGTCCCTACGAGTTTGATCAGGACCTAGCTGAAGTTGATCTTGCGAACTTCTTCACAGGCGGTGCAGTAGTGTCGCTTACAGGGCAATATCCGAGGCCGGCATGCTGCTCTACTACGTCTAAGTTCATATCCCGTCGCATTGTGACGGGCGCCAAGTCGAGGTAGTTTCGTAGAATCCGCGCGACTAGATGGGAGAAGAGAGATGGTGGTGACGAAGGCGGGCCGGTCCAAGACTCAAGATCAAGTTGAGCTCGCAAAGCCACGAGTGGAAGCTACCCTGTGCTGTCTCCGGTTGGAAGACCTGCTCGTGTTTATGACTGCGAGTTTGCGATGACGGGACCCGGGGGTAACATCGCCTGGGTTCTGGTCTTTCTGTCGGGAAACGGTCTCGGCGCAATCCTGATACCTCGTCAAAAGTGATGCAACGGTTGTCACAGTTGGGCTGTGTTATACGATTAATCGACGGGTCTGTTGTCTGCCGTTACGATCGGTAATTTAGAGTCTAGCTGGCGAAGAGATACGGAGATCTCATGGAATTTTCTGTGCAAGATTGGGCTGAAAGTGAGGAATTGAGGCTCCGGCCCATTGAGTACGAGGATGCGCTCTTCAACGGATCCCCGCCTCAAGGTTTCCATGCATTGCCAAAAAGTACGTGTTCGAATTAGCAGTCTGCGATTTGGCCCGAAAAGACGAGCCTGCACGCGTAAAACAGAATGTTTCGTAGCCCACATGCTGTCGTAGCCGTGTTCCTCCGCCGCCGTTTACATCGCATGAGCCCATAGCTCTGGATCAAATCTGACATTGGGATGTCCTTCAAGCCAATCTTGACAACAGAGACTCCTGTCCATGGCCTGGCCGTCGGTAACTTCGCGGTCGTGAACTTGGGCTTCCAGGTCGGTGATGAATTTGACAGCAGTGGACAGAGAAACACGCACAACGTCAAGGCCGATCACGTCGGCTCTTTCAAGAGGTAGAGCAAATGGCGCAAAACTCGCCAGAGAGAGTGGCGAAGCGCCGTTCGCGGTGTTTGAACCAGTAAACACAACAAGCACAGTTTTCTTATGCGCCACGTCGCGAAGACTGACGTAGCCATCTTGTTGGGCTTCGATTCTGCCGTCCGGTCGGTCGCATACTACTATGATGCAAGAGTACAGAGGATGTACTGAGTAGTGCTCTCGACCTAAGGAGAGATCGACCGCCTGCGCGCACAGAGATGCGTGAGCCTTGACAATGCCTGCAAGGGTTAAGGGCCCGTCGCCGTTACCCTGACAGGATTCGCAAAGAAATGGCCACATTCGATGTTTGAATTGACACAGCATCGACACCATTCTTCGAATAGGGCGGCGAAGATGATGCCTGATGTACATGTCTTTTCGGGTGCATCAGGAGCTCTGGTTTTTACAGATTATACCACCTAATAGAAGGCCGTGGGTTTGTTGCAGAGTTTCTTGACCTTGCCGCCGACTGTGCCGACAACATCACTAAGAACAACATGGTAGCTGTCAGTGGTAGTCCTCTACATTTTGCTTCCAACGGGACTCGGCCTTTCTTTGGAAGTGCCACGAGCGTTTGAGGTCTTCGAGAATGCCGGCCTTCAGTAGGATATCTTTATTAGCCGCACTGTTATGCAACCGTTCTGACTCGGTCATCGTGGGAGGGTGGGAGGCTAACGACTGTTGAGATTGGTATTGGAGGAGGTTGTCGAGATGGTAATGTATAGGACTGATGGTTGGAACAGCGTCCGCTGCGACAATAAAAAAAAAGCTTTTGGTAGGTGTGCAATTTGGCAAGTACACGGATGACTTCGGCTGTTGTCTAAGCTTGACGGAATTCTACTTACCAAACAGTACTGGCGCGAGTGTAGGAGAAGTAGCGGAGGCGTTGAGTTTTATATCTGGGTCCGGCGCTGCTTCGTCATCAGCAGTAAAGTTAAACCTTTTTCGCAAGCCCATTGCAATGAGTTTGGTTTGGTTTCAGCCATGAGCTTCGTTTATGGGGCACGCTATTAGAGCCATGGGTCATCGAGATGACTGGTCGAGTATGACTGTCTGGGGACTGGGCCTGATGATACGTGTCCATTGTTCTGGATATGCGATGCGCGCTGGTGCGGCGGGAAACCTGGAACGGGGAGCGCTCACGAGTCACCACAGCCGTATCACGAAAGACCGAATAGAAGATTCGGCGAGCGATATGGTGGATTTCGGCATGTCGATTGAGCGACGCGTCTCTAGGTGGTGTCGATAGATGGAGTGACGACGCCTCTTCGAATCGCATTGCACGTACATGTAAAACTGGCACAATATTTGGTGATCAAGTGCAACGGCTGAATGATCCTCTGGCAGGCTTACGAATTCCCGAAGTCTCAACGGTCAATCTGGACGCCGAAGCGGCGTGGTAGTGTAGCGACCAGAGACACACCAAGCGTTGGATACAGTCCAGTACGACGATCGCGTCTAGGACTATGGCGAGGGGGCCGGTCCGGGTTCACAGAAACATGGTAAGTTTGGCGAGTCATCGAGCACTACGATTTTGTGGTACAAGTGACTTACTGGACCGGGAAGTGCGACGATCCCAACCAAGGGAACATTCGTCCATGCCGGAATCTTCTGCATCAACAGTTGGAAGCAACAGCTGAAGTCTGCGCATCGTCCTGGCGATCCGTGGGCTCTAGCAACTCATATTCGCACAAGAGGGCTAACATCGACTCCAGTCCCGCAGCTTCCGCTCTCAGTCTTGCCTCTGGAAGAGCGAGAGAGACGACAGCCCCTCGCTGAACAAGCATCCGGAACATCGCGGTATGTTCTGCCTCTATTGCGCCCACGAGTGGCGCCGGATCTCCCCTACTTGAATCCATGCCAGCGTCCAGAAGTATGCAAACAATGTTCATGAAACCCTTTCTCGCTGCTGTGTATAGAGCATGTCTCGTAGCCCCTGTATGAGGATCCACTCCTCGCGCAAGAAGTATCTCGATAATTGATGCGTGGCCGTGCATGGCTGCGCTCGTTAACTCCGATCCATACGTCTTTATCCCATGATCCAGCAACACCTTGACAACCTCGGCATATCCCCCTTTGGAAGCGAAATGAAGAACCGTCTCCTTCTTTGAGCCATATTGAATAAGAACGTTGACGGGCGCTCCAAGGAGGATGATATGCCTGGTCGTTTCAGCCCATCCGTTCCTTGTCACAACATCGAGAATTCTGTGTAAGACTCTATCGTCAAAAGTCACCAGCCTCCGAGACCGCAGCTCAGTCGAGATAACCTCAAAAGTCTCAACGTCTGCCGTGTATAAGAGCGTTTCGAACTGTCTACGTAGGTCCCTTTGCGTCGATGAACACCTTGAGGTTCTGTTGAGAGGAGTACAACCCGATCGGAGTAAATGTTTGACCATTTGTGGGCCTGCATATTTGATTGCTGTTTTGAGTAGCCTCATGTAGTGATCCCAGGTTCCCCTTTGTGTAGACTTGGTGATGTGGTTATGTAGAAGGTGATAGTTACTTGATCGTACAGCTGCTGTGAACGGATTACCAAAAGTCCCTACATTGATCTTGACTTGGGCGTTGGCAAGAGTGGTCTCAAGTGACACGTGGTTGGTATATGCGGCAGCGGTAAGAAGATCGTGGTGAGAATCTCTTTCCAGGAAAACCTTCGGATTTCGTAAGAGCAGCATATAGACGCACGAACGGCTTGTGGTAGAGGTAAGTTGGAGTAATTGCAATGCGTATTCTTGGTACTTGGCGTCAACCCCGTCCTGTGCTGCTAGTTGTTCGGCAGTCTCTCGTATAAAATAAGTATAGGAAAAGCCTCTGTCTGACGATGGATGAGGCGTCTTTCGGCGTAGTGTTTGACGTGTGCGCATTCTTCTAGCTGCACGCAGAATTCGTCGATTATGTTTGTCACGCATAATGCTTCGACAAGCTCCTCTAAGAAGAGTTCTAGTAAGGTCAATTATATCGCAACTTTGGTAGCAACGGACTACTTACTATTCACCAACCGAAGCCGCATCGCGCGCTTGAGTCCACGAAGCTGAACAACTTCAGCCAATATGGTCCTGAAGATCTCAAGAGGTAGATCCAAGAGAGTCGAGTATTCGAGGGATGACATGATATTGGGAAGCGTGAGCACGGCTCATACCCACTGATAGGAGGATGCAGTGAAGACCTCACAATGGCAATGCGGCGAGTGGGTGACGTTATGTGGAATGTGTGACTTGGAATGTGTCATCTAAGAGGCACATCCGGGTCAACCCAGACGTTGTTTAACAAAGCTTTAGATTCTGGCGTAAGTGGTGAGCTATTTGATGCCTCATTCAGATCGAAGTGTCGAAAGAGTTGGTGCTGCAGAGGGGTATGATTACCTGGGTTAGTTTCTATTATAGTGCCTTGGCACCCCGCTCGCGAACGATGAGTTTGGACGACACGCGATGAAAGTGTGTATCATTCTCTGGACTGGCTTCTGAGACAAACGATTGCATAAGAGAATTCCCTCTTCATCTCTCAAATGCTGCCCTACACTTGCACCTCAAGACCCTGCATACCACCCTCTTTGCGCCACGCTTCCACGATTCCGTCAAAATCCTCGACACCATGACCCCAAACCCCAGAACGCGCCATAATCATCTGCATCTCCGGCGGTGCACGATCGATTCCGCCCTCAACATTGAAATAGCTAGGCGTACAGCCCGCGATGGCTGCCATCGGTGGTGAGCGCATCATCACTTGCGTCCCCCAATCTTCGGCAGCAGCAGCGGTTGGCGCCACGGCGAAGGGCTTCCCGTTTGCCCGTCGCTTTGCTTCGGTGAGGATGTACGCTGCATGCTTCGCGAGAACGTCCGTGCTGAACAGGTTGCTTGGGCTCAGCGATGCCTGCCACGGCCCGGCCAGGAAAAGATTGGGAAAATTGTGATCGAGGACACCATGCTGCGTCGAAGGCCCGGTGCGCGCCCACTCTTTACTCATCGAGACGCCGTTACGGCCAAGTATGGTTATGTTGGCCTTCTCCGCCGGGGTCCCGGTGAACGGTGCGCGAAAGCCGGTTGCACAGATTATGACATCCACTGGATACGACTCATCCCCAGCAACGATTGAGTCGGCGGTGATTCGATCGGCGCCCTTCCCCTCTGTGTCAACCAGCGTCACATTCTCGCGATTAAAAGTCGAGAGGTATTCGTCGTGGAAGGCTGGGCGTTTGCACCACGTCGGGTACCATGCCTGCAACTTCTTCGCGACATCTGGATTCTTGACTTCCTGCTCAACACGCCTACGAACGCGATCTTGTCGTGGCAGGTCAATGGCAAGAAGCTCTTGCATGTACGCTGGGAGCTCGTCCATGGTCTTGGGTCCGGCGGGGTTGCCAGCGATCACAACCATGCCTTTAGCGGCATTGGTCCACCCATCGTTTACCAAATCAATCGCGGGCTGTTCCTTGGTGTTGAAATGTTGGTGGAAGTTGCGGTAGCGCTCGCGTTGCCAACCCGCGGAAGTGGCAACATTCTTGCCGAACCACTCGAGGTCCGTCTCTCGCTGTCCCCGGTGATCGACCGCCGCGGGGGTACGCTGAACAACGTACAACTGCTTGGCCCAACGTGCAAGATGTGGGATTGTTTGCACAGATGTTGCCCCTGTACCAACTATGGCCACCCGCTTCCCTTGCAACTTCGTCAAAGACGGGTCTGTTGGCGATCCGCCCGTGAGTCCATAGTCCCAGCGTGATGAATGGAAGACACCGCCTTGGAAGTCCAAAATACCAGGGACAGCAGGCAGTTTCGGCCAGTTTAGAACACCGTTAACGGTTGCCACAAATTGCGCGCTGACTTTCAAGGTCTTTGGCTGTTCATCTGTGCGTTGCTGGCTGAGTTCCACATGCCATTCTTTTGATTCTTCGTTCCATGCCAGCTTCTCGGCTTTGGTCTGGAAGACGGCGCTATTGTTCAATCCCCATTTCTCGGCAGCGAGGTTGGCATAACTGCGAATTTCCTCGCCAGACGAGAACCGGTGTCGTGGAATATAGCCCGTCTCCTCCAACAGCGGTAAGTACAAGTAGCTTTCGACATCGCAACCGAGGCCGGGGTATCGATTCCAGTACCAGGTGCCGCCGAAGCCGCCCGCGCTGTCGATGATACGGATATCTTCTGGGCGAACCCCAGCCTGGACCATGCGTATTGCATACAACAGCCCGCCCCAGCCAGCGCCAAGGATGAGTAGTTGACAACGATCGGTTGTAAACATTGAGCCGATATCTTTGACCGCCGCGGTATCGACCCAGGGATCCCTCAGGAAAGACTGGAATTTCTCGTCAAGGGAAATATCGACAAATTGATTGTCGCCATCGTCACGTAGCCGTCTCGCTCGCTCTTCCCCATAGCGGTTCTGAACGTGCAGTGCATCGACTGCCGCAACGCCCTCGTCTTGGTAGCCTTGCTCAGAGTTTATGATATCGGCCCCGATGGCGTTCGCGGTCGGTGTGGGTATTGCAGACATTGCGAGAGGTAACGTAGGTGATAAGGTATGTATGGTTCGTGGGTGAAAGACTGCAGAATAATGCTCTATTGAAGATGCGCATCGTACGAAAGGCACAGTATCTCCGTACCCCACGTACGCCGCAATGATAGCGCGGGCATCATTTTAGCTCTGGCGGTGAGCCCCTCGCTCGCGAGTGGGAGCCTGTTCCGCGCATTTTAGGTGATAGGTTCGTTCGTCTATGTGCATGGTACGCTCTAAGTTATTGTTAGTGGTGGATACTAATCCTCATTCAATAATTACCTAGTTTCCTTGCTGCGACGTGGTATCGTCAGCTGGAGAGCCTTACTTTCATCTAGTTGTCACCGCGCACGACGTGAGCACGGAGCTGGACTGTATGTAGGTCTGAGCCGAATGTCGACAAGGGCTCCTAACAACAAACGCAACGCTGTATCTTATGTGTTGGGCGCTTCCTGCTCCCACGACCCGCGATGTACGTCACCTCGGCGATTCCGACGCACCCGGGAGTGTCGGCACAAGTACAGGGCCGAAGTTCCTCCGAGATTATTAGTCAGCTTCTTGTCTCAACGACTGATCTCACCGCATCCTTCACACACACCATGCCGAACCGCGTGTTACACCTTTGGCCCATTCCCGCTCTCGCTACCGTTGACGAAGCGAACCCTGGTCCTTTACGTGTCAGGGGTCCCAGCCTCATATTCTTTACTTGAAAAGACCGGGCTCGTTCGCAGCTTATAATATGGCATCTGATCTGTGTTCTCATTGCCTCAAGATCCCATTTGCGCTTTTTCTGGGGATTAGCAATGTCGAGTATCAGCACCTCCAGAGTTTAGAGTCGCTTCGTGGTTCAGCAAAAAAAGGTTGCCGATTATGTAAGATTCTGAATTCACATGCCTGGTGGCCACGCGAGCATTTCCGCAACATCGTTCCGCGGCCCGCTATCACACTCTTCGGGCAAAGGATTCAAGACAGACGACAAATAACAATGTGCGTCGGTACGGAGAAGGAGGTAATTCCATACGCTGTTACATCATCGGCGAGTCCTCGTAAGTTATCGAGGGGAAGATTTTCTTGTTGAAATTGTGCACTAAACTCACAGGTTGCCCGGGCAACATCCAGTGTATAGATCGTACCGCGAATAGTGAATTGAATGTAGAGTTCATGCGGGCTCTGATCGACGACTGTATCCATAGCCACGCCGAATGTGCTTGGCACATCAATGACAGTGTTCTTCCAACCAGGTTGCTGTATGTCGGCTCCGGCAAGGATGATAGGATTAGGGTGGTGGCTGGATCGGACTCCGAATCCTTCGGACGCAGATACCTCGCGGTAAGCCATTGTGAGCTGAGCCTAAACTTTAGTCTCGGGTTCAAAAAAGACTAACACTACCACTACATCAAGGTTGGGGCAAAATCTCCTTCGATGCGCCATGGAGACTCACCAAGTCTCGGTTGTCGAAGTACAGGGAACATATCCAGTTCGATGAGCTTTCCCAGACGTTTCAGGATATTGTCCGTCTATCTTGGGATTTAAAAGAGCAGTACCTATGGATTGACAGGTAATGAACACACTCAAGGTAAATACCATGCAGAAAGAAAACTGATACACCCCGACCGCAGTCTTTGTATCATCCAGGACTCCAGGGAGGATTGGCTGAGAGAAGCCGCCATGATGGCCGAAATATACTCAAACTCCGTATGCACAATCTCTGCAGCCTCCAGCAACTCCCATGAACCATGTTTTTCACCGAGAACCCCCGAGACATCCAACTGCTGCATACTCCAGTTACCTACCGATTCTTTCCAAGGCACCACAGACATCACATTATTTGGCGGCTCCCGCATGAGAAGTCGTTTGGGACTTATCCAGGACACTCCTGTAGCTCAGCGTGCCTGGTGCTTGCAGGAAAGAGAGTTGTCCACACGTATCATCCAGTTTACCAGGAACCAGTGGATCTGGAGCTGCCGTTCAAAGTCCACGACTGAAGATCTACTTCATGAGCGGTTCTGGAACAGCCCTACCATGGATCGAGCCTATCAGACAACGAGTAGTTCTCTGCTTCCCCTATTTGGATCCAGAATATTCTCGTCTGACGCATGGAATCGCCTCGAAGAGATTCAGAACCTAAATTTCAAGGACAAGAAGCCCTACCTTGATTACTGGTATAAAGTGGTAGAGGCATATTCTGGATGCGGCATAACAATTCCCAGTGACCGCCTACCTGCTATATCTGGAGTGGCTAAGCGACAAAACGTGTTTGTGCAAAGCAACTACCTTGCGGGGCTGTGGGAGGACGACATCGCTCATGGTCTACTGTGGAGACCATCTCGGCAGCTTTCGCAAGCACAAATGCGTACCATGGAGCGTCTAGTCCCAAACATTGCACCTAGCTGGTCATGGGCGTCACTCAACAATAAGATCCAGTTCGCCAAGACGACCATGGATCGAGTTCCATATCCAACGGCTCGTGATGGTTTAAGTTCCTATGCTAAAGCGTTGGCCCTCTTGAAACCAAGAGCCAGAGAGTTTTTAAAAGCTAGAGACTATTTAGATGTACCGAAACAGAAAGAGATGGTTGTCGGTTTCAGATCAGCAGTCATTGATTGCGCTGGCGGAGACGAATATGGCCAGATAGGACTGGGCCGCCTGAGCATGAAAGGAAGACTTAGGCCCGCAAAATGCATTCGCAAATCTCAGGCCACGAAAGGGATCCTGAAAAATACTCATCTGGGGTTCGTCGCAACGGCCATGTTCTCCGGTTCGGATGATCAGTCCGCCTCCGTTTCCTTCGATGTCTTTTCCGAGGGTGAACATTACGATACCATCATTTGCTTGTACGTCGCTGATGACGATACCTTGCCCAACAGCGGCTTAGGATTGGCACTCGTCCCCACTAAAAGCAATCCAAACGACGCGTTCGAGTTCACTAGAGTGGGATATGTGGAGGGACTAAAGAGTGATATGTTTCAACTACTCAAGCCGCTAAATTTCTCCCTCATCTGAGTTCCTAGGTATCTCATCGAAGCAACCTCGGCCTCCCATGGTGACCGCCTTTTTCCTAGAACATTCTGCCGAGCAGGTTCCTCGGGTCAAACGCCGCAGAGTATTGTTGTAGGTTGAAACCCACAACGGTTGCTATAACCGGTCAAGCAGTGCTTGCTCAAGCTAAACTCTAGTAGTCTTGTTCAGCCATCCGCGAGTTTCTGGCAATCCACTGAATCGTAAATTATCTCTTACTTCTGGCGGCCTGGTGCTCTTCAGATTTGTTTGTTTGATCTAACATAGCCTCCCGCGCTTGTCCATAAGTGCGACAATTGTTTCACCATGTGCACGCAAGTACGGCGAAGAGTCGGGCCACTATGATTATCACGTCCCGCACATGTGCGGGACGTGCAATCAGCGAGTTCCCGAAGGTCAACACAAGCATTACCTCTTCAACAATTGTTTGGCTCTTGTCGCCTTTGTCATTCAGAAACCCAGTACAACAAACAGTAATCCGTGCAAGTCGCTATATAATTCCAGCGCTGAGACTCTATCCTCGTTCGTCTTCAATCTATCAATTCGCGTCCCTCTCTCCGACAGTATTCCGTCATGTCAGAACTTGCTGCGCCGTTCAGAAGCCGGATACATGCTTCACTCAACGCAACTCAATCCTGTGGAAGGTGCGGCAAAAGCCATTCACTGGTCACTTGTACATCATCGCCACCGTATGACGGACCCATCTGGAATCTCATACCTGAACCGCAACGAAACGCAGCCGACGAGTATCTTAGGTCTCTTCAAGGATCTGACCAACACACTGCAACTTCACCGTCTTCTGCGCCGCAGCCTCGGCAGGATACTTCCCGTAACACCGGAGTGGGTCAGCATGCTGTCGGGAAAAGTTCAACCCAACCCTCCAGCAGCCATGTAGGCTCTGCTCAACAACAACCAGCTACGACGCGTGTCGCTCCATCATCGCCGGTTCTCGAGGTCGATCTTGTAGATGCTCAGCCTGTGGACTTGAGCCCTATGGCCGACAGTCCGAGAGATCTTGATTCCCCGTCACCCGCGCACAATGGGCATGCGTCTAGTCACCCCGACAACACGACACAGATTGAAAGGTTCGGGAAGGAAGGCAAGTCAAGGTATCCTGGCAGGAATGAATTCCGCAACAATCCGCACCAGGTGGTCACAAATCATTTCCGTGTGTCATTTGACCCGAAAGCCACATTCTACGAGTACCAGGTTTCCGGGATACCAGATTCTGAGCCGAGGAAGACCAAGAGGCGCTATATGGAAACCGTCATTCGTACGGTTCCATTCCTGAGGGACAATCACGCTTTCTTTGCGACTGATAACATCCAGACCATAGTGTCCTGGAAGAACCTCCACGCGCTCGCTCCAGGCGAAAAGACTAATGTCGGCAATGTACTGGATGAGGGGTCTGAATGGCGTCTCTTGTCCGTCAGGGACACGAATGGCAACATAATAGAGCTCCGTCTTCAGCTCCTCAGAATTGTTGACATCCTGGGCCTAGATGACTACGCGAACGCCAGAATCGACCCCTTAAGTTACGATCCTAATCCCGTCGTGAACGCGCTTAACATCGTCATCACGAAGTGCCTCCACAGTGCCACCAACAACATATTCCACCTCAACTCGCACAAATTCTTCATCAAAGATGCCTTCAGGGACTTGCCCATGGGCCAGAATACTTCAATACTTCGTGCAATCAGAGGGTGCAGTTATACTATCAAGCCAGGTATGGGATCAATTCTTCTGAACGTCAACGCAGTCACGAGCGTGTTTTGGAAAAACAATCCCGTAAGCATGGTGCTCAAAAACCTGGCTGTTTTCAGAAACGATCGTAGAGCCTTGATAGGCGTTCAGGTTTATATCAACTACGAGCGTGGTACGAAAACAACACAATCGTCTGGCGTCAACGCTCCCCAGTCCAGGATCAAGACTATTCGCGGGTTTGGTAAACCCTGTAACCAGCAGACATTCCAGCTTAGCAGGACCAACGCTCAAAACCAGGTGGTGACGACCAACCCAACTGTAGAAGCCTATCAAAAGCAGGGTAAGATAATCGATACAAGTCAAGGCACCCAGTTTGCTAACGTGCATATAGCCTATAACAGAACTCTACAAAGCCCAGGCTTGGCTGCAGTCAACCTCGGCGGTAAACATGGCAATGAATCGTGGTTCGCACCCGAAGACCTGACTATCCTCCCATATCAGATCTGGAACAAGGTCGTCCCCGAAACTGTGGCTCAAAATTTTCACAGTTTCTCGTGTCGAGGACCGAGGCTGAACCGACAGAGGGTCGAGAACGAAGGCTTAGCCTACCTCCTTACAAACAACAATCCTTCGCAAATGGTAAGCTGTCTTCTAAACAGAACAGAATAGCCCTAATATAGAGCAGGATAGATGTCCTCCCCTACGCTTCGCACGCACGATGCTTGAGATTCCCGCTGCCCGATTACAGTATCCACCAATCCTATACCGGAATCATGCCTATCCTGCCACAGCAGACTATGGTACCGGGCGATGGAATCTTGCGAACAAGTCCTTTTACACGCAGGGTTGTGCCCGTGAAGTCCGCTGGACACTCCTCGTTGCCCGCGGCCTGGTGAACTCCGACAACACAATTTACACCTACACCGCAGAATTCAACAACCAACTACGCCAATGTGGAGTCTGTCCAAGCTCATCTCGTATGGGTCAGCCAGTTTTCATGGCAAACGTCTCGGAAACCGAGATCCGTCGGCACCTTACCAATATCGTCAAACCACGTGGAGGGCCCGATATCGTAGTCCTGTTACTTCCCCGAAAAGACCAAGACGCGTATTCGACCTTCAAATACCTAGCGGATAAGGTATTTTTTGTTCAAGCCATCTGCCTGACCGAGGAGAAGAACCTGAGAAACAGAGGACCACAACCACTGAGGCAGTATATGGCAAACGTTGCAATGAAAGCAAACCTCAAGATGGCTGGTATTAATCATTCAGCTGCAGGCCTTGACGATGTTCTGAAGGACACCTTCGTCATCGGTGCTGACATTACCCACCCGGGCTCCGGTGCCATAGAAGGCTGCCCTTCGATTGCAGCCGTTGTCGGTTCAGTTGACGAAACGGGTGGAAAGTTCCTTGGGAGCCTAGGTCTGCAGGATAACATTGACGTATGTATCGTACCATGGTCAACAGGGTGCTATTATACTAACAGCGATAGATGGTCCAATACTTCGAATCGATGGTCCACAGTAGGCTTTTGGACTATTGCACGAGACTCCGCAAGTTCCCGACCAAGGTACTTTACTACAGAGATGGCGTAAGTGAGAGCCAATACGACGAAGTCATCCGCACAGAGCTTCCTGCCATTGGTGCAGCCTTTGAGTCTGTCTTCCATCACCTGAAAAGGGTGTTCCCGCCGGAAAGATTGGCCCATATAACCGAAGTGCCGGCCTTCAAGTTGACTGCAGTTGTCGTTGGGAAACGCCATCATACGCGGTTTTACCCTACGAAGCCCGCCGATGCGATGAAGGGTAATGAGAACTGTCGTCCTGGCACTCTGGTCGACAACACAGTCACGTCGCCATACTATGGAGATTTCTATCTCCAATCTCACAACGGTATCAAGGGAACTGCTCGACCTGCTCACTATTTCGTCCTCAGAAATGAGATTGTTGGCATGACAACAGCAAAGCTCCAGGAGTTGGTAAGTGCTTGCTCAGAAATGCACGACCGCGTTGAGCACCATGACTGACCAAGCCTCAGACGCACAAACTGTGCCACACGTACGTCCGCGCCACGCTGGGCGTATCCTACGCCTCTCCCGCCTACTACGCCGACCGGCTGTGCGAACGCGGCCGCTGCTACCTACGCCGGTGGTACAGCCCCGACCCACCAACCCGGGATCAATTCGATAATCGTAAACGGGACATCGTCAATGACCTCAAAAAGGAGAACCACACCGGGAGCGAGGCGGGGCGTGCAAAGCAGCGCGGAAAGAAAACGGACGCGGAACGAGAGGCGGAGAAGAACGCGGAGAAAGAGATGGATGACAAGATCCGCGCGAGAATGGCGATGCCGCTCAAGGAGGAAATTAATCGAAGGTGGAAACCGGAGGTTGATGAGAGCGTCTTCACGGCGGAATGGCGCACTGGGCTTCACAGGACTATGTATTGGATGTAGGGTGGGGGTACGTTGGAGAGGGGGGGAGGTGGTTGACGGGGTTGCGAGAGACAATGCGGTCGGAAAGGCTGCAAACGCAAAGCACGCGGCGGAACTGACGATCAAAACGAGCAGCACTCCGTTGACGCTTCGATCTCATTTCCCCGTCTTCTACTGTCGTGCTCTCTCGCTCTTTCTCTGCCGAACTTCATGTACTCCCTCCATTTTCCTTGGTCGTTCCTCATCGCACTAGCTTTTTGCTTCTCCCGCCATCTCACCTTTCCCCAGCTCCCCAATCTATTCTCTTCCCATAGCGTTCCAACCCAGCATTCTCATCTCATATCATATCATAGACTGTCCTCTAGATCTCTTTTATTCGCCGCAAAAATAGAGGTTACATATTCCCTTCCCTTCTCAGCGAACGAATTTATTTATTGACGCTACCCACCAACCACTATGGGACGGCGTTGCCTTAAGACGAAGGTTTCGTGCAGACTTTAACTACGACTACGACTACGTCACATAGGACAGATAGATAGATAGAGCCAACGCGCTGGCTCGGGAATCTGAAGCAAGACTTACTGCGATGCGTATTGTGCGTTGCGCGTTACCCTATCAATTTTACCTTTACCTTCACCTTCAGCCTCCGCCGCCAATCCCAATCCCAATCCACTCTTCTCAGCGACTCTCGTGATTGCTTGCTTGCTGCTGACCGTTCTTCCCCACCGCACCTTCTCTCTCTTTTTCCTTTCCTCATGGCCCCCCTCCCTTTACTAACCTTTGTGGACGTGCTAAGTAGGTTCTAGGATCAAATCGAATCGAATCGAATCGAATCGAATCAGTGCTTGCGTTGATTGTATTGGCATTTGCAAGCGTCGCTTAACTCACTCAGCTGTGCTCAGAAACACCTCTAGTATAGCTTTACGATCCATTTCTCTTTTTCCGTTGATTCCGAATGCTAGTCTGATGACCTGGACTGGATTGGATTGGGCTGGCGGTTGACGAAGAAGAAAGAAAGAAGAAAGAAGAGTAACACTTGAGTGAATTGAATAGCCGAACTTGGCTATCAACTTGAATGACTGAACCTAACTCTCTAATATGCCTTTTTGTATTCTCTTCTACGTTTGGCCTGGTCTGGCATAGCCTAGCCTGCTTGTTTTTCTTGTTGCTTGTCCGCAGAGGCCCTAACTGGGCTTGTTACTTGCGATTGATACTGCGTATGGTTTGGCTATGCTATGCCATGCCAAGTCAAGTCAAGTTCCGATCGATCGCACGATTCAACACGATTGATTTACTTTCCGTGCTAATAGCTACAACTGGACGATATACTACTTACTGTAAACTAAAAAACTGAAAACTAAGACCATACCATACTACACAGCATGTCTAGAGCTTAGAGCAGCGCTACTTTCATACGGATGTAAGTGAGTGAATGGGCTAGGCTGAGCTTGCTTGGTGGGCAGCGATTTGACAAGAAAGGGAGGCATAGTGATGCGATGCGAGGCCATAGTATTCCAACTATAATACAGTGGAAAAAGTGGCCCTACGGAACACGATACATAGACAGACAACGCGGCCGACCCGACTCACCATGTTGTGTTGTGGCACACATAAGTAGGAAGTAGGTAGGTAGTCGAAGATGTAGATTTAGCCCCAGTCTCCCTCCTACAGGAACTTTGACATCAGCCATCGAGACGAGAATCGGACCGAACCGAACCGAATCGAACGGCCACATAACACACCAACGCGCGCTGCACCCCCTTTCCCTTTCCCTTCCTTCTTCCAAGCCTCCTTAAATCTCCCCATCCCCATCCCCCCTGCCCCCCTCCTCCACCCACGCCCGAAACTCCCTCACCTCGCCAATCCACACATACCGCACGCAAACCTCCTGAATCTCAAAATACAGCGCCTGCGGCGGCAACAATGCCTTGCGCACCAGATTGCGCATAAACAGCAGCAGCAGCTTCACAGCGCGCGTCTGCGCCTCACGGCCGTGGTCCAAGTCCTCGTCCGAGACGCTGGACGACGACGCCGTCGATGCGGACGGGGAGCTGGAGCCCGCCGGCGGCGGGGGTTGGCCCATGGCCTCGGTCAGGCGCAGCGCGTGTTGGATGTAGTCGCTGATGAGCGGCGCGGGGTCGAGGGATAGGCGCTGTAGCGTCGCGTCTTGGAGGAGGGTGGTGAGGAAGTCGAGGGAGGAGAGCTCGAGGGGGAGGTGTGTGAGGTCGGGGATGGCGGCGGCGGGGTCGTGCTGGAGGCGGAGCAGCAGGTCGCGCTTCCAGTGCTGGGAATCGCTGGGTTTGGGTTTGGGCCGGGGGGGTGCTGAGGAGGATGTGTCTTTGCGCTTGCCGGTAGCATGGCGGTCGTCGTGGATATGGGCGTCTCCGGCGAGAGGTGATGGCGGTTGCGCGGCGGCTGTGTCGCCGGAGGTCTGTTCAGGTCGCGCGGAGGAAACGTCTGGTTCCGCAGCTCTCTGAGGCGCCGGCGTGCCCTCGTATATGCCCTCCTCTTCCAACATGCGTACATACATCCCGATCTCAAACCCCGGCGCGTAGCCCGACTCGACGAACGTCTTATGCAACTGCCTCGGCGACAGGCGGACGAACTGGTCTGTATCCGCCGACCCAAGCAACAACGCCTTGATGAACCCAACGCGCACCACATTGATCTCCTCTCTTAATGGCCCCGTGCCATTTCTCCGGACCTGCCCATCGACAGCCTGTGCCGCGCGCGCGCCCGATGACAGCCTCTGGATGGCTTCGACCCAGTGCGACAAGAACGGGTTGTTCCGCAGCGGCGTGTCCTGGTTGAGTGCGTACAGCGCGTACTCGCAATTGACGAGCACCGCGAGCGTCTCCCACGAAGCCTGCTCGTTCGCTGCAACGATGGCATCAGCATGCGCGCACAAAATAGAGATTTGGTCTGTCATACCATGTGCCTCAAACGCATCCAACGTATTCTTCACTCGCAGGCTTTCCTCGAAGCTTGTAAAAGCGCCCGCCTTGATGGCATTCCCAGCTCGGATGTGTTCGAGCGACCGCGTCGCGGCCTCGCAGGCGCGCTCCGAGTCGGCCAGGACCGCGATCTCGTCGTCGGTCAGCGCGGCGGTAATATCCATATTCTCGCTTTCCGTCGAGTCGCTGGGTGGTGTGGGGATGGTCGGGTCTGTGGGGAAGACATGGATGGGTGGGTGCTTATGGTGCTGGAGGTGAGTGTCACGAAGCACGGGGCGAGCTGTCAGTCGCGTCGAGAGAATTCACTGCGTGCCAAGGCGCGGGAGGTTCCGAGTGGTGCGTGAAGATCGAGTGTCCACCGAAACCGAACACTTCGATCTATTTACTATCTATGAAGCACATGCTGCTGAAAATGTTATGCTTCCAATCAAAGCGTGCAGGGGGTTTTCTCGAATGTTCATTTCGTAATCAACACTCATCACTAAACCCTCCAGGACATGCAGTGAGAAAATTAACAGTAGATTCAGCTACTATGATCCATTCCTCGGACGTGCAAGGAACTCCCCAGGAGACACCTCGCAAAAGGGTCCATGACGACTCATGATTCAGCCCATCGCCGCGCATGCAAACATCCAAGGTAAAGCCGAAGCCACGGTCCAGTCACTGCTCTTGCCCTGCACCCTCCGGAAGCGCCGGAATGCCCCTCCGTCACCGAAAGAACATCCCCAACACTGCGTGAACCGAAGTCATCGAGCGCACCGAACCGAACCGCAGCCGCCGCGCAAAAAGGGAAGAAAAGGGTATCGTGACGAGTCATAGCACAGCAGGCCTAGCAAGCTTCTCCAACGCGGGTGCGCCCCCGCTAGAACTTGAATATAATGTATATGGCGTGGATGATGCCCTACAAAGCGCGTTAGTCGATCGCACGGGTGTAGAAGTAGAAGCGGAGGGGAGAGCAGCGAGCAGCACGCACCGGAATGTAGCCCAGCACCGTCAACAGGATGTTGATGAGGAAGTCGGCATTGCAGCCGCGCTCGAGGAAAACGCCGAGCGGTGGCAGCACAATGGCGAGCACGATTTTAATGAGGTCGCTGGTGGGCAGGCGTGTGTTAGCAGGAGCGGACAAGGTAGCAGCGCGGTGGCTGGCTGCGCGGGGGAGCGCGGAGACAGACGTACCTGGCGGTGAAAGGCATGATGTCGGGTTTGAAGCTCTGCTATGGTAGAGGTTCGTATGAGTTTGGGGTCGAGGTCGGTGGGTTGAAGATTTGGTCGACGGTGGAGTGTGGGAAGTTGCTTGTGGGGAGCAGCGAGTAGCAGGAGGGCAGGTATTTAAGGCCGAATGCTGGGTGGGCAGCTCGGGCGCTCGTGATGAGCGCGCGACTATGACGTCACGCCCGCTCCTTCGCCAGGGGCAGGGGTCACGCAAGCTATGAGCCACAGCTGCCTTGGCAATTCGTTCATTCATCATTCATCCTCACCAGGCGCAGCAAGATGCTTGCTCTGCCATGATCTAACCTCCGCTCAGCCCTCTACTCCAGCTAATCAAGCAGTGCATTCCCCAGCTTTCGCAGCAAATGTGACGTATGCAGTCAATCTACCTACCACCTGATGTTTCTCTCGCATACGCATACGGATCGCCCGGCACAAGGTGACGCCACACCTTCACCAGCCACGTAAGCCGCGCCAGCCCTATGTACGAGTACAAGCCGACCCGTGCCCACCTTCTAATAATACATCTACCGGTCACTATAACGTACTACCTACGCATGTAGTAGTGCACGCTAGGTTGTCTTGTCAGGGCAAAAGAGGCTGAGAGGTGCATGGCGAGAATAGCGGCGGCTGTTGTAGCTTGTCGTGGGGAATTGATCGGCTAGTACCTATGTATCAATGACGACACACAACGATGGAAGAACAGCATTGTTGTTGTTCAAGCATTCAATTGATTCGAGATATGATCGTTAAAGGAAATCTTCAACGAATTCCTGGTGGGAAAGCGGGGATATCATCCATCACCGTCCATGCCCGCGCCATCTCCCAATTCCTTTCAGACGCCGTGCCTCACGGAGCCGCCCAATCCATTTGTATCCCTATAAGTCGTCTTCCACCGTATCGAGACTGACAGCATCATCTACTGAGGAGCCTGCTTCTGCAGATCAGCCTCGACGCCACGCTGGCGCGCCTTGCCGTCGTCGTGCTGCTGCTGCGCGTCCTGCTTCTGCGCATCATTGCCCGTCAAGCCAGCGACCGCACTTCCCACAGCGCCACCGACACGGTCCTGAACGCCCTTGCCGAGGTCCTTGACCTGGCCCTCGGCTTCCTGGCCCTGGCCCTCCTTGTTCTGGCGGATGCCCTCCTGCTTCATGTTCTCGGAGCCGACGAGGCCGCCGACGAACTCCTTGCCCGAGCCGACCGTCTGGTTCCACGAGCCCGCCGAGCGGTTCGAGTCGTCTTGGGCGATACCGCCGGAGGCCGTGGTGGTGAAGGGACCGGCCTTTGCGGTGGCGTGGGAGAGGTCGTGCTCAGCGTCGGCTTTGGCTTGCTTGTTGTCGGCGTGGGCCTGCACGGTAGTGTTAGCAGAGGAGCGATTGCAGAGGTGGTCGGAGTGTTTACCTTGTCGCCCGGGTTGCCAGTGATGGCGCCGATGGCAGACTGCACAGTGCTGCTGGCCGAGTCCACGTAGGACTGGAGAGTGGAGGTAGCGTCCTTGTTGCCCGACATGTTTGCTTGTTGGGGTTGAGAAGTAGAGATTTTGAGTTGTCTGGAGTTGAGTGTGTAGAGGAAGAGAAAGTTGCAGGTGCAGTTGCTTTGTTGATGAGTTCGTGGTGGCATGCACGGCGGGGTTATATATGCAGGGTCCACTTGCTGGTGACGTCATACGTCAGAGGTGCCCAACGCCGCCCCGTGAGGCCTCAACACAGCTCCACATGGTGCAGGTGAAAGAATTTGGTCTGGTCGAATGACCTAGTCTCGCTTGTCTCATCAGGTAGTGCTATGACGCAATGTGTCTCTATCCAACCGTACCCTGAGGGCAGAAAGAAATAGCGCATCCGCGCTTGTGAACAATATGCCGCCCAAAGTCCGTTGAAGGGCCAAATGCCACAGCGAACGTGTTTTGAGATTGCCCACCTTTTGCGTCAAACTTCTAGTTGGAAGGCGCAACAAGCAGTGGACTAGAGATCGCACTACCAATGGACTAGAGATCGCACTACCAATGGCATATCTAAATTATGTCAGTATACCATCAATCACGCACGACAAGGAGCACTTACCCCTCCCTCACTATCATCCACCGACCAAGTCCCAGCAAGGCCTACAATCTCCATTTCTCCATTAGTATGCTCGCCTATCTTGCCCAACCGTGCAACACCATCGATATCCGCCGGTCCGTTGTTCAGCAGCCTCCTCGCCCAAGCATCAATCGCCGGCTCGCCAGTCTCGTCTCTGGCTTGCTTCAAAAACGGAATGAGAGCCGTGCCGCCGGTCCCGCGCAGCTTCTTGCTGTCTCCTCGTTGGAGCGAGTTGGCGATGTTGACGCGCTGGGCAGAAGCTTGCTTGGGGCTGAGAGACCGCGACTGCGAGCGTGTCTCACGGGACTTGATGATGATGTAGCGTGACACCATTTGGATATGCTTGTCTCGGAAAGCTCGCAGCATCGCAAGACATGCATCGAATGCTGTGACGAGCGCGCGGTTGTTGCGGTTCGCAACGACGTAATCTCGGATGTTCGCAACGCTTTCCACATGTTCGAGGAATCTTCGGTGCGGACCTGGCATGTACTTGCGCATTTCCAGGATGAAGTTGTGCGATGGCGATGACACCGGGCTCGCTTCAGGAACAGAGCTGTTGGACCGTTTCTCACCCGTTGGGCGGTGTTCAACGCCGAGGACGATGTCGAAGAATTGGATGACAGAGCTCTGCGCATTGCTGCCGCCGGCGAATTGGACATATGGCTGATTTCCAGTTCCGTCGTCGAATTTGACACCGTTCGGCAGGCCAGCGTCAGCCATGTTCTTGCCGCCTGCTAAGAAGGGTCGAATGCGATGGTAAAAGACGTGTGGATCACAGCTCTCGTACATGCGCTCGAGAAGGCTTCCAAGCTCATCCAATCTCTCTGCGAAAGACCTTAGACAATTTATGACTGTGTTGCTGTCTCCACGGCGTGCTGCCCCGATCGCGTCGATCATCATCGGGACGATGGGACCAGCTCTTGCCTCTATCGCTACTGAGATGAGGTAGAACCATGATTCGTCGAGAGCTCCGGTGAATGTGAGGAGAGTGGAGAGGTTGTCCAGAGTGTCAATCGGCTCGTCTGTGAACATGGGCCGCCAATTCCACAAGCAGACGCCTGCGTATGTGGCTACCGAGGGCAGTTCAAGGTGTCGACATGTTTCTAGAAAAGGTATTGATACCGACGGTGGAACGATCTGCATCGAGAGGTTAGCTGCGCATGTCTCGCGTGTTCGGGTAATCGAGGCTTACATCGGCGGGCCGATCACCTCCCCATACGTAAGCATGGGCAAGGAAACCTAGAACTGAGTATGCACGTCTCCATTCTGCCTCTGTGAGAAGTAGGTCTGTCGAAAGAATTGGGAGTGCGTCCACTATACGTCGCAGTCGCTTGCTGAGGATTAGGCTCTGGAAGTTCCGCACTATAGTCTCCCAGGGCTGGTAGTAGGAGTCTGGCAGTACTTCTAGTGGGATCTCGGCAGGTAGAAATCCGTTCTGTGGAGAGATACCGTAGTCGCTGAGTCGTGGTAGTGGTGGAAGCATAATTGGTTGTGATGCTGGGTAGGTATGAGCCCACGAACGAGCAGGGACAATATATCTCAGCGAACGGGTAGCAACGGATCGTGCGGTGCAATGGCCCTGCTTCAACACTAGGCAGTTGAGTAATAGGTACTCTTGTTGCGTAGGGGTGATGTCGCGTGATGGTAGTTCAAGCTTTCCGGGTTCCGGAGGTATGTCTTTTAACAAAGGCTAGATGCCACGCCACCCCAGTTTGTCGTGTGGCTGTGCGTTTTGCCAAAGTTGAGAGCAGGTTGTTGCGTTGGGCAAGAGTCCGATCAGTTAGGTTCGATAGCTGGACCCAGTGGTACAGGTAGGTATATAAGGTGGCGATTGCGGGAAATAATGACTGGTGAAGCGTGGTAGCGGCCTCAACGGATATTAGTCCAACAGGAGCCGAATACCGGATACTTAAAGGCAGCAGTTCCAAGTACCTCCTAGGTGGGTAATAATAGCAAAAAGGAAAAGACACAGATTAGAGAAGACACAGATGCTGAATAATACATGTATTCGCCTAATCCGCGGCCGTAAGGTGGTGTGGTGTGAATCAGAATAATGAACAGCTGATAGGTACTTGTGCCCAGCTCAGCAAACGGCAGAAGAAAAGACCCTTCCGTCCGGCATCGGGCGGCATGGCGTGTTTTAAGAAAACGTCTCCAGGGTTGAGCTTGTTAAGAAGAGCACGCTTCTGGCCCACCCACCCGGAGACAATTAGTAAACACGTTAGGTTAGAGACGCAAATGCGTTGAGGGGGAAAAGAAAGAGCAGAGCCGCCGGCGCGCACGGAAAGAGTAGGGTTGGCGTTGGCGTTGGCGTTGGCCTAGCCCGGGCTCGTACTCGTGCCGTCCTGCGTCCAGGGTCCAACAAAACCCCCTCATGTCCGGCTCCGACCTCGGGAAGTAAGTCGTCATCGTCGCGTCGTCGTCGTCGTCGTCGTCGTCGCAAGACTGCGATGGCGTGCGTTTGACCCGCCTATAAGTTTACCAACCCAATGCACGTCACACCAAACATCTACAGCATAAGGCTGACACGCACAAATGCAACGCACACTATACACACAGGATAACAGCGTGCATTTGCTATAAATCCGAATCGCCCCTACCAAACCCCAAGTATACACTACCCCAGCTACCCGCCGCTACGTAATCACCTCCTCCGCCCAAACATACCATACCAACCATCTAAAACCATGCGAGGCCGCCGCCGCTCACCAATGCATATGCAGGAACCAGGAAAAAGCGGCCATGACACAACACAAGTACATTAGAAAAAAAACTAGAAAAGCAGACAGGCACTCGCGATACAGCAAAAGCGCCTGCCTGCCTGGCGAGCATAGCATGCCTCCGCGATCATCACCTGAAATGCACCAACCTATCCAGATGCCCTGGCACACGTATTCCGCACCGGATGAAGAAGAAGAGGAAAAACAAACATGGTAGGTTTGGGTGAGAGGGTATAAGCGTGGGCGATAGAATAGTGCGACCACAAAACACCTTTGGAACATTATTGAACTATGAAAAACCCCGTCATGATATTCCCGACGTAGCTGGTAGTAGTGTCATTCAAAGAGTATATTGTATGCTGCGTGTTTCATGAGATTCCTTCGATCCGATCTGATACTTAGCGGGATTTCTGTTTGATGTTAGCATATGTGTAACTGAGCACAGAGCATAGGGGTCAGGTGAGACTTACGAGACTAGCAATGGCCGCCGCCGACGCCAGATCGGGCTTCCCGGAAACGCTCCGTTGTGCCGCTCGCGGCAGACTGCTCGTGACGTTTAGGGGAGGTCCATTCGCAGCTCGTTTGACCCCGGCGGTGGGCTGTCCTTGGATGGTTGAGTGCCTCCTTGGCCCACCCTTCACGGGTGAGCTGTTTGGAACCTCTCGGTTAACGGCAGTACCATTCTTAAAGCTGGTCGCAGGCGGCTCCGGTAGTGGTCGGGCACGTTGTTGTGGGGTTTGACTGGGCACCAAGCGCTTGGCGGGGGAGGATACGCTCGAGACCATTGGAGGTCGCGTTCTCGCAGACCTTCTCACGCCGGTGACGAATTCATGAACCATAGCCTCGTCTGGCTTTATGCGGCGCTCCGGATCCCATCGCAGACAGCGAGTGATAAAGTCGATGAAAGCATCATCATCGCACTTCAGTGCTTGTTGCAGCGATTTCGAGCTCGGTCGTCGCCGGCGGCCCTTCGTTGAGACGGTAACTCTTGGCTTTCCATTCGAATCGAAGAATAACTTCTTTCGGCTACTCTTCTCAATCAAATGTTTCTCTGGAGGACCGAATATCTCCATGATGCAGGCCAACTGCTCCTGCTCGTTCTCACCAGGGAAGATTGGATACCCGGTGAGCAGCTCTGCAAGAATGCAGCCCAGACTCCACATGTCGATTGGCAAGCCATAACTCATGCCCAAAATCACCTCGGGTGACCGGTAGAAGCGAGACTGGATATAAGTATAGACCTTCTCATTCTCGAAACAGCTGGAGCCAAAATCGATGACCTTGATCTCCGAGTGAAGAGGGTGTGCGAGTAGAATATTCTCCGGCTTCAAGTCGCAGTGAATGACTCTCTGACCCTTTAATAGAACAAGCGAGCTGAGCATCTGTTTGCAGAACCGTCGAATGAGGCGAAGTGAGAAGCCCTTGAACTCGTGAGCCTTTATGAACTCATACAAGTTCATTCCAAGAAGCTCGGTGGAGATGCAGAGATGGCCACGGAAGTAGAAGCTTTGCGTGAAATTGATCATACTGTGCTTCATCTCCGGATCCTAAACACTTATTAGCGGGGCTCCGCAGCAAAAGATGCAAGCAACTCACCCATTCCCGGATCTTCTGCAGGATGTTGACCTCCACTAACGCTTGTTGGTGGAAGCGCTTCTTGTTACGAATAATCTTCACTGCAACAAGCGATCCCGTCTTGTGGTCTACGCAACGTACAACTTGGCCAAAGCTGCCCTTGCCTAGTAGATCCACAACCTCGTATCGATACGCAAGATGGTCACCGAAAACGATGTTGTAATCACCGCGTTCATCATCGTATCCGAAGTTAGCCGTCTGCGCATTGAGGTCGCCCACATGCTTCTTAGCGTTCTTCGTCCCGCAGAAATAAATTTCTTTGTAGTCGATTATCTCTCCTCTCTCGAAGATATTGAGATTGACCATCTGGAGAGCCTGCGCCGCGGTGACACGTTCCTGGGGCCTGGCACGCTTTCTCAACTCGTCAACGTCGCGAGCCGCATTTTCAAAGTCCTTTCGCTTCGAAGCAAGCTTTTTCATTTCCTCGTCTGCCACTAGGTCGTCCCTGTCTAGATTTGAGTCCAGGTTGCGAGACTTCAACACATTGGACGAACTTTTCGATCCAAGCATCCTTTGCATCGGCGTTAGCAACGATGAGCTCGATTTCGGAGCAGGGTGTGCTCCAGGCTGTTCCCCGTATCCCGACGGAGCGCGGGCGCTGATGGGCCCGCCGGATTTATGACTATGCAGCTTGTCTACTTCAGTATCGCTTGCAACAGTTGCAACTGAGATCTTCCGTCGACTGAAGTCTAATGATGGCCGTGTTCGATTCGAAGGAGTAGGGCTCCCCCCGAGGGATCCACTCCATGTTGCAGAGGCGGGCAACCGAGGTGGCGGCATATCGCTATGCTTAGGCTGCTGATGGACCAAGTCATTGCTCTTTTTCGGAGTGTTGCGAGAGTGCGAGGAAAGTACGGCGTGCGAAGCATGGGATGCAGCTTTTGAAGAAGCCCTGCGCCAGCCGCCCAGGCTGAGCTTACGTCTCAACGAAGACCCAGACGATGGTGTCTCCGGCTCGGTGGATGTACAGGTCTGTGCAGAGTCTGATGTATCCTTTTTCTCTAGCGCGCGTGTGCCATTGGCCTTCAAACTATGCAGTTCTGTGTCCACATCGCTATACTTGTATTCACCACTGGGCCGTGACTGTAATCGTGCAAACTCACCACTACCCTTCGGCAGTGAATTCGAGGCAAACGGCGTAGTCATTTGCCGCGAAGGCTGCAGAGTCGGGATAGGCATGGCGGATGCGCCATGTAGGGAGGTATCAAAAGGACGGAGGTTAACGGCAGAACTACTGCTGCGAAGATGCTTGTTGGCATCATAATGGTGGTCTTGGTTGCTGTTCGTGAAGAAACTGGCTTTCGAGGCTGTCATGGGCGTGCTGGGTGTTTTATTGCTAGTACGCTTCGGCGGCGGCGTCGTATTGCGATCACTAACCTCTGCCGAGGGTGCAGGAAACGCCGAGATCCTGTTGTTGAACGGTGTGCCGAGCGGTAGGAGGTTTAACGGAGGAAGCCTGATTGGCTGGAGATTCTTCTTGTTGGCGTGCTGTACCACCGGAGTTTTATCCGCATCCGACCCGGATCCCACTGTCAGCCCTCTTCTATGCCTAATGGAGCTTTTGACTTTTTTAGGAGGATCTGTCTTGGAAGAATCAAGCCCTATAGCCTCAATATGCTGCAATTCAGTGCTAACATCATGTGCTCTAGGGGCGTACGGTAATGAAGGTTGGGGAATACTGGGTTTGAGCGATGACGTAGAAAACGAGAAGTTACCATTCTCGGGCTCTTTCGGAGACTCGTAGGCCTTGGGGATGGCCGGAACAGGCGGGACCTCCTCTTCTTCTTCCCCTCCCGCGGAGCTGTGGACGTTTCTAGGCTTGGGGGTGGGTAAGCGCGAACTTGATAGAGTGGGGTTGAGCCGAGTTTGCAAAGAAGCACCCCCTACCCGCAGCGAATTGAGACTTGAGTTCGAGGACAGCGATATGCCGGACGCGTACGATTTGCGGTTCTGGTCGGGCGTGCCTCGTGCGGAAGATGGGGTTGCACTGTTCCTAAAGATCATCGCAGGAGACTGATTCAGCGCGCGCTCATCAAACGAGAAATCCGCTTGCGGGGTCGGAGGGCTAATAGGTCCACCTTGGGGATTGGGGTTCATAGAGAGTCTCTTCAACCTGCGTGCGTCCGTGGGGCTGATGGTTCTTGCTCCAAGCCCACCTACGTGATGCATAGTGGATTGACGTTTGCTCGACGACGAAGACGGCGTCTGCGTTCGCACTGACGCCTTGCCGGGCGAACGAGCGGTGTTGATCGAGAGCGAGGGCAGCTGCTCGGGTGTCATCGAGGACGTGGTCAAGAGCCCGCCGTGCTGTCTAGATGGCGCCTGCATTGACTTGGCCTTTGCGCTGCGTGTGGCATTCGACACCTTTGGTGGCTCCGTCGAGGTACTCAGATTCGCGGCAGTGATAGTCCCTCGGCGGCTCTGGTTGAATGAAGGCGTGCGGCCGATCCGGCTTTGCGCGCTGTCGGTGGACGGCTTCGGCATCTCGTGGCGAGCGTCGCGCGGATCGAGGTTGGGTGTTGGGAGCATGCCAGGACCGACGGATTTTCGAGGAGCGCGTGCGGCCGGGTTCGGCGGTGCCTGGGCGGGAAACTGGCTCTGGCGGCGGGTGCGGAGGGCGAGGTTCGTGGCAGGCGGCGGCATCGACGAGCTGCTGTCCGGCGGCGGTGCGTTGGGCGCGTTTGGAGCGGGTGCGCTGCTCGGCTTCCTCGACTGGCTGAAGCGGCGCATCATGGAGCTGCTGCGCGCAGACCGTGAATCGGCAGGGGCGCCTGTGAATGTGTTGGCCGCCATCGCCTGCTCTGCAGCGCCTGGGAAGATGCCGACGCCGCCTCCGCCGGGCGCGGGAAAGTCGCTCAGGGCGGGCTCGTACGTGGAGATGCTCTTGTGGAAGTCATCGAAGTTGACGGCGGGCAGGAAGTCGTACGAGCCGCTGGCCTCGCGCACGTCTTTCGGGGCGTCGGCGGCGGCGGCGGCGGCGACGGCGTGCTTGCCGAAGCTGAAGCGGGGGTTCGCAGCTCTCGTCGCGGCCGTGGAAGGCGCAAACGACGAGTCGCTGGTCGACGTGGGCAGGAAGGAGCGGTTCGCGGCGGTGGTGTGGGCAGCGGCGGCACTCGCCTCGCTGGTGACCCTAGACGAGACAGTAGTCAGTCAATCTGCGCTTGTTGCTTATTCTGCATCATGCTCGTCTTTCGCCCGCTGCTGCAGACCCACCTTTGTTTCGACATGTCTAGCGGCCGGGGCCCAAGCGGGACCTTGTGCTCGCGAACCGACTGCCGTCGACCCCGAAAGCTGGCTTTGTTGTCGACGGGCGGCGGGCGCGGGCCCAATGCTGGATTCGACGTCACGCTCGACTGGCGCAGCTTGTGGTCGCTGCCGCTGGTAGTGCGCTGGAACTTGCGGCGGACGCGTCCTTCTGCTCGACACACACAATCAGCACTTTGGTCGCCAGGAAGGCGCCGCGGCGGGGGCCAGCTGGGGTAGCTTACCGGCTGCTGAGCCGCTCGAGTCCTCCGCCGACGCGGTGCGTAGCACAGGGAGACCGACGGGGAGACTGCTCTCCATTGTGCGGGCGGGACCTGGGCGGGCAGGCTGGGTGGTCATGGGCAATACACTCGTGTGCTGACCGCGGCGTCTCAATCAATGCCAGCAAGCCCGGCAACACAGCGTCTACGCTGCACAATCGCTTGGAAGCCGGCGTCGAGGACTGCCCTCCAAGCTCGAGGCTTGGAGTCGCGACTATGGGTACGAGTGCATGTCGAGCACAACCGGGTCGAGGGGAGAGGAGCGGTGGGCGGGCGGCGCCAGGAACACGGCGAGCGATCCAGTGCTACGACGGGTGCACCAGGCAGGGCGGTCCGCGTGGGAAGCTGCAGCGGCGGTGTTTACTGCGGAGAAGAGGGCGGCGTGGGAGAACGGTCGACGTGCAGCTGGACATCTGCGAGCGCCACTAGGTGCGGTTGAGATGTCTTTGATGCCGAGCCCTCCCCTGGAACGTGCGCCCATATGCCCCGGGGGATAATAATATTTGACAGGACGGAGGCCGGAGAGTGGTAAACAACACGCTGCCTCACCGGGGAAACCACATGCTGGCACCAACCGCACGAGGCCGTCTGGCGTTGCTGGCTTCCCGGAGTGATATAGCAATGCTGTCGGCGCCTGAGGCTGGCAGTGCGGAGCAGCAGAGCACAGCGTCTTGCAGTGCGACGGTGCGCCCGCTGTGCTGTCGCATGCACTGTGGTCTCCGATGCGCGAGCACAAAATCGGGGTAGGGGTTATCGATTATTCGACTGCTATGGACTCTGGAGTACCCCGTGCTCCTATCCGCTGGATTGCCGTTCTCGCTGAGGATCAGACTGCAGTCCTACATGTTTGTCCCCCCTACGGAGATGACGGCTCCCTATTGAAGTATGGGCGGCTGAACCTAGGTAGAAAGCTGGGCACGCTCTTGACCACGTTTCGACCTCGTCACCGAGGACAAGGACTGAGGATGCAACTCTCATCGACGCTCGAATTTGAGACGCACGCAAACAAGCCGTCGTTCGCAGCAACCGTTGTTGATCGCTGGCGGCGTTCCAACCTGGAGAAAGGGGCACGCATGTGACAGGGGCCAGGCTGCTGCGCCACATGCACGGTTATTGGCTGCAGCAGACAAAGTGCCGGGCCATTGCAGCCCCACGGCCAACGAAGTCACACATGCCGTCATGGCCCGCCGCCCTGTCGTGTGCCGTGTTCACTGACAACCTCAGGGCATCCTGCTGTGCACCGCGCGGGTGAATTCGAAGCTCGAGCAGCATCTGTAGAAGTTAGAACCCGGCGGAATACTCTGTTGCACGACCGAGTTGCGCCAGTCTTTCCGACGCAGCATGTGATCCACCCCAGGGCGTACGAGCATACGCAACACCATCAAGGAACTGTGGCAGTGCTCTTCTTCATACTAATATCAACATCCGCTCCACCCTCAACTCCTGCTCCTAGTGAAGCGAGTCCACAGCCTCCGCCACGATGAGCGGCGAGCAAGCGGACGCGGTCGTCAACCGCGATGCCGCCATCCCCATCGTCTCCATTACCGGCCCAGACGACCACTCCAGCGTCCCAACACCAAGCAGTCAAGACAGTTCAGGCCGCCGTCTCTCCGCCAGCAAGCTCAAAGATAAACTGGAGTCACTGGGAGAAAAGCTGGACCGTCAGGATACGCCCAACAGAGTCTCAGATCGACTATTCACAATGTACACCCCCTTCCCCTCAACTATAACCCCCAAACGCATATCACAGGACTAACCGCTTTCCCAGGCTCCTCTCCAACGTGCTCCCGGCGCAGGACTCCGACTCGGACACCACGACCACGCCCCATAGCAGCAAAGACCGGCGCTCTCGCACCTACGTCGACCGCCCGCAATTCTCCCTGCCCGTCATGTCGTCCAACTTCCGCCGCTTCAACTCGCGCATCGGCGTCGCCTTCGTCTTCCAGAACCGCGCCATCCGGCTCTTCACCTGGCGCGCCCCCACGCAGACCGTCGCCTTCCTCTTCGTGTACACGTTCGTGTGCGTCAACCCGACGCTGCTAGCCGTGCTGCCGCTAGCCTGCTGTCTGTTCTTCGTCATGGTGCCGGCCTTTCTGGCAAGACATCCACCGCCGCCGACGTACGATCATGCCACGGATATGTACCCGCTGGACGGGCCGCCCGTTGCGGGTGCGCGCACCATCAAGCCCGCGCCCGAGCTGTCCAAGGATTTCTTTCGCAATATGCGCGACCTGCAGAACATCATGGAGGATTTCTCGCGCGTGCACGACGCCGTGCTGGCGTTTCTCACTCCCCTCACAAACTTCTCCAACGAGGCTCTCTCGTCGACACTCTACCTTCTCCTCCTCTTCACATCCTGCCTCCTCTTCATCACCGCGCACCTCCTCCCCTGGCGCTTCATCATGCTGCTCGTTGGCTACGCCGCCACCACCCTCAGCCACCCCTCCATCCAAGCCCTAATCGCGACGCCCGAAACCGAGACCCTCCTCCTCACCAAAGAGCACGAGGCCCGCTCGCTCCTGCTCACGCTCGCCAAAGCCGACGTCGCGCTCGAGACCCACCCCGAGGCGCGCGAAGTCGAGATCTTCGAGCTGCAGCACCGCGCGCTGCACAACGCGCACGGCGAATACGAGGCCGTCGTGTTCAGCGCGGCGCCCTACGCGCCGCTGTCGCCCGCGCGCATTGCCGGCGACCGCCCGCGCGGAACGCCGTTCTTCGAGGACGTGCTGCCGCCGCGCGGGTGGCGCTGGACCGACAAGAAGTGGATGTTGGATCTGCTGAGCCGCGAGTGGGTTGAGGAGCGCTGTGTGACGGGCGTGGAAGTTGAGATTGAGGGAGAGCGGTGGGTTACGGATCTGCATTACGAGGTGTTGGAGGAGGGTGGCGGCGGCAGCGGGCTGAGCGGGACGGCGGCTAGAGCTGGGAAGGGGAAGAAGAGCGACGGAGGTGTTGAGATGGGGCACAAAGAGTTGGAGAGGGACAGCGATCCTGAGCGAGAAGTGCTGCGGCGCACGTGGGAGCAGTATAAGCCGAGTCGCAAGGGGGAGTGGCGGAGACGGAGGTGGGTGAGAGGGGTGGAGCGCGTGTCTGCGGACGGCGGGCCTGGGTAGGCAGGTAGGCCGGCATGGAAAGAAGCTCACGAGGTTATGAACACTATACATGCATGCAGGCGCAGGCGATCCTTCGTCTTTCTGATCTACAGGTAGGTATGCGATTCTTCGTCTCTTCCGACCTACAGGTATAAGTAAGTCACCCATGGATGCTCCGTGTCTAAGATGAATATGCATCGCACAACCCCAACCCCAACCCCTTCCTGTTGCTTTCAAACCTCCTCTTCTTCTTCTTCTTCTTCTTCTTCTTCAACAGCCAGCCATCATGTAGGCCAGCAATCAACGAAAAAAAGTATGTGTGTGGGGGGGGGCAGGGGCAGGGGAAAGGCAAGGGAAGGGGGAGGATAGTACGGAAGACAGGACGGAGGAGAGGATGGAGGGAGAGAAGGGAGGACAGGACGGAGGACAGGACGGAGGGAGACAAGGGAAGAGGAGAGGACGGAGGACAGGACGGAGGGAGAGAAGAGAAGAAGGCAATAGCAACGCATCAGGGAGAAGACGAGGAAAAGGCAGAGAGTATGAGGGCAATGCGAAGCGACTGACTACCGAAAGAGAGTAAGTAACCAGGCGATGCAGCAACCCGCCTGATATACATGCCGCCGACCGCGGGGCGCTAGTTACTCAGCGGAAAACAAGCGAGCACGTGCGGGGGGCTTGGCGGGCTGTGATGGGGTTGGGGTGGGTAGGTGGGGGGGATTTAAGTGGAGATGCTGGGGTGGGGTGGGACTAGAATGACGATAGGGATGAGGGTGGGAACGGAAGTGGATGGATGGAACAGGACGGAATGGGTAAGTTCTCTGGGGTTTCGCTGTCTGTCTCAATTGTCTGACTGGGAAATGGTGGAACCCTTTAGTAGATAAACCGAACCGCTCTCTCTGGCCAACACCTGTGTTTTTCGTCCATCCGATCCGTTCATCTCACGCCCGGCCAACCTTGAAGGACAGAATCTACACACCACACGTTAGCACAGCACAGCCCAACACAGCAAACTCACATCATTCTTCCCCACAATCACAACATCATCCTCCGCAACCCTAACCCCCCCCTCGTCTCCACATACGCCAACGGCGCATCCCCCATAACCTTCCTCCCCACATCCCCCACCGTCGCGCCCCGTCTCACGAGCACGCAATCGCGAAACACCGCCGTCGACCCCGCGCTCCCGCTCGTGTACGAATTAACATTGCGCACCGGGAACACAGGCACCAAGCCCAGCAGCTCCGCCGCGCGCGCCAGCACCTGCACGACCCCCGTGGAGCCAAACCGGAACAGCACCATATCCCTCAGATTCTCAATACGCGCCGCGAGCTTATCGTCCAGCGGCTTAAGACCGCCGCCCGTCGGATCCCCCGCAGCGAGCAAATCCTCGCGCGTGTCGACGACGTCGCTGCCCTCTGTATACCGCACGAAGCCCTGTTTAGCCAGCTTGCGCAGGAAGACCTCGGAGATGGCGCTAGCGAGCACGATGGAGGTGGGCGGGTGCGTTTTGGCGATCTTGGCGATGTTTTTGTCCGCGTCTGGGTGGTCGATTTTGTTGAGGGCGAGGACGGTGGGGAATTTCTCGTCGGTGAAGGCGTGCACGACGAGGGAGATGGTGGTGGGGGTCCAGTCTTGCAGGGGCTGTTTGAGCGCGAGGCGGTCGAGGCAGCGGGCGACGGTTGCGGTTGTTGAGCCGTAGCCTGAGAATTGGTTTTGCAGCGTTTCGACCGCGGTTGCTTTTACGGCGATGTGGCGGCGCTTGATGGAGCCCCTGGGGGTGTGCGTTAGATTGATGTATGTGGTGTTTGACGGACAGGGGTTGAGGGGTGAGGGGGTACCATTTGTCCATCAAGTTGCCTTGTATCCAGTTTACGATTTCAGACCGCAACCACACGATGTCTTGACTCGGATCGTAGCCTCGCGTAGCCTTACCTGCACCACTCATAAGTCAGCCCAGCTCAGCTCATACATCCCCCATACATCTCCCACAACTCTCATATCCTCTGCCCCGCTCTTTCCCCAACCCACCTTCGGCGTCCGTCGTCCCGCTCACATCCACCACATGCACCAGCGCATCCGCATGCCTCAAGTCGTCCAAGAAGCGATTGCCCAGCCCCTTCCCCATATGCGCCCCGGGAACTAGGCCCGCAACGTCCAGCAGCTCAATCGGTACACTCCTCTTTCCGTCGACGCAGGATCCGTAGTTCGGTTTACATCGTTCGGTGAGGCCGACGCGGGCGCACGCGCATTCAATCTGGAGGTAGCCGATCGCTCGTTGGGGGTCGATTGTGGTGAAGCTGGAGTCGTGTCGTTAGAGGGGGTCTTCGTGGGTGGAGGGAGGCGTGTAGGCGGATCGAGGCGTATATCGAAGCCGCATAGGCGCATAGAGTCCAAAAACATCACTCACGGAAAATTCCCTAGAAAAGCGCCCCAGTCAGCCCACACTCTAAATCTTTCCCTCCCCTCCTCCCCTCCTCCCCTCATCCCCCACTCCTCTCCCCTCCAACCAACCAACCAACCAACTCAATCACTCAAATCTACGCACCAACTTTCGACGACGCATCCGTCAAGCTACAATGCCACATCTCAGACACCATCCATTCATTTGAAATACACAGAACCCACAAACACACACAACTTTGTTCGGGTTCAGGGTTCAGGGTGGGTTCAAAGCGCACCTATTCAGCGTAGTCGATTTCCCCGACGACGGCTTGCCCACCAAGCCGATCAAGGGGTCGCGAGGCATAATTGTATGGTAGGATAGGTAGGATAGGTAAGGAATCGAAAAGAGGAAATGGAATGTTGGAAGAGTTGAGGAGAAAGAAAGAAGTAGGCTTTGCGCCGCAGAAGGTGATGTAACTTCGCGAAATTCAATGGACATCAACTTTAATCGATAAGACCCCGCTGACTTAGCGCGCCAGCTGATCGCCCGCTACTGCAACCGCGCCCGGGCCTCGCGAGACTATCTACACATCACGTTTACAGTTTCATCTCATCCTTGCTCAAGTGTAACGTAAGTTCTTTAGAGTAAAGGCAGCTATTGTTTATCTTATAGTGTTCTCTTACTGTGGGCCTAGATCAGGCTGAGACTACTCGCTATTGATTAGTCGAATCTCCTCATCTACACATCACCGAGTCCAGTGCACCAAAACTAGTGTATGCATCGAAGAAAGTTCTATATTCCTAGAGCAGCGCTTATATCTATGCTCCGTATGTATTACAGCTCAGCTCCATGCAGCCTTGTCCACAGAAAGCTCCATACAGCAACGCCAGGTCAGCTCGTTCCGAACCCCCCAGCCTACCAACGCCCAAGACCCGAAGACATACTCCATAGTATCACGAAGATTATCGAGGAAACATAATCCAGAAAGAGCCTATCCGTGTATCCAGCTGCTTAATAATCGTAAATGCGGGAAAATGTGCTGGTCGTCCGCCACCACCGAGTCCGCCCTAGATGAGGCTCGCGCCGAAGAGAGTAGAGACCAAGACTACCAGCCCACACACCACAGGAGTCAGCGAAAACTCCGGAGCGTGTACGGATGCAGCAGCGCCCTTGGTGCCCTCGGGCTTAGCGCCAGTGCCAGCGCCAGAAGTGACGGCACCATCGGCAGCAGATGACAGATTAGTAGTCTTCGAGCCTGCGGTCTGGCTACCACTGCCTTGTAGACCCGGTCCAGTTCCGGCGCCATTCTTGAAGTACTCGTCCGTGCCAGGTGGGAGGGCTGGCAGCTGGTCGGCAGCAATTGTAACGTTCCAGTTGGTCGACTTGTCAGGACAATTTGATGCCTGGCCGTTGGTCTTGTAGCCGGCATCGCCGGTAGGTGCCTTGGACTTTGCAAAAGCGGCCTTCAAGAGCTGGAAGTCCTCTGTCTCTGTACGGCTGTCACCATCGATTGTGACCAGTCCGTACTTGGGCTCTTTCTCCACGGAATATTCGTAGACGAGGCCACCAGAGTAAACAGCGGTCATGTCGTCGCCGTATAGGGCCTCAATCTCTCCAAAGTCACGCGGGTTCTTGATGCAACCGAACTCGGACAAGCTAGCGAGAGTCAGCAGGCGAACGAAATCAACAGGCATGCGATACTTACAAGAGTGGAAGACTGTAGTCTTTGAAAGTCTCCACCTTTTTGTCCCACCCAGATGTCTTGAACGACGATGGAGAGCACCACGAGTAATCATTGAAGGCGAAGAAGTCGCTGCGGATGGCATCGGGACCACAGTTCATGTAATCTGCCATCTCGATGCGATTGCTGTCCACGTCGGCTGCTGAGTAACCAACAGGAATCTTGCGGTAGTTTCGTGCGTTGATGTACGATTTCATGTCGCGGGTGGTGGCCTTGACAAAAGGTGCACAGGAGGTCGTAGCATCGTCGTTGATGACCTCGTTGCCAGAGAAGAACAACAAGGTATTGTCGTACTTTGCGAAAGCGTCGATGGTGGCGAAAAGGCTCTGTAAGTAGACTTTGTTGTAGGAGATCTCGGGCTCCAGTCGGTTGATCGAATACTTTGGCGTGTTGACGTCGAGGGCGAGATAGATTCCAGCGTCGGCGAGGGCGTTCATGCACTCGTCATGGTTGGCAGTGTTGTCGACAGTGTAGACTCGGATCGTGTTGACACCGAGGTCCTTGAACTTCTCGAGATCCCGCTTGCAGTTGGCCGCGTCGGCGATGGGGTCTTTGGCGTCTGCCTCTCCTCCTGCAAACTTGTTAGCTTGCCATGTATCCAAAAGACGGCGGGGAGTCTAACCTGGCTGATAGTCGACACCGCGGACGTAGAAGCGCTGATCGCCGGCGAAGAAGGCTGCAAGACTGTTAGCTAGAGCTCTCACGTACTCCCGCAGATGTAGCTAGATGTCGGGAGACTTGCCATTGCCCTTGACAGTTACCGGAGCTATCGCCCGCTTCGCAACCGATGGCGAAGCGGCCACGGATGCAGCGAGGGCGCTGGATATAGCCGCAAAAGTAAACGTCTTCATGATGATGGTAGCTTCTGCGAGTCGAAATACTGCCAGGACAGGCGAAGGGGCGAATTCCGCAGACGTCCGAGGTTGGGAGGACGAAGAAAAAGGTACTGTTCCACTTTGAAAGCGACCGTAACGCAGACACGCCAAACAAACGAGTGTAAGAAAGGCTTTCAATTAGAAGATTGTCCGAGGGAGAAGAGGCGCACAACACCGGCTATGTAGCAGACAGGAGAGGTTGAGCTGCGAGGTGGCGGGCTGGGGGAGGCGCGGGTTTTACTGAGCACCACCTTTGCCTGCAGCTGCAGCTGCCTCTGGCTTTGGTCGCCGCCGTCACGTCACGCCACGCCAGGGCAGCCCGCCTTCGATCGGGGAGTCGCATCCACGGTGCATCGGCGGACGGGCTTGTGATTGGCGGGCTGGGCGCGGGGGCGTTGACCATGTTTCCAAGAAAAGAAGCGGCGAGGCGTTGCCGATGCAAGTTAAGCTGCAGCCAAGACCGCGGCCGCGTAGCTGTTTGCCCTGCTGGCGATCCGATGGGCCGCGTCGTGTCGATTGTTTGGACAGCAGCGCGGGGCAGAATCTTGCTGTTTGAAATGCATCCGTCGTCATCAATTTTGCGTATCGGACTCGGAATGCAATGCTGGCGCTGGGGCTCGTGTGGATTGTGCGCGAAACACGACGTGCCACTTGTGCCTGCCTTCGCCGCCGCGCTGGGACAGGCACAATTTCCTCCTTCTGCCTCCTGCCTGTGCCACAGCAGAGCAGCCGCCCGAATCCCTCTTGCTTGCCTTGACTTACTTGCAGAGTGCGTGGCCTGTTCAATCAGCGTCGGGCACCCACCTCGGGCCTCAATTGTGAGGAGTAAGCACTAGAAGACAGGGAAACTTGAGAGACAATGTTAGATACGAACCGTCATTGTTGGTCAACAAGCTCGTAAGCAGCACTGAACTGTAGGTACAGTAGTTACGATACTTCCATAACACCGCCCGCATACACGCCAATCTGCAAAACTCAACGCCCATTAATATTAGTAGATCGCTTCTTCATAACCCTAGATTCCCAAATGCCACCAGTGTTCAGCCGTGGCGTTTGTGTGCGCCACTGGCTGCACTTCCCACAACCACCGCCCATCGAACCTATCCCATGCAACACGTTGTGTGCATTTCCATGCCCAGTCATCCTCGTACTGCTCGTCTTTCTACTGCGCGTTGTCCTTCTTCGGCTTTCCCCCTCCCACCCCAAACCACAGCCCAAGTGCGAGGCCAATGATGCAGAGGATGAGAACCACCACAAACAAAAGCCACCATTTGAGCTTCCTGGCTCGTCTTGCAGATACGATGCCCTTGCTCAGATGTGCGTTTCCCCCCTCGGTATCAATCTTTACTCGCTCAGCCCCCTCGTCTATTACGGCAACTTGCTCCTCCTGGTAGACAACCGCTTCGTTCAATTGCGTGAACAGCAGAGCGAGTTCGCCCAACGTGGTCTCGATGCGCTGTATATCGTTGTGACGTGCGCGGACTGCTCCCAGGACGCTTGAGGCCTGGCCGCTTCGGTTGCTCTTGAGCTGTATCCATGTCAGCCGAGGGTATTCAGAGCAGCACTAGATATCAGGACAGAACTTACAGCTTGTTGGAAGATGCCCTCGTCGCCCCAGTTGGCATTTGCGGCCTCTTGGACTTCCATATCCGTGGCCTCCGGGTTGACTATCCGGTACTGCCTGGCAATGGCCTCGCAGTATCGCTTGGAGTAGTCGGACTCTTCCTTCTGGAAGCCCTCCAGCTGCGTCTTGAACGACCGCTTCAAGTTCTCCACCTGCCCCCTTTTCAAGCTGTTGCTGGGCTCGCGCGCAGCGTCTCGCTCCAGGAATTTGATCTCGTCCTTGATCTGCGTGTTGCGTATCTGCGTGTCGGAGACAATGCCCTCCAGTTGGGCCGTAGAGCGGTCATCGGGCGACGACAGCATGCGCTGGTGTATGCTCGCGATGTCGCGGATGTTGGAGCTGAGCTGGGTGATCCGGCCCTTGGCTCCGTCGATGCGCGCGAGGAAGTCCTGCTGGCTCAAGGGCGCGCTACCGTGGGTGGGCAGCGCGGCTGGCTGTGAGTACTGCGAAGCTTGGGAGTAGGTAGAGTCGCCCTGGTTGAGCGGTGGTAGGGGCGGGTTCAGTTGCTGGTCGACCGGCTGGGCTAGGTTAGATGGCATGTAGCTACGATTGTCGCGCAAACTGCGCGCTAGGGAAAACCTACAGCGCCGCCATACGGATTGGAAGCTTCCTGAGTACCTCCATAAGGGTTCGATCCGCCGTAGCCAGCTTCGGACTGGCCATAGGGGTTTCCGCCGTACTGCTGGTAGCCGCTGGACATGCTGCGCGGTGTTTGCGGTGTTTGCGGGAGTCGGATGCGACGAATTCGGGACCTGGGCAGTCGCGGGTCTGCGGCACGAAAGGCTGATTAAGCGCAACAAATGACTACAGCGTGAGTGATCGCGCGATACGGTTCGATGGAAAAGCAGTCGATGGCAGCAGGTGCGAGGCAGCAGCTTGTTGATTAAATGAGCTCCCAATTTACTCTGGGCCGGGGTGGTTAGTCCGCCTCAGCCCCGGGGAGACGTCACCAGCTGATCCGTGCTAGTTATGTAAGCGGCTCTGCCCTAAACCGCATCATCCACTGCGCAAGACACGACAATCTCGCAAGATACGAAACAACGTCCAGTTCAGACAGTCAAACTTCTGCTGCTGAGAGAACACACACCCCCTGGCAAAATTCATCGCCGAAGATTCCTAGCTTGGGCAATCCTTTTTACAGTACAGGTGCTTCTAGCGACAGGTACACAGTTTACCTTTATCTTTACAAAGCCTTGTTGTATCTAGCATACCAAGTAATGTCTAAGTAGGGTCCGCATCCATGGACCAAGTTCCGGACGTAAACTACAGTCCTCTTCTTGACCTGCCGGCCGAGCTCCGTCTCCAAATCTACAGCTTCATCGCTCCCGGAATCCTACTAGCGACGCCCCCGAGCAATTACGTCGGTCTCTTCCTTTCCTGCAAGCAAATCCATCAAGAGCTAGAACACTGGGCCATCAAGGGCATTCAGCGTTTTCTGAAGGCCATGAACGAGAACCAACCGTGTGTGATCAAAGTCGAAACCGAAACCGAAATCCACGGTGCCCTTGCTTCAGTGCGAGACGTTGTGCTCGAGGCGCCGTGGGCCGACGCGCCAGAAGGCGAGCCAAATGTAGTGGAAGAGCTTGCAAAGTTCAACGAACCTCCCTATTGCGTTGGTGCCGATTTTACAATCGATAAGGGGCGTGAAAGCTCGGCTAGGAAAATTCCGCCGTTTGTGCTCGTCCTCCTGCATCTGCAATTCAGACGGCTGGTTATTACGCTAGATACCGACCTCGACAGTTCAATTCAGAGACGTACGGTGCGTCAGCTACATGAAGTGGTGAATTCAAATGTTGGTACTAGATTCCGGCCCTCTGAATGTAAGCAAAACCCATCTTCACTATTTGACATAGTAATATTAACATTTGGCTCCATTCCAGGTGACGTGATATCTACCTTTACTAAAGCAAGTTATTATCGCCAGCCTTCTTTCTACAGTAAATTCTGCCTGCCTACAATCCAGGCTGATCAAGATTCAGTTCACTCATGCATTTTAGTCTGTACACGCGTGTTATACAGCGGCAAGCCAACCACATTTGAGCAATTCGAACATGAGTAAGTCCCACGCCCAATTTGCTCGCCAGCCTCCACAACTCGCAGCACAGACAGATCACACAGAAATCACACTAAACATTAATTCCTACAATCAGTGACTCAAATGGTGTGCCTATAACGCGATGCGGTTTAATGGCAAGTCCGGTGTTATATTGAAACGAGCATTTTGAGTTGAGAAAACACAATATACATTAAACAGGAAGCGATGAAGAGAACACAACATGTATCAAACAGTACGCGATGAGAGAACACAATATACATTAAACAGTAAGCGATGAAGTTTCTACATATAGCCTGGAATATCAAGCTACAAAAAACAGATCGAATGCTTGCTAACAACAACGCAAGATATCAACGACCATGGTCCCAGCCCATCTCCGTGCAAGAAAACCAGAATACCAGCTCCCCGGCCGGATCGTATCTTTCACCCCGGCCCACTCGCCTTCTTCTTCTCAAACTTCCTCGGCACCGCGACAAGCCGATCGTAACTCCGCTTCGACATCGTCAGCCGGCACGAACCCGCCCTGTCCAGCTCGACCACAGGCTCTTTTTCCTCACCCTCGATGAGCGGCATCTTTACGACGGGCCTGTCGCGCTTCTTCCGCTTCGCGAGCAAGTAGTGGCTTGACGATTTCGTCTTGGGCCACATGTGCTCGTCGCGGCCCTCAACTTTAGGCCCGTCCTCAGGGATGTGTGCGAGGATTGGGCGACGCGCAGTGCGGTATGCGGACCACGGCGGGAGACGCACGATCGGCTTGTTCTCCGCGCCAGCGTCGAAACCTTCGTTTTCAGAGTTGCTCGGCTCTGCATTCATCGCGTCAAATTTCCCCCCTTTTTTCTTCTGCTGCGCGCGCACCTTCTCGCTATACGCAACGTACTCGTCCACGCCCATGCCATACACGTCCAAAATCACGTCCGCGATGCACGCACACCCGGCGGGCAGGAACTCCGCATCCACATCTCCCCCCTCCTCCGTCCAGCCGTACCGGCGCGCCTTCGCGCGCTCAGCCTCGCGGTGCCGCTTCTCGCGCTCGCGCTCGCGCGCCAGCTTGACCGCCTCATTGCGCTTATGCCTATCCTGCCAGCGGCGCGCCGCCTTCCCCCCACTACCACCACCACCGTCCTTCCGCCTAAACCGCGCAATAGCGTCCACAGCGCGGTTAAACGTCACATTGCCCCAGTCGCCCTGCGTGAAGAGGTGCGTGAGCATGGCTTCGATGTCCGCGGCGGGCGTGTGCTCGAACGCGAGGTACAGGCCGATGTTGGTGGCGATTTTGTTGGTGATGGCGTGGCGGTTGTTGAGGGCGGGGATGAGCAGGGGGAGCGTGGTGGGGGTGAGGGCGTGGGTGTGCAGGTGTGAGAGGAGGCGGGTTTCGGCGGTGGAGAGGGTGGTGGGGGTGCTGGTGGGGGAGTGGAGGGCGGTAAGGACGGGGGCGATGAGGGCGGTGAGGATTTGTTCGGGGGAGGGAGAGGGTGGTTTGGGGGAGGAGCTTGTGGATGAGGGGGGTGTGGAGGGGGAGGAGTTCAGAGTTAGGGCGTCGAAGTGTGAGATGTTCGTCTCATCATCGTCGATGTCCATTTTCTCCTCTCCATCCTCGTCCTCGCCCATTTCCTCACCCATCTCTTCATCCTCATCTTCCCCCTCGCTCTCGCTCTCCTCCCCCTCCTCATCCTCACTATCCTCCAAATTAATAACAACCTTCTCGCACCCCGCATTCCTCGCCTTGATCTTCTCCGCATACCACGAACCTCCTCCACCACCCTGCGAAGCACCAGGCTGCGCGGTCACCATCTGTGTCGTACCCTCCTGCATCGTAGACTGCATGGCGAATCGGTCGGGAATTAGTCTGTTTGGACTACTTTAGTACTTGCGACTCGACTTAGATGCAGACGATGGAGGAGGGAGTGGAGGGGATGGAAGGGATGGAAGGGAGGGCGTAGGGGTAGGGATAAGAATAGAGATAAGAATCGGGATAAGAATAGGGATAAGAATAGAAGGAAAGAAAAGATGGTGGAGAATCGACAGTGTTGATATACGCAGGGGATATACGTGAGATGTACATGAGATGTGGGATATAAAGTGACACTGTATAATGTAATGCAGTGCGGTACAATGACGACGTGTGCGTATGCGTGTGTATGTACAATGCATTACGGTCGATGTAGACTCTAGAAACGGATTGGGTTGGAACTGTTAGTTCAGACTGTACATTGTGTATCTAATATAGCTAATAAGTCGTTTTAGATGAGATGAGTCAGATTGTAATCACATTGTATGTCTGTCTGTCTGGCAGTCGGGCTGATTCTCTTCTCGAACAGAGTCGATCATTGTAGACATATAATACCGACATAGCTACACAAAGCACAGCCCAGCACAGCACAGCCCAGCACAGCACCGCACAGTCCGAACCTCAACCTGCTGAGAACGTCAGTACGTGCACTGCGTCAAACTGGTGTAGTGTTAGTAATGGTTTTGGCTTTAAATATGTGCAGCGACGTAGTACCGTAGTAGCGAAGAAGGCACTTCCTCCCGTACTTGCGCTAAGTTTCAAGATCCGAGATAGAGATAGGGCAGTTGAAACAGTAGTAAAGCGATAGACTCTATACGGATATGTATGTATACTACACTCAGCTAGCTAGTATTTCTATGCAACAAAAGAGCCGTGAACTAGTAGTGTCGGGTTTTGATAGTATATACGATTCGATTACATATACAAAAATAGTAGCTGTTCAACAATGTACCACCTACTACTCAACTAATAAACATTTCGCGTACCAGATATGCAAACCTCCAATGCGAGAGCTCACGCAAGATTTCAGTGCACACTTGAAGTTGAAGTTTTACAATGTATGTTATATAAATAGGGTATGTGTTGGGGATATAACGTCCGTCTAACGGGGGTCTATAGCGTTGTGATCTTTTGATCAAAATTCAAGACTTCGGCTTGTTTACCAAAGGCCGCTATGCTAGGTAGATAGCATAGCTACCTACAAAGTTCGATCTTTGCGAACCATGCATGCTACAGCTGAAGCAAAGCGAGGAGTCACTCACTCAGAGTTACTCACTCACCCACCCACTCACCACCCCCCCTCTGTCTATCTCCCCACCTACGCATCATGCGCCCCAAACGGCGGAACATACTCCCAATGCAGCATCCTCACCACCGGCATCTCACCCACCACCACACCCCTTATCCTCGCCCCCACCCTCCCCCAACCCCCCAACTTCCGCCACTCATCCCCATGCACACGATACGCACCCTCCACATAATCCGCCTGCACCCTCGTCATCAGTCCCAACTCGCCCTCCAAAAAATGCCGCACCAAGCTATCCCCGCGCCGCACCAAGTCAAACACCGCGACATTGCGCGCCACAGCATTAAGCCATTCCGGCAGCTCGGGCGAGTCCCGGAACGTGCGCCACAGCACCTGCAAGGCCTCGGCGGACAGCGGCGCGAGCGCCAGCGCGCGCAGCAGCCGCGCGCGCAGACGCTCGGCCGCGGCGTGCAGGCTCAGCAGTTGCAGCGCGCGGTACGTTGACACGCCGGCTTCGACGGAGGTGTATGCGGGCGCGGAGTTCCAGGCGTGCGTCAGCACGACGCGGCGCATGTGCGCGAACACGCGGTTTAGAGCGGGGATCTCGTGATCGTCGACGGTGGGCCAGAAGATGGTGGGGATGCGCAGACGCAGACGGTTGGACGCGTGGTCAACGCGCGCTGCTAGATGCGGCGCGTATAGCTCGAGGAGCCCGAGGGGGAGCGCAGTGACGTCTTTGATGCGGGTTTGGCGCGGGTTGCAGAGTTCCACTACGATGGGCTTGCTGTGCAGAGACTGCTCTCGGCCAGCGAGAGGAGTGGAGCGAGCGGATGTGGAGAGCTTACCGTCTGGCGTAAGAAGGGAGGCAAGAGAGTGCATGGCGAATGATTGACGTGTTTTGCGGTGGGGATGAGGTGTTTGAAGACGCAGTGGGCCAGAGTTGTAGTTGAGGAAAGCCAGTTGATTTATGATGTATGAGGCTGTTTTGATACCAAGAGAAGGTCAGGTGCAAGCACTTTTATACCGATGGCGTTCAAATTTGGTGGTATACACAATGTAAATATGCCACAGTCTGATTCGCCGACTTCATTGTAAAAGTGCCGTACAGTGTAAACATGAAACGACCACATGATTGACAATGTTAAAGAGGAGAGCGGGACTATGTGCAGTATGCTCGAATGTGTGGTGGTAAACCCATAATTTTCCTGGCCATGTTAGATCTGATACCATCATGACATTGCGGGGCAAAGAAGTTGAAGTTCAGTCGTGTTGATAATTTCGCTGTTCGTAGCATTACTTGTAGTTGGTTCTGACTTCTAGTGCTCTGTATGTGATGCACAGAAAGGGGTCAGAAGTATCAGAGTGTTGTGACTGCAGTGATGACAGGTTGGCAGTGTCCGAGGTAGGCAGGGTTGAAAGTGGACAGTAGCAGACAGTATCAACTATGAGGCGTCTAGAAGATGTGTGGTGGTGTCGCAGATGGGTTCTCGATGACGCGAGCTCTGTGTGTCTGCCGTCTTACTTGTTGTGGTTCGTAATGACGAGTGAAAGTCTCATTTTGAAAATCCACCATATTCTTATCAGCCGGGCCAGCTGAGTTCATAGCCATAAACTGTCCGACGTAGTAACTCATCCTGTCGATCGTTAGTTCAGTTGATCAAACCCTGCCAATTTCTTTACCCCTGGGTCTTCGTCAAACATGACCTTGTCCATGACCTTCTCGAATGTTCTGTCGACCGTGAAACCGGCTTCGCGTGCTAAGTCAAAGAAGGCCAAGTCCTTTTGAAGTAGCCAGGGCCGGTACGGAGTAAAAAAAACATATGCTCTGGAAGCAGGCGATTTCCGTAGGGTCAGTTGCACGGTCTGGACTAGCTTCCCGTGCTCGGAGTGATTGAATAAGAGATCTGCCAGGATCAGAACATCAAATCCGCTATTCTCGGATGTGTGTTTTGTCAAGTCACGAGTGGATGCTCCCCAAAGGTATCCCTGTGCACTATCAGCGATGTGCCCGCCTTGAGACCTGGAATACATGCCTCAGCAACAATTCTGGACTGCTCCGGCAACAATTTGCAATGGTTGATGTTGTGACGTAGATTGTCGATTAGATCAGCGTCGGGATAGTCTGTGACGACCACTTTCACGGCGCCCTTGAGAGCGCACACTAGACTTGGCAGACCGCCTCCTGCCCCAAGCTCGAGAACCGTTTTTCCTTTGACCAGATCATCGGCGCGCTCCTCCAGGTAAGCTGAGACTGTCCGGCCCGCGTTCCAGAGAAAGTGTCCCTATGCACGTCAGCATTCCCGTCCAGCCAGCGTTTCACTCGGACGGTTCCAAAGGCTGGAGAAGACGGCACGATGTTTTATGGGTCGGCGGGATGGTTGACGTCGTAAAGGCTGCGATGTTGGGTACTGGGGGTCCGTGATTCATTTAGAACTGATAGTCTCACCCAGAGCGGATTGTGGCCCACCAGCCTGAGGCACAGGTCTTGGCCGGAGAGCAGCTGGTGGGAAGCAAAGGTTGCCGGCTTCTCTGACTGGTAGTAGTCGGACGGCTCCTGGAAGAGGTCGAGCACGTCCTCGCCAGCGTCGGCGGCCATGGTGGCACAGAAGGGGGTGGGCCAGGTCTTGACGTCTGGTTAAGGAAGAGACGGCCTTGGGCCCTTGGCAGGTTTCCCCGCCGTCACGGGACTGCCCGACTGGGGATAGCGCCATCGCCGCGGCCAGCCACTCACGGCGCCACACGCTCGGCTGACTCATCGTACGGCACCACTCAGCAGCCCACCAGATGACAGCGCGACATCAGCACGAGATGGAAGTTCTATCGAAGCTGGACTCCACCTGCGCTCTCGTGGCTCGCGCTCGGATATACGGCATACACGGCTTTGCGGCGACGGACTCGCTGGCCCTCACGGCTGCGGCGTGCGCACATGACCAGCCCGTTCCACGGCTCTCGCCCCACGCGTTGCCCGGGGTTTCGTTTCGCTCGTCACAACGGGGAGCGTTGCTGAGGTTCTAGTGGTACGGACGGAGCAGTGCAGCCAGTGCAGAGTGCAGACGCAGGGCAGCCCTGGAGGCTCAGCGGTTCCTTTGTCGACGCTCGCCCGCGATAAATCTTCTCCGTCTGCTCCTCCAGCCCGCCCTCAGCAGCCCGCATCTCGCCTCTCGCCTCTCACCTCGCGACCCCTCCCCCTCCCTCTCCCTTTCATCAGCACCAGCACCAGCACCAGCACCACCGCCATCACCATCAGCAAGCCCCGCGCCTGCAACTCCACGGCGGTTGCAGAGTCGAGACTGTAGCGCGCCCCTGCACCCAGCTCCCGGCTCTAGGCCCGAAGCAGTAATAAAACTTGCTCACCTCTGCCCACCACCCACCTTGTTGCACACCACCCGCGACCTCGAGCTTCTTCCGACCACCGTCGCCAGCCAGCCCGCAGCCAGCAGCCGCCGCAGCCCGCCGGCCGTTTTTCGTCGAGTCACATCGGCGCCCTGGGACCTTCCGCATCGCCAAAGGCTCACCCCGTGTGCGCTTGCTGCTCCAGGACGAGCGTGCAGCTCGCAGAAATAACCACCACCTTACTAAAAACTCAGTGTGATCGGCCTGACAGCAGCTCTTGGTAGGCGTTTGCACTCGCCACCGGCCTGCTCCTCGCTTCGTCCCTGCCGACATATCTGGGTAATCTGCTCTTTCCCGCGCACTCGTCCCTCAATCTACCTGTATCACTTCGTCCTGCAATCTGCGGCGCACCTCGGCCTCCATCAGCCCTACGGCCGGCCTGTCGGCTTCGGAACGGACAGACCCCAGGTCAAGCGCGTACTCCAGCCACACGAGACCCTCGAATGATCGCACAGGCTCGCCAGTGAGCTAATCTGAACCGCACCGATCCAGCGCCGTCGGGACCAGCAGCTTCGGGCGCACCGGAGGACGCAGCGGACTCCAATCACTCGTCTGGCCCTTCTCTGGCGGCAGCATCGAGAACGTGCTGTGCGACACTGTGCCTCCCCGCACTCCGGCTCCACGTGCGCCGCTGGGCTGACCGCCGATTACCATTCTGTCAGATATCACAGGAACAGCCAGCGCTACCTCCTTTGCCGCACCTCCTTTGGCGAGGCAACTAGTCAGCGAATTCATGAGCACATTTCTGTTCATACTATCTTGACCAACCACGAAAGATGTGGGCCGACATCAACGGAGAGCGGAAAAAGGTCGCATGGTTCGTGTCCCGTCTCTTCTCATCTACCTTTTGTCTCTTACATCTCTCTTCCTGCTGCTGTACATCTTTGCGTGACGGGCTGCTACATGCCTGTTGTACGTCATGATGTTCTATCGCCGCGCGCAAAGGTTGTGCAAGATCCACTTATTGACTGTTCTACAGCGGCCCATGCATCAGAGGCCACCGCTCGTCCAAGTGCGACCACCGCGACCGAGTGCTCGTTGAAGTTCGAAAGCCTGGACGACCTTTGAGTAGCTGTCCTCATCCCAGTGGCTCCTGCAGTTGCGAGCGTGTTGTGATCAACTACACAATTCCCAAGACCTCCGAATGTGCTTGTCCCTCTGAACGACCGCAACCTACAGCACCGGTTGCCGGCTCGAGCAGTCGAGTACAGAAAAGTCGCAACAGAAAGTCGACCGCTACGCTCAACCCGGCGACTCTGGAAAGGGCTATGAAAGCTAGTCAAGATGCCGAAACGAATTCTTCGTCTCTGCTCCCGCACACTCCCACGGACTCTTCGTTTCCTCCCTCAGATAGGAGCACAAGCAACGAAGCTTCGCCGCCTTCGAGCGCCAGCTCCACTCCTCGTATACTCCCGACACCGCAGGACATGCCAAGCAACAGCTCAGAGCCATCACTCTCTTCAGGTCCTAGACTGGCAACGTCTCAATCCCAAGAGGTCTCGAGCTGTTGTCAACCAAAGCCTGTCCAACAGGGTGGAAGCTGCTGCAGTATAGAACCGAAAGAGCTACCGAAACCTCTACAGACCAAAAAGTCATGTTGTTCCGGTCCTAGTCAACCCTGGCAGGCGAACCAGATGCTACCTTTCAACGGGCAGCCTCAAATGGGGCAGAATTTCAATAACTTTCCTCCGCTCTCGAACGGCTATGGACTGGCATATCAAGCCAACACCTTTATGCCGAATCATCCGGGTAATGCCCCACTATCGAGTCCGTTTGGCTTCAACACCCCTATATACAATCATCTTGCATCTGGATACCAACACCCGATGGCGTCTATCCAGCATCATGGAAACCACACCGGGAACACTGACCACAACTGCCATTGTGGAGAGTCGTGCAGCTGTTTCGGATGTGCAGCGCATCCTAACAACGCCACGATGGCAGAGTACATCCGAATGATGCATCAATTCATGAGCACGGGCGGTTTTGGGACTCTGCCTCCGCCCACATATGACATGCCAGCTTATATGCACCCCCCTGGCTTTGGAGCAGAGTCTTACACCAACCAGCCAGCAGCGCCTACTAACTTCCCGCCATTTGCTACTACCCCGATGAACTTCCACCCGAACATAAACGCCATGATGAGCATGCCAAACACGCCGGCCAGCGCACCCAGTCCATGGCAGTCCGTCCAGACGCCGGTCCAAACCCCAAACGCTCCCGTCGAACCTCACTACATCGGTCCCCAACCCAACGCTCCGCTCACGCTGAAGACGGAAGAAGCCGCTGCAAGCCCAGTCACGGTTGACAGCCCCAACGAGGGGAGGGAGGAGGACACACCGACGCTCTCACCGTCATCGTATTTCTGGTCGGAGATGACCCTCCCTAGCTGCAACGACGCGACGGGGACTTGCCAGTGCGGCGATGGATGCGAGTGTGTTGGCTGTCTGACGCACGGAGGGCACAATGGCGTGCTGCTCGAGGTCCCCGCCGAACACAGCGTCTTCCCCGACTTCGATCTCGGTCTCCAGGCCGACGACGCGCATACCTATATCCCCGGCGCCTTCTCCGAGGCTCCGAGCTGAGCTAAGCTGAGATGAGCTGAAACTGCTGACTGTTTATGTCTATGATGCTTTCTGGCTACGACGTGGTGCCTGTTATGGGCACTCACTCACTCACTCCATCGAATAAACGTCTTCTACCGCCCTTCCAGGCTAGAACTAAGATGCACATCACTCTGGCTACTGGGCGTGGATATGATATCGCGTTCGCGAATACCGACCGCGTGTACATCCAACCACACGTTACCTGCGCAAGCGAACCTTTGGCTTGCCGACAGGAACACGACACATCGAGCGACCGCTACCGCTACTGTTGGCACGCCAGCAGTACATACAGTACGATAACGTCCAACAATGAACGCCGCTGGCCATATACAGCATGGTTCACGGTCGAATTTTCTTCTCCATTCGCATACTCGTTAATACAACCGGGTTGGGTCGGGCAAGGTCCGGGCCTGCTTTGATTCTATTCATGTCTTTGATTACACAAACGCGCGAGGGTTCGTTGCCTGCATGCATGTTGCATGATTTTAGGTTTTGCATGTTTCGCTTGCTGTGTCTTGGGAGTGCGGCGCGGCAACTGATTGATTGTTGATTGGAGTTGGACATGGGTTGGTGTGCTCCGGGCGCATGAGTTATGGTTGTATTTGGCTACATTATCTTGGCTACAAGGTACTATCCGTGTACAGGAACAGGAACAGGCACGTTGATACAGGCTTTTCCTTACAATACAATACCCCTTCATGGCCTGGTCGACCCCTTCATGGCCTAGTCGGCTAGACAGGACAGCAGAGACCGAGGGCCTGCGGGAAAGAACGGTATATCACACTGCATCGGCTATAGCGTTTGGATAATATGTTGTTCTTGTAATACAATTTGGTTCAGTTCAGTTCAGTTCAGTGTCGTCGAGTTCAGCATCCAATAAGGACATGTAATTTACCCATGATTGATCAACGACTTTGCTTGCTTTTGCTTTGCTTTGCCTTGTGCGTGCTCTCTCTCTGTTTCTTATACATATTTCCTCCTACTCTCTCTCCTACGGAGGCGGAGAAACACTTGGGTAGATAGGCATGCATGCATGCAGGCTTACGTTAGCACGTACATAACCGATACTAATACCAATACCACAAGCTCTCCTTGTTCGCATATCTCTATACCTGTCTTCGTATCCGCATTAGTATCTGTACCCAATCTGCTCGCTCGCCTGCACGCCTTCACGCCTCCATGCTACAGCTCTACCTACAGCCCTACTTTCACGTACAAACGAACAAGCAAGGAAGTGAAAAACGTAACGCAACGTAGCGCAACGCAACACAGCCCGAATGCACGGGACAGGACACAGGACTGGACTGGACCGGTACGGACACGGATAATATACGAGTCGTCTACCTAGACCAGACTACTCTAGGTGCTATCTATCATCTAGACTTTTGTTCCAACGTACATGATCTGTATCGTGTATCCCAACCTAACTTAACTTAATCTAGCTAATTAACTTGATTTCAACTAACTAAACTTGGGTGTAGGTAGGTAGGTAGGTAGGTAGGTATAGCTCCTTACTTGTTTACTTACGTGTCTACCTACAGCATATGTACACCCTGTATATTCTCTGCTATCTAGTACGTACGTATCGTAGTACTCTCGTCAAGCACATACATTCGCACACACACTCCCCGCTCCTCCACCTCTCTCCCTCTCCCTCTCCTCCCCTCTCCCTCTCTCCCACTCTCTCCACCCCCCTCCCTCTCTCCCCTCCTCTCTCGCCATCCCTACCCCACCCCACCCCTCTACTCCAATCCCCGTCTCTCCCTCTCTCCCTCTATCTCTTCTTTCTCCTTCTTCTACATATACTACATGCTACTTATCAATCCATCCATCCATCCATCCAATCGCAGACACCTAGATTTTCCCCGCATAATCTCACAATATTTGCCCCCCGGGGCGGAGGTAGCGTAGCGTAGCGACGATCCATCAACAGACAACTCGCCAAGATGTTGCACTGCCCCTGCCACTGCCCCTGCTACGAACGTTAACTAAAGCATCCGCACAATACGGCGAAGAGAACCAACAAAGTCAGCTACACATCTCTACAGAGACGGAGACTTCATCACCATACGCTGCCTATAGCATATGTCTGTGCACGTGCAAGCGTGCATATATAAGTGTGAAAACGTTTTTCCATTTTGAATTTTCGCGTGTAAAAAAAGGGTCCGCGTGTCAATCAACCAAAAGCCTAGCCCGCCTCACCCTACTTCGGCGAACGCTCACCCCTTAGCCATCGTCTCCGGGCAGAGAAAAAGCCACAAGGGCAGGCAAGCAGGCAGACGGCCAGACCGACCGACACCCGCAAAACTATGTGCAAGAAGAGAAAAAGAAACCCGAAACCCGAGCCCCGAAACCCGAAACCGACGATTCCAAAGCGAAAGACGAAGAAGCGAAAAAAGATACTACTACTACTACTACTACGAAAGAAGAAGATACAAACAAGTCCGAAGAGAAAAAAAAGATCCGTAGGCCTAGGTAGTTATTCAGCGATCCGCGACCGGCCCGGGGGTAAAAGAAAGTTGGAAAGCCTCGGGTCGATCCCGATCGCTGAATGAAGGTGGAGAAGAAAATCCGAGACGCCCTCCAAAAACAAAAGCCACCGACCGAGATCTGTGTTGTACGATAGTGGAGCCGAGCCGTCATCTGATCTGCTTGCTGGATATCTCGACATGATGTTGTGAATATAAAGCAACAACACCCCGTTAGCGAATTGCTTGTGTCGTGAAGAAAATTCGAACTTGTAGAAGGAAGCCAAAAATTTGGTATAAAACAGGGGAATTTACGAAGGGTCCGAAATCGGTAGGCGAAGTCTGCGAACGACTACGACGACATCGGTTCCGGAGTGAAGACCAGAGTGAGCACACCACCCTCTGGAACTGCAGCCTACATTTGATGAGGTTAGTGAGTGACTTCTGCGCTCAGTTTGTGTCGGCTAGACTTACCGTGCACCCCTTGAATTCCCCACAGTCTTTACCCTCGCAGAACACGTTTTTTTTGTTATCCCACGTGCAGGGAGATCTGATACCTTCGCCAGTGAATGTGATTGCGAAGTTGAGCTTATCAGTCATTCTCAACTCGTTCTGCTTGATACCGGAGTATCCATAGCGCTCCTGCCCAGGTTTTAGATCGTCGAATGAGGTGCCGAAAATAACCGGTGCCCAGTTTCCCACGGCTCTCGACTCATCACTCCAAGTGCAGGCCTCTTTCTCGGGGACACCCTGTGGGTTGATATAGTAATGGGCGGATGTAGCCTTGCCCTGCCACTGGTAGTACTTGCTTAGGTTAGGACTCGCCAGTTCACCGGTTTCCCCTGGCTTAAGGGTGAAGGGCATAGTCTCGGACTCGGTGCCTATATGAGGTCAGAACGTGACTCGCACTGACTGGAAGTACCTGTACTCACCGGGATAATCGGTTCGGCAGATTGACACCGACTGACTGAGCTTGTTCTCGACTTTGACCGTCGTGCCGCTGCCTGCTTTGCCACAGAGTGTTTTGGCAATCGAGCCATCTGCCATCTCAAGCTTTCCGTCGTTGTTGCACTTTAATCCACCAACAGACTGGCCCGTTTCCCCTTGTAGCTTGGGCCATGACATCTTGAGATAAGGATTCGGGCAGGCGTAAGAACAGAAGGCTCCAGGGACGCAACAGGGTCCATTGGCACATGTGTTTTTTGTTTGTGTCTTGATGTCGTTCATGCCGGCACCACTCACCGTGCCGGCTATCTGAACACCACTCCAGCCGCCCAAGCTTTCGTGCCCGATAGGAACTGCACCATAGCCCTTGGGGAATTTGTCACAAGACAACTCGCCGTTGGGGAATTCTTTGTCGCAATCGGGACAGTCCCCGTGACCTCCGCTGGGCTGCGAAGGCTCTGATTCCTTCGTTGACGGGGACGTGGACGGGGATGGTGAATCAGCTACGGCGGGCGTGTGTGCTTGCTCGACCTGTGCCGCTTCCTGCTTCTGAGCCAGAGCCTCCGGCTTGTGCTCCAAGACTGGCACTGCTGTGGGAGCGGCAACCTGCAGAACGGCACTGCTGGAGAGACCTCCGTCGGGCCCCCACTCTAGAGTGCCATTCTTGATGCCCTCGTGCACATCGTGCTCCGAAATTATACGGCCGTTGAGTATGTAGGCGGTCTCCGTGACCACGGCTGCCGCGACGAGGGCCTCAGCCGGACTCGCTTCGCGCTTCGCAGCATGTCGCCCGTGGCGTTGGCCATGTTGGTGAGGCTTGGCCAAAGCCTGCGAGGTGGCCGCGGCTATAAGAAGTTGAGTAAGGAGTTTCATGATGATAACTGGCGCGGCTGTTGTGCTGTTGTGCGTGAGATAGTCGCAAAAGCTACGTCTCCAGCAAGAGTTAGCCGATAAAGCTCTGCAGGACGCGGTTCAGTGACTGACCGGTCGCCTGGTGTTGGAAGCTCTGGCGTAGCGAGAAGTGTGAGATGCGTTTCTGGTTGCCCAAAAGCTTGCCGGCGGTAGTTGTTTTGTTGTTTGTTGTGTGTTGTTCTGGAATGTGGAAGGTGGTTGAAAGTATGTTGCAAGTGTGGTAACGAGTGGACGGGAGATGCGGCGCCAGGTGCAGGGACAAATGAATAAGAGAGTGTGAGTCGCGGATGAGTCTTCAGCGGTACCACAAGGCCAGGCGCACGACGAGAGACGAGACAAGAGGCGAGGTTTTGTCTCGGTGGGGAGGAGACAGGAAGGAGCTAGCGCCAAGACAAGCCCGCTAGCGCGACTGCTATATGTTGGCTCCTCGGGAGCGGCGAAAGGCTACGGAAAGTGCAGGAATGCAGAGACAGGCAACGCCGAAGTGTGATTTGAGCCTGCCTGAGCCGCGCGCGGGTGTTGTTGGTTGGCCTCGGGACGCGCGAGTGCCACCACGACGACCGGGCGACTCCAACAAGCTAGGTAGCAGAAAGGAACGACAGTAACGTTGGGTCTCGTGGAAAGAGCGTGGGGCCAACAGCTCGAGGAGCAATCGAACGAAAACTAGCAAAAAGGGAAGAGCAAAATAGTACCCGCTGCAGAGCGCAGCCTGGCTTTAACGGGCAATACCCTTGTATCACGTTGCATTGCTGCGTTGGAAACGCATGGCCCGTCGAGCCACGACCCTCATCACGGTAGGCGCCCTCTAGCAGTTCCGTACCACATACGTGGCTGCGAGCAGGTCCTCTGGCTCGACCGCAGTGCGCGCCGCGACGCTCTAGCGGCGTGATGTAGTGACTCCCACGGCTTAGAGTCGGCGTCTCAGCCAGCTCGGCGGGTGGTGTAGTAGGCAAACGGCAGCCCACGCACAGCATGTTTGCCCGAGCTGTCAACACACACATGGCAGTCTGCCAGCCGCTCTCCCTTCCTCTTGCAGGTACCTGACGCTAGGCTCTCCACGGGCAGGGTCCACTACACGCCGTGTCTATCCTTGTGGCACCACATTCCGCGCTGTTGGCATGCGCTCGCGGGATGCTCTTTTTTGCGAAGAGGAACAGACGGACGGGTTGGGTTGGGGCCAGAATCACGGCGCAGCGGCCTGTCTGTCTGCATCCTATATGTAGCGTGAGCCAGAACACATTCACCGGCTTTCTAGACTTACCTCGCGACCCCCTCTGCTCCCCTTCTCTTCATACTGCGTGAGTCTATCACACGAGTGGAGTGGAGTGGCGTAGCATCTCTCTCTCGTACCTATGCTTAGAGTGGAGTTGGTGGAGTGCCCAACAAAACAAGGCGAGCTGAGGTGCGGTGAGGTGAGGTGGAAGTGTTGTCCAAACCAAACCGCGTGGAAGATCCTCTCCGGGATCAGACGGAAAATGTCCGCAGATATTTATTGATCGGACAGAACAGGGATAGCACGTTCTCTGAATACAACGGCGACAGGCATGCTCTTGCATTTTTAATAATTCACAAATATTTAAATAGGTAGACTCTGGTATGTTGTCTTTGGCAAGCAGTTGAGAGGAAATCTTCGGAATACGCCGGACCCCACCCGGAAGGCGCCACCGCCATCTTTCCACCGTTACGCAACGCGTCACCCGTCACACTTACCCACAGCGCCGGGTCGCGTCCCATCAGATCCACGTTCTACATGTCTCACACCTAACTACAGTCCTCTTTATCTATCATCACAACTCAAACAACATCTCCATTCTAGCAGAACAATAGCTATATGCAAAGCCAAGCCCAGCCTACAACTCCACCATGTACTACACAGCCTGCACATAGTTAGCCGGCACACTCCTGACCAGCCCACCCTTCTCCACATCCGCCCACCCATCGCCCGCATCCAAGTTGATCAGCACAAACCTCTCGCCCTCGGACATGCTATGCTCGGCCTCGCTCTGCGCCGTGTATTCGTACAGCGCCTCAACGTACTTGAGTTTCTTGGCCCCGCGCTTGGGCGCGACGGCAGGGCCCTTCTTCTTCACGGCCGCCGTCGTGGTGCTGCCGCTGATCGAGACCGACGATGCTGAGTAGGTCGAGTCGGGGCGGCTCGACGCTGGAGGCGACTGGGGGAGGATTTCGACGTAGGCGGATGGGACGAGGCCTTCTTTGAAGCCGGCGCGGACTCTGAGCCAGCCTGAGCCGTCTGAACGCGAGCGTTAGTTCATGTGTTTTAGCAGCTACAAACGCGGATGAACATGGCTCACCATCGGGCTCTAGAATTGTAACTTCCCGCCCATCAGGAACTGACAATTCACCCTCGCTGTTCTCCTCGTAGGCGTAGAGCATTTTGCCCTTCTGCTCTGAACCTCGAGACGCGCTAGACGAGGCATCGCCGACATCGTCTTTGATATACTGCGCGGGAGGTGGCGCGACGATGCGGTTTCTCCGAGGCGCCGGGGCAGCAACCTTCTTCTCTACCGGTGCTGGCGGTTCCTCAGTCGCAGGGGACATGCCCCCGGATATCGATCGATGCGCAGTTGCAGAGTAACCTGAGCTGAGGGTGTTCATCGAGTTGACCGTGTCGCTCCGACCTATTTGCGGCAAATCCGACTGTGAGCCGGGCGGGTTGCCGTTGGCTGATGGAGCCTGTGTGGACCTTTGCCGCTCCTCTCTGAGCTTCTTCTTCTCCTCTTTACTCTGCTCACCAGGACAATCTGCTGCTACTTTCATTTCGCATTTGCTGTGGCAAGTGTATCCGCAGTCTCCGCAGGCGGCGCCTTTTGCAGATAGTCCCCAGATACGGTCACCACATAGGTTGCAGTTGGTCGGCAACCTGAAGGTTGTGGATTGGAATTTGTGGTTTCTGGCGCCGATACTGAGGTCACCAACCACCGAAGTAATGGTGGAGACTTCCACCTCCGCGCTCACTTTCTTCCGCTCTACTTCGTGCACACCTTCCTGCAGCGCAAAAATGGCGCGGACGACGTCCACCTCGTCTCGCTTCTTATCATCTTTCCCCTCACGAACCATTTGCCGCACCTTCTTAGCACCCTCGACCTCTTTCCGCTTTCTCTCCAATTCGCGCCGATGATCCGTCAACGACGCTTTCGATTTCGTGAGAACATTTCGCAGGAAGACCGACGCTGAGTCGTCGATGGCAATGTTGCCATCGTCGAGCCATACTGGACTAGGTTCAAACTGCAAGTCTGCAGGTTCTTGCCAAGAGCCTGCGTTGTGCCTGACAAACATCATGGAGTCTAGCAATGGATTGTTTCGGGGTATCTCAGCCGATAGGTGTTTGAGATACTCGGTACTCCGTGTCAGGGTTTGGGTCTCTATTTGCGCAGCCAGCGACCATATCGAGTTCAGCTTACTGACTCTAGTCTCTGAAAGGTCTTGGAGACTCTGCATCTAATTTTAGAAACATATACAATATTAAACAAGGGGGCTTACGTCGAGAAGCTCCGGAACATACTCGTGGTAGTACATCTCCTTTTGCTTGTTGGTGACGTTTATGTTAATGATGTAGGTGTTCTGCACACGTCAGAACTGCGAAGGCTGCATAGATGACGACGTCGCACCTTGACATTCTTCATTTCGATCTGCTGCTGCTCGAAAACATTTCGTGCCTTCTGCTTTCCATGATCGTACGAGCCATCAATCTTCTTCCGGCGGTTCTCCACCTCCTGACATACGCTATCGTACTTGCCTTTCATCTTGCGTAGGTCTGCATACGTAGAGTCGCGCTCCTTCTCTAGTTTGGCGGCGTAATCTCCATGGAGCTTGCGTACTTCTTCGCATCGTGATGCTATGATCTTGAGAGGGTCGGCCAGAGTGGTTATTAATGCACCAGCGAACTTTTCGTGTTCCGAGGCCCGAGACTCCAGCGTGGACAATTGGACTCCCCACGTGGTCATGGAAGCGCTGCGATTCCATTTATTAGCAGAGGTCCGTCCTTTGGTGTGTCGTGTGACCATACCTCTCCAGTGAGCCCGGAGTGACTGTGGGGGTGTCGCCCACACTTAAACTACTCGATTTGCGAGCCTTCTTCTCGAAATATTTCTTGGCTAATGCATTGAGCTTCGACGAGTAGTCCTTTTCGATAGCGCTTCGTTCTCGGTAGAATTGCTGGATGTCATCCAGCCAAGAGATGCCGCCGGAGACCTGCAGCCGCTTCCGTTAGCATGTGGATGGACGTGAGTGCGGCGCGCGGAGACGGAGCAGTCGCGCATGCGCAGCGCCAGTGGAAGGTATCGAAAGGTGGCGTACCCAAGCATTTGCGTTTGTAAAGCCATCCTAGGGGGTAGTTCGTGTCAGTCGAGCGGTCCGCATTGCCAGGTAGTGGGCGGCCCAAGGTACCTTCAATTCAGCCCCAAACTGAGGCGCTATGTCGACCTCCATCCTGAATCAGAGCCAGCTGGACGGAGAGCGCGGAAGCTGACGTGCAGGCTCTGAGCATCGGGGCCGCAGAGACTCGCGAAGTACGGAGGTGGTGGGAGTGGAGGATACGCGGACGGCGTTGGCGGAGTAGTGTCCAGGTGCGCAATTAGTGGGGAACTTTGGCGGACGGGGGCTGCAACGGCGGCCGGCGATGGGTGTGCCAAGTTCGAAGAGCGGACGCTGTAGTACTGTACCCCGAGGTGCAGCTAGCGGACTTATTAGCAATGGGGTGGAGCCGGTTATGGCGCGTCGACGGTGTTCTGCCCGCTCCGCTGAAGGAAGACCAGAGAGCTGTCGTTGCTCTTCTCAAAGCGCGCCTCGCCTTCACATCCCCGGCGGCCGGCGCAACTGTTCATGCAGGTGCAAGTCGCAGCCCGATGCAGCCTAGCGCGGGTTCCGCCTCGAACTGCCCCGCCATCAGGTTAAGCTTTGTCAGAGCTCTTTCAACCTTTGTCTACCACCACACCCGCGCCCCCAGCTCAGCTCAGCCTGCAACCGCTACAAACGCTCTCTATTTTTGTTCCACTCACTGGTTATCTTCGAGGACAGCATTCTTACCTGCTATCACTGCTCTCAGAGCCCGATCGCCCGGTGCTCCCTGCCCTCACCTTCACCCCGCGTCACCGATTCGCACCTGCACGTTCTGCGTCCCGACCGCACTCCCTCGCGACTACCTGAAGGAAACACCCACGGCTGCCCACCATGACGTCTGAAAATGCGACGGACAAATCCGTCCCCGAGGCCAGCGTCCCCAGCAAAACTGCCTCTGAGAGCAGCGTCCCCGACAAGACCGTCCCCCACAAGACCGTCGCTGAGAGCACCACCACCGTCCCGGAGAGCACTGTCTCCGAGAGCGACTTCGCCGAAGCACAGGTCGACGGCAGCAGTGTGACTCAAAACGGCTCCGCCCTGACCGAGACCGAGGCCAATGTCGAGGTCAAGCTGGCCGACATGCAAGCCGACCCCAACAACCCGCTGTTCTCGGTCAAGCGGTTTGAGGACCTCCAGCTGTATGTCGTCCCCCACCCCAGCTCCGCGCATTCGTCTCTGCAGCAGCCACTAACCGTTTTCCAGCTCCGATGAGTTGCTGCGCGGAATTCGCTCCATGAACTTCCAGAAGCCGTCCAAGGTGCAGGAGAAAGCTCTGCCGCTGCTTCTCTCCAACCCCCCCGCCAACATGATCGCACAGTCACAGTCCGGCACTGGAAAGACGGCAGCCTTCTCTCTCAACATCCTGACTCGAGTCAAGTTGGATCTCTTGGCTCCGCAAGCTTTGGTCCTGGCGCCTAGTCGAGAGCTCGCCCGTCAAATCCTCGGTGTAATCGAGCAAATGGGTCAGTTCATTACAGGCCTGAAGGTCATAGCGGCTATTCCAGACCCAACTAGGAAGGGCCAGAGGTACGAAGCGCATGTCCTAGTCGGTACTCCAGGTACCGTTCAGGAACAGCTCCGCAGGCGCCTCATCGATGCCCGGAACATTGGGATCCTCGTGCTTGACGAAGCAGACAACATGCTCGATCAGCAGGGTCTTGGCGATCAGTGCACCCGTGTCAAACAGTAAGACTTTACCACCACCTACACGAGTCAACACTAATGCATGATAGACTCTTGCCTAAGAATATACAGACTGTCTTGTTCTCCGCTACATTCCCTCCGCACGTCATCAACTACGCAAAGAAGTTTGCTCCAGACGCGAACGTCTTGACCCTCGCGCACGAGGAGCTCACCGTCGAGGGCATCAAGCAATTTTTCATTGATACCGACCAGGACAATGACAAATTCGCCACGCTGCTCAAGTTTTACGGTCTCATGACGCAGGCTTCTTCCATCATCTTTGTTCGGGTACGTACAATGGGCTTAGCCATGTATTGAAAACTATACTGACCGGTGCAGACTCGGAAAACTGCTGAAATGCTTGAGAGTCGCATGATTGCGGAAGGCCATCAGGTTGCGCAACTGAGTGGCGCACTCGAGGGGCCCGATCGTGACAGGGTCATCGATCAGTTCAGAAGTGGAGCCGCCAAGGTCCTTATTACCACAAACGTGCTTTCGCGGGGAATTGATGTTCAGTCAGTGACTATGGTGATCAACTATGTATGTATTCTTCTTGCCCCACCTCTGATCAACTTCCACTAATCACTTGCAGGATGTCCCGACGACGGCAGATAATAGGGACGCCGACCCAGAGACTTATCTCCACCGGATCGGTCGGACGGGTCGTTTTGGCCGTGTTGGTGTGGCTCTGACCTTCGTCCACGACAAGAATAGCTGGGAGCAGCTCCATCATATCGCCGAGTACTTCAAGACGGACATCACCCCCATTGACACAAACGATTGGGACAGCGTGGAGGAGCTCATCCAAAAAGTCGTCAAGAGCTCACGCGCGGGGAAGACTACCCAGGAGATGAACGAGGTGCTCAATGGTTGAAACAATCAACGGCTCCAGCATGGGGTGGAAGAGGCAAGGATTTCAAAAATATAGGCACGCACACAGTCAGCAAATACCAGGAGTTAAGTTGCACTTTAGCATTGCGGCGGAGGTTTGTGGACACGCAGGATGCATCTTCGGCCATACTTCGCGGCCAGACTGCGACAGATGGGGAGGAAGATGTATGGACATGGGATAGTAATTTCACAGAAGGATTCGAAATACCCTCGCTACGAATCGGCTCGGTTTCTATGAGGCCAAACTAGTTATGCGATGCTGTCTGATCTCGAGATATTTACTGCTATCCTGATGCTGAGGCTACTATGAGAGATATTAACCTACTTCCCTTGGGAACTCATAGCTCTCCTGGGGCGGGGAACCTTTTATGCCGATTGAACCGTAGTTCATTGTTCCTATTCTCGTGCAAATTTGCTACTGAAGGCCATCCTAAACCCTCCAAAAGTTCAGTCCCTATTTGCCACCATCCGCTTATTGTGATCTAGCACACCCTTCCCTCCATCCCGCCATCCCGCGCACCCCGCCCCCGCATATTTCTTAATGCACCCCTCACCTCGCAACGAATTGCAGGCACACATCTGCTGACCAACGAGGCCGTGGACCCTGGCTACTACATACGCCATGCAGCCACATTATTGCTTGCCGCCGTGGGATCCCGCAATATTTAATCGGGGCACGCGCGTGAGCGAGAGCCGGCGCCGCGCCGCACTATTTACTGCTCAGACGACGACGACGACTGTTCGATTTACTATTGACAAACAATCCGAAAGACGGACTGTACAATTATCTGTTATTGAGGCCTAGCCCAGTCTGGCAACACGCCGCCCCCGCACCGCATCGCACCGCAATAAACCTCTTCCCCTCGTCGCACAACACCTCCGACGACACCAACCCCACCATGTCCGCCGCCGCCCCTCCCGCAAGCACGACCACAAGCAGCACATCCCGCAAACGCAGCACCCGCCTCCAAGACGACGCTCCCCAGCGCGAAGCCGCCGCCGACAATGGAGCTCAAATCCAAGTAGCCGCCGCCGCCGCCCACCACCATCCCCACTCCACAGACGAGTCCGCGCCGATAATACGCAGCAGCGCGACGCCGGGATACGATACCATGACAGCGGGAGGACGGCCCCCAAGAAGTAGAGACGAAAACGAGAGTGCAGAGAGGGATGGCGATGGCGGTAGCGACGAAGCATCGCGGCTCGCCGCGCGGCACGAGTCGCGCGAACGGAGCCGCTGGGCGAGGTTTCTGGAGAGATATGGGAGTGTGGAGTTGGAGAATAAGGGGAGTGTGGCGAGGGATCATTTGGCGCTTGGTAGGTACTTCTTCACCCCCGTCTTATAGCGTACATACATATGTGTGTGTGGATGTATGTGAAGAGAGAGAGATTTTTGTTTACATGAGGTTAATTGTCTTGGGAATGCACAGAGCGCACCTTCCTCGCCTGGCTCCGCACCTCGCTCTCCTTCGCCAGCATCGGCATCGCCGTCACGCAGCTCTTCCGCCTAAACACGACCATCGCATCGCACACCTCCCCTTCCTCCCCCCCCCACCCCCTCACATCCAACCCCCTCTTCTCCTCCCCAAACCCCCCGCCTTCCCTCTCTCCACCCCCCACCCCCACCTCCGCTCCCTCGGCAAGCCCCTCGGCGCCACCTTCATCGCCATCGCCGTGCTCGTGCTAGCCATCGGCTTCCACCGCTACTTCGAAGCGCAGCACTACGTCATACGCGGGAAATTTCCTGCGGGACGCGGGAGTATTGTGGTGGTGACGGTGGTGGCGGGGGGGTTGATTGTGGGGAGTTTGGTGGTGGTGTTGGTGGTGGGGATGGGCGGGGGGGAGGGGGGGTTTGAGAGATGATGGAGGGGGGAGAGGGGGAGAGGGGGAGTGGGGGATAGGAAGGAGGGGGAATGTTCGGGTTGATATGAGGCGCGTTGTTACAGCAGGAGATACGTACTTGCGGCGCTGGAGGGAGGGAGCAGCGAGCGCGGCGCAAACGACTGGCGTTGAACATGACATGTGAGCTGGCGACGACGGCACGACCGAGAAGCAAAACCTTAAGGTGCGCATCGCAAAGTCATAACATCTCTTGTCCATAGAAACGTCAAGCAACTTGAAGTATTTATTCGACTGCATTCATTTCACTCTCGTCCCACCCACCCGCCCACCGATATCTATCCCATCTGCCAAACAGGCCAGACTAGGTACCGTTACCGTTACCCCAGGCACCCACCCCACCCAACGCAACCCTCGGAGATGACGGACGATATGTGATACAATAAAAGCCAACATACATTCCAGCTCAGAAAGAAGATAGCCTTATCACCGATCCGGTCTGGTCTAGTGCGAATCAATCAATAAACGCCGCCCAATGCCCGCGAAACAATAAACAGGAACACGCAATGCAAACAGAAACTTACTGCAGCGCAGCGCACTGCCTACTTTACTCGTTGTAGTGAAACACCTGCGCAGAAGTTAGCGTAGCTCATGCTCAGTCCACCATACAGCTGCAGTTCGGTTCGGTTCAGGTCGGGTCTCCTTACCAGATAGTTGGGCAGCCCATAGCTCTCCCAGTTCAGCCGGCTCGCCATCTTGGCGAAGCCCTCGGTCTCGATGAGGTGGTAGAAGGGAAACGCAGGGAACATGGCGCCGTCGCGGTGGACTTCGGCCTTGACGAGCAGGGTGGCGCCGCCGACGCCGTCGAGCTTGACTTTCGTGCCGGGATCCGCCGACGGGTCGTACATCTTGGTCATGAGGCTGCGGTACGTGGGCATCTCGCCGTAGCCCTCGACGAGGATGTCGTCCTTGGCCATCTTGGCGGCCATGTCCCGCGCCGTCGGGCTGTCGATCCAGTTGTTGAAGTCGTATTCGCGGATGTCGTTGGCCTTGGTGTCGGCGTTGTAGAAGCGCTGGAAGCAGTTCGGCGCGATGATGGGCACGTCGTACAGGGCCAGGTCCTGGATCAGCGTCGGCGGGAACTCGATCACGTCGGCGTCGATCCAGAGCACCCACGACGTGGTGGGGCCCATGGTGGTGAAGAGCAGCGAGTTGCGCGCCTTGGCCATGGCGCTGCGGCGCGGCTTCTGGTTCTCCAGCTTGTGGCGCTCCTGCTCGCTCTGCGATTGCAGCGGCGTCTCCGTGTCCTGGCGCAGGATGGTGACGCTCGCAAAGCGCTTGGCCTTGGGGCCGCTCTGCGTCTTGAGCACCTGGACCTGCAGCGCCGCGTAGGCGAGGTTGCCCTCCTTGGTCTTGGGGATGATGTAGCCCAGCGCGATGAGGTCGTGCGGGTAGTTGACCTTCAGCAGGTTGTCCCAGTACTCCTGGTAGAAGCGCGCCATGGGCGTCAGGACGAGCACGGTCTCGCGGTTCTCAATCGGCGTGCGCGACGTCGTCAGGTTGTTCATGTAGTAGTGCACCACGGGCGGCGCGGCGGCGGGCTGGTTCAGCTTGGCCTTGCGGAAGGGCAGCGACGGCGGCGACAGCACGTTAGACGCCGTCTCGGCCGTGGTCGCGCGCGCCGTGCCTGCGCCGGGCGTGGCATCGTTGCCCGAGAAGAAGAAGATGAAGAAGCCGATGCACAGGATGCCCGCGAGCACGAGGGTGATGGGGTTCTGGCGGCGTAGCGAGCGTGGGGTCGGCATCGTGGGCGGTCAATCAAGGCGAACCGGGGCGGCCAGAGGAGTGCGGAGTCTATGGGCCGCGCATCAGAGGGGAACAGGCAGTCGGGGGTCGTGGTGCGCGGTCTCGCAGCGGGAGGGCGGGCCAGGAGGTGGGTGAGGGCGGAGCTGCAGCTGGAGAGGTGCAATTGTCAGGCGCGGCCGTGTGTCCACTGTCTTGCCCGTCACTATCGACAGCGTCCCGACTCCCGAGACGCGGATCAGAGGTGCGGACGTGCTGACCTAAGCCGTCCCGTTTCGGCTTGGCGGCCGAGGCTGTCACTAGCGTACCGTAGCTGCACACTGCAGGTCTTGCGCTCATCGACCGCGCGACATCAACATCAGCCAGCACACGGCCGGGTCATGGTCGAGTGCTGCATCACAACAACAACACGCCCTGCTCATAGTCAATTGTTGGAACCCAACTGATGCCTCCCTGGGTTGCGCGACAATGGCCCGCTCTGCGCCTCTCTCGCCATGTCGCCGGCTGCTCCTGCTCCCATCGACAGTGGACGACACCCGTCCATCTCGCAACAACACGCTCATTCGCGCAAGAGTCGGGCCAAGAACCACCCACCGTTCAGCTGTTCAAACACCACAGCGCCATCATCATCCCTAGATCAGTGGCCAACATTGTGCGTATGCATACATGTCGAAGCGCCTATGTGGTTGACTTGCATCTAGACACCCGATGACTTGATCGCTCATATCCTGCCCCTACCTGCTGGACACCCGCCAAACCACCGTTTTGCCGTCTTCTTCCTGACACCTGAGTTTGCAACATGGCTCCTCGACGACCAAACGTTCCTTCAGAAGGCTTTGCGTCAGGTTTATCGACTCCAGAACGCCGAACACGAGATCGCCAAACACCGGGAATTTCTCAAAATACATGCGCTGTGTGCCGTAGTTGGCAAGCTCCCGGCGCCGAGTCCCTTCACCGCCAACGCTGTCCAGCTTCCAGGCCTTGCACAACTAGCATCCAATCGCTCCCTGGCCCCTCCGGTCTGGGAGCTTGGTTACGCAGGAATGGCATATACAGTGCTACGCTTAACCGACTCGGTTCCGTGGTCATCTAGTCCAGTAGGAGACGCATCATCTTCGACTGAGGGAGAGGGTACCGTCAACTTTATGGGTAGACAGCATAGTCCACACGGTGGCGTTTCTTCGGCTATCCTTCGTCTTCCACTAGCCAGCACCGTCTTCCAAACGGGGCAGCCTACAACCATGACATTCTCAGCGTGGCAAAGGGAATATGGCGCGGAAGAATTTACTCTCCAATCCAAGGAGAACGTTATGCAGCATGGCATCAAGTTCCAGAAAGTGCACAACCAGTCAGCCCACAGTACATCTCATATGAAGCATGTCTCAACCTTAGCTATACCCTTAATTCCCTTGACCCTTCCGCGGCGTGTGGTCGGGAGTATGGGCAACATCATCCGTCGCGTGCAGGCCTCCAACGATGAAAGCGTACCAGCATCCCAGGAGCTTGAAGCGGTCGTTCCACAGTACTTCAAGTCCAGAGGAGAATCATCACAGACCACGCCAGTCTGGGCCTTGGTGATTCCGCAAGCTGCGCTGCAGTCTGTTGTTGATCATACGCGCGTAATCTTAGGCCGCGCGCAAAATGCAACCAGTTCCGGTAGTGAAATTGGCGACTGGGAAGCCCTTTGGCGAAGCGAGGTGCCTCTTTGGAACAATTTAGTACCGATGGCAATATCGAAAGGGGCTCGTCTGTATCGCGTCTTAAGTGGCGGCGGTGGCTGGGGAAAGAAAGCAGGATTACTATCATTGGATCCGGGCCTGGGCAGTGACCAGCCATTCCCTGTGCAGGACGATGATATCGATTCTTCAGAGGGCACACAAGATTTGTCATCCGCCCTTCAACAAGTTGTGCACAACGGGGACTGTATACAGTTCTTCATCTGCCCACCTATGACCAAGACCCGAGCAGATGATCCGAATGCCGATCTTGAACTACTAAAGGCACGCTCGGACATGGCAGAGACATGGGGATGGGAGATTGGCACGATTCCGAGCACGGCAGATTCTCTCTCCTCGGACACATGGCAGCACAGCGGTACCGAAGAGAAGGACATATCCGTGTTTAGGAACTGTTTTGGGGCTCTGTCTGAAGGTGGCCTTACAATAGAGCGCCGGGTTCATCTGAGGCCTCAAGACCCGTCTTCATTTGCTGGGAGTACCAAGATTGATGTTCCTTTCTCGCGTGTTTCGGCAGCAGACGTTGTTATCGGGGGAAATGAATTATCAAAATCGGAAGGGCCGACGGCAGAGGATGGTGTAGGTCGTCCTCCGCATAAGCCTACGCTATTTCCTTCATGGATCTGATAGTGTAATAGACTATGCAAATTACACTCCCATCCCAGACTTCTAGAAGTGACGGCTGGCTGGTAAGAGCTGGCTTATAATGTGTTTATACTAGGGTACGCTGACAGGTGTTAGATCAGCCAGATATACACTGACCCAGCAGCACCATCACTACTCGGTCTACCTCGTCGGGGCCTAGAGCAGTCAGATCGTGAGAAGCCGGAACTGGAAACCCAGGAAGGGACAGCCGTGGAAGAGAATGTCTTGGACTCTTCCACAAGCTCGCTCGATGATTCACCAAATCTTCGACTGGAATTAAGTAGTGGAGCGCGACATCGCCATGTACCAAGCAGTCGAATGCCCATTCGGAAGGTATCGAGCGATCACGTGCCAGTCCACAAGCTGGAGGATGCATTTCCCCTCGACCCTCCCAGAGGAGAAACTAGCGGCGCATCACCGATTCGCAGGGTTCTGGCGAATACGAATTCGCAGTCGCTCGACATCCCTGAGGACAGGTCAAGCAAGAATATACGAATCATCAAGATTCCGTTTGAGGCAGACCTAAAGCCTCTTCCCGATGCACTTGGTGACAGCCGGGTCCGTACATTCTTGTCGGATTCCACGTGGCCTGCACCAAGTAGACTTACGCCTCTCATCCGGTACATGCAAAGGCAGCGTAATAAGACGCAGGTCGTCGTCGAAGCCCTGACCAACGAATACCGCAAGCTCATGCACTCGATACGCCAACGGCTGCGTACTACGACCCACATATCCAGACCCAGGCCGGAGGTGACACTCAATCGACTCGAATATCTAACCCGGAACATCGAACACAGCGTCCACATCTCCAGGACCAAAACCACCAGCACCGTCCTCGACGCCCTCGCTTCCCACGCCGATCGCAGCGACGCCCGCCTGTACGCCACGCAGAAAGACGTCCACACCATCCTCGACAGCATGAAAGCTCGAGTCTTCATCCGTCTCGACAACCATGTGAATGCGATCATCACCACGGTGCTGACCCTGCGCGGCGCCCTCGCACATACGGTGGCCTTTATAGCCACGCGCGCCCAGCTCACCCACGCGGCGAACACGTCCGCTGTGACTGTCTACACCCTGCACACAGCACTGCGCTCCCGCATCGGCGCCATGCTGCTCGCGCGCGCACAACCGTCGCATCCACATCCACATCCACATATATTCCCGCACGCCCTCACAACGCTGCTCCTGCGCCTCCGCGCCTTCAACACCAACCTCTTCGCCGACCAACCCCGCACGCAAAACTCCATCCGGCACCGTCTCGCCGCGCTGGAGCGCCGCAACGCGCGGCTGCACGGCAGCCCGACCATCACGCTCAGTCTCGGTGCGCTGAAGACGCGGGTGCGCGATGGGGTGCGTCGGCAGGCGGTGCTAAGGGAGCCGGTGGGCGGGAATAAGAAGGTGCGGAAGGCGTTTGTGGGGGTGATAGTTAGGTTTGAGCGGTGGGGGGTCGGGGGGAGGGAGAGGGGAGGGAGTAGGGGTGTTAGTAGGGGTGGGAGCAGGAGTGTGGAGCGCAAGAGGCTTAAGTGGAGGAAATGGGTGGTTGATGCGGATGCGGGGGATAGGGTGAAGAGGGTGGATGGGCCCGTGGGGAGGGGAAAGGCGGAGGGGAAGAGAGAGGGGAAAGAGACGTTGAGGAGAAGGAGGAAGAGGGAGTATACGCAGACGGTGGGGGCGTGGTTGGGTATGCGTGGGGGGTAGCGAGCCTAGTGACGGGCACGGGAAAAGGGGTAGGAGTTGGAAACGCTATTGCGGGTAGTAGAATGTCAAGAGCGGGGACGCCGGAAAAAGAGCGCAATCCGATACGATGGACAGGAAGATGAAGACTGCGCCATCGCATGGCATCTAGCAGCCGGAAACTAGAGTTGGGGAGGTGGGGCGGGATATTGCTGATGTGTACGAACGATGTCCTGGTGAACATGAGCACGCCCGTCTTTGTACTCGCGTTTGTGTGTTTTGTACAGGCATTTGCATTTGCATAAGACGGCGTTTTTGGGAGCCGCAGAGTCACGTTAAGTACCCGTTAGGTTTTATCGTATTGATCATCATGTAGATACAAAAAAGAAAGGCAGGCTTGAGATATTCATGCAGGTTTGGAAAAGAGCGGCTTGATAGTTCTTCTACGAGGGAGAGGGAGGGGTATATTAGTTCCGTTGACATTCTCAGCCTTTTTTACTATCGCTTGGTCTTGTCTTGCTCTGTACGCAGACGGTTGGTATGTCGATGGGAAGGGAAAAAACAAGACAGTGGTGGCAAATGGCTGCTCTGGTGGAGATAGACGTCTGGGGGCGATGGCGGGATGGTGGTGATCAGCATCTTCATCGTCGTCGTCTGCATTCACTGCTACCGCTACTGCCGTTGCTGCTTAAGTAAGCTGTTGGCTCCGGAGATAGGTATAAGCCCCCTCTCCTCCCCCCCCCCCCCCCGCTCTCTCTCCTTTCTTTTCTTCACACAGCCTCTGTATGATGCAGAAGTCTGAAAACGGTGGAGTTCCTTTGCTATGGTTGGGTGCGGTGCGGTGCGGGCGGTGAAAACTAACACCACTATAGATATGGAGACTGGGCTAGAGAGGACGGGCGTGATGGGCATGATGGGGTTCAGTGGTGATGACGAAGGTGGTGATCAGCATCTTCGTCGTCTACGATTACTGCCGCTACCGCTGCTCCTTGCTCCTCAGGAGTGAGTGAGTTTTAGTCCTGGAGATAGGTATATAAGCCCCTTCCCCTCTCCTTCGCCCTCTCTCTCTTCTTTCTTTCTGCACACAGCCTCAGTTTGATGTAGGGGGACTAAAAACGGCGGAGTTCCTTTGCTATGGCTGGGTGCGGTGCGGTGCGGGCGGGCGGTAAAAGCTAATACCAACACAGACATGGAGACGTGGGACGTGCTTTTGAAAAGACGGGGGTGATGGGGATGGCGTGCGTGGTGTGAGTGAATTGGTGGTGGTGGTGGTGGTAGTAGTAGTAGTAGTGATAAGCAACATCTTCAAACAGTTCTGCTGCCGCTGCCGCTGTACCCTGGAAATGAGTTTTAGGCCCGAGGGTAGGTATATAAGCTCCCTCTCCTTACCCCCTCTCCTTGTTCTTTCTTTACAAGTCCTCTACATCCTCTGCGTGGTGTTGAGCAGTCTAATAAAATACAATTCTAAGGGCATATGGCGGGCGGCGGTGCAGCGGAAAGAAAAGAACATCAGCACTGTGCATGGAGACTGGGCTCGAGAAGGGCGGCGTAACAGGGAAGGATGGATGCGAGGCATGGTGGTGGTGAGCATCTTCAAATTATTCTGCTGCCGCTATTGATGCAATCTTGAGGACGTGGTGCACGAACTGTGAGAGGAGGTGGGTATATAAGGCCCTTCTCCTTACCCCTTCTCTCTCTTTTCTTTCTTCACACATCCTCTACACGGTGTTGGGGGTCTAAATCGAATGGTTTATCGACGCATGGCTGGCTGCGGTGCGGCGGAAGAAATCTAACAGTAAAGCAGAATGGAGGCTTGTTTGAGAGGACGGGCGTGATGGAGTAATATGTGGGGTGGCGTCGTGATGGTCAGTATCTACTCCAGCACCTCGTGAGTGTTGTAGGTTGCGGAAAATAGGTATATAAGCCCCGTCTCCTTCGTCCTCTCTCCCTTCTTTCTTCACAAGTGCTCTACATAGTGTTAGGGGTCTAAAAAACGTAAACATGAACACCCCATAGCGCATAGCTGGTGGCGGTGCGCCGGAAGAAACCTGACAGTGAAACTGAAAATGGAGACGCGGGAGGCGAGAACGCGCATAAGGGCAATGGGGACGTAGTGTGGTGGTGGTGAGTATCTACCTCTCGACCTTATAAGTGTCGTAGGTCGCGGAAAGCAGGTATATAAGCTCTCTCTCCTTCGCCCTCTCTCCTCTATTTCTTCACACATCCTCTATATGGTGTTGGGGGTCTAAAAGAAAAATGGGAAGTGGAACACGGTCGGCGGCGGAAGAAGTTAACACCATCACAGACAATGGAAGGAGTGTTTCTTGGGAAGACGAGTGTGATGGGGATAGGTGGATAGCGTAGCAATAGTGAGTATCTACTACAGCGCGTGGTGAGTGTTGTAGATCTACGAATATAGGTATATAAGTCTCTTCTTCTTCGCTTCTCTCTTCTCTTTCTTCACACATCCTCTATATGGTGTTCAGGAGTTTAAAACATAGCTCGGCCGCCTATATAGCTGGCTTCGGTGCGAGAGCGGGGAAATTAATACCAGTACAGTCCATGGAGACTTAGAAGCCTGAGGATGGACATGATATGAAGAGAGGAGTTGCGTGGTGGTGGTGAGCATCTACGTTTGCTGCTGCTGCTAATCCTCGTAAGCCTTGTCGGTCCACAGAAAGCGGGTCTATAAACCCCTTCTCCTTCGCCCTCTCTTTTCTTTCTTCACGAGTCCTCTGCACGGTGTTGAGGGTCTAAAACTTAGTACCGCACCTGCTCATGGCCTGGGTACGGAGTGCAAGTGCGGCGGTGCGGCGGTGCGGCGGAAGGAAAATGACACTAGCGCAGTCCATGGAGACGTCTGTTTAAGTAAGGGGGGCATTTTGGGGAAGCAGAGGTGGATATGTGAAATGGTGATGATAAGCATCTACGTTTGCTTCTGCTAATCAACTCTGTATGTCGCGCTTTGTGGAAGTGGGTATATAAGCCCCTCTGCTTCACCCTCTCTTTTCTTTCTTTACAAGTCCTCTGCACGATTTTGGGGGTCTAAAAAGAGTAACAATCGCCATACATGGCTGGTGGTGGTGCAGAGCGGCGGAGCTTCGGAAGAAAATGACACTAGCACAGTCTATGGAGACGTGTGTTTAAGTAAGGGAGGCATGTTAGGGAAGCAGAGGTGGATAGGTGAAATAGTGCTGAGAAGCATCTACATTTGCTACTGCTGAACTAATTTCCAGGTCGAAGTTCTAGAAGGTACGTATATAAGCACCCTCTCTTTCGTACTCTTTTTTTTCTTTCTTCACGTATCCTCTTCTATATGGTGTTAGAAGACTAAAACGCTTGAACACATCCAGATATGTCTCGCTGGGTGCGGAGCGGCGGGGTGGGGGAAGCAATTTGACACCAGCATAGGGCATGGAGAAGTGGGCTTATGTTTATGCATGATGGTGGTGGTGAGCCTCTACACTTGCCCTCGCTGATCTAATCTCTAGATCATGGGTCTCGAGTCAAACCGCGAGGAGAGGTATATAAGCCCCATCTCCTTCGCCTTCTCTCCTTTCTTTCTCTAAACATCGCCCGCGGTCTTCGCTGCATACCAAAAACGAGTTAGATGAATAGTTATGGTGTTGAGGGGTCTTAAACTTCAACTATGTGCAGTGCGTGACTGGCTGGTGTGAGAGAGGGAGGAGACTGATACCAGCACAGACCATGGAAACGTAGGTTCGTGAGGGTGATGCTGGTGACGGTAAGGTGCTATTGGTGAGCAACATCTTCATACACGCTTCATACCATGGCTCAAATTCCCGTATTCTGGTCTATGGAACGTATCTATATAAGCCCCTCTGTTTCACTCTCTCTACCTTCTTTCTTTACACATTTCTGCAGTCTTCGCTGCACACTAAAAATGATGTACGCCGAAGATTATGGAGTTGGGGGATGTCGGGGCCTGCAAAAACCGACATCACAGACGACGATGGCTGGACGCGTTGCGGATAAGGGAATAAAATTGGGGTTGATAGAGGTACATGGAGATGGGGGTTCGTGAAGGTGGTGATCAGCTTCTGCGTTCACTGCCGCTGATCTAGAAGGTATGTATATAAGCACTCTCTCCTTCTCTCTGTTTCGTCTTCTTTCGTATGTCAACCGTATCCGTTACTGCGCACTAAACCTTTTAGAAGGAACGTTACATAGTGTAGAGGACTCTAAAAATCTATATATCAAAACTTCTATGGCCTGTTGGTGGCTGTGCTGCGTGGGTATGAAATTGTGTTACCGGAGGCGTACGGGGGGAATTAAGTTTGTGAGCATAGAAAGGTAGGTGGGGTGAGCGGTGAGATGGTGTAGTGGTGATGGTCACCTTCTACATTTGCTTCCACACCTCCATCCCAAATCGAAGTTCTACAACGCACGTATACAAGCCCCTCTAATCTCTTGCTTTTCCCTTCTTCCTTCACGCAACCTTTGCGGTCTTCGCTGCACACTAAAATTGGAACAAATAAGAACGTATGGTGCTGGTGGATCTAAAAGGACGAACATTGAACGCGCATGGCTGGTTGGCCACGTTGCGGCGGGAGAGAAGTCGGTATAGGGGAGACTTATGGAGACGATTGTTCTAGTTGTGCTAGAAGCAGATTAGGTGAGATGGCGATTCGTATAGGATGGTGTGATGATGGTGATGGTGACGAGCAACATCGTATTTACGTTTGCGGCCGCTGACAGCTCAAGTTACGTATATAAGCACTGTCTTCCTCTCTCTCTACTCCTCTTCTCTCCACAAATATTCTGTCTTTCCCAGCTCTTCTCTTAAAGTTCCGCGAAAAACCTCTATGGTCTCTGGAGACTCCAAAATTTACTTACTATGCTTGTCATGGTTGGCGGCGCTGCGTGAAAAGAAATCTAAATGCGCGGCGACACCCGGTGATAGGTGCGCTGTGGATATAAGACACTAGGGATAGTAATGATACGCATCTCCCTCTACGTGACACAGAATGACCTAAGTCGTGCTTCCGGAAAACAGGTATATAAACACACTCTCTTTATCTCTCGGTACACTGCACCCACGCATCGTCTGAGTTATTCTCCGCACGGCGATAGCGGAATAAAAAACCTGTTGTAAGAAGTTGAATGGTTCCACCCTCTGTTGGATTTTTTTGGATTTGAGTGATACGTGGGGAGAGTGTGTTGTGGGAGTGTTGAGGCAGGCGGTGGTGATAGTTATTATCGTTACGTTTTCGACGCGAGTTGTAGTTTTCGGAAGTATATAAACACCCTCTCTTTCGCTCTCAGTACGCTCTCCTCTCTACAGAGCTTATCACTTTCCCTGCTTCACTAAAATATGCGGTGAAGGCTCTCCATGAGTCCATGGTGGAGAGAGAGAATTAAAATTGTGCTACGTCCGATACATGGCTGGCCTCGTTTTCTTCGCCGTCTTGAGTGGTCGGTGTTTTGAAACACTCAATGCACTACGCCCCTGGCTGGTCGCGCTGCGCGGGAAGAAAAACGATATTGGCGGCGACATATGGTGTTGAGTTTGCTTTGAGTGGACGAGGCGGTGCGATGATGATCATCTTCGTCGACCTCCCGCGTCACGCCTTTATCCTGGGCGTATATAAGCACCCCTCTTCTACCTTTTCTTCTCTTTACACAGTGCCTAACTGTCTATTGCTCTCTAAAACCCGCGATATATGCAACTAATGGTGTGGACGAAGAAACCTCAATATGGAGTCCTCGATGACCAGTAGTGTTCTCTTCGGCCTTTTTATAAAATAAAAACAGAAAGGGTCCCTTCCATGGGGCTGACGGCTTGCTTGTCGGAATTGATAAACATGAACGCGGATCGCGAAGAGTGGGAGCGAGAGTAGAAGTGCGTTTGAAGATTTAGGAGTGCGAGGTGAGCGGAGGTGTTGAAGTGGTGGAATGTGGACTCGATTCGAGGAATTCATAATACCATGACTTTATTGCCATGAGTATTGATGCTTCCCCAGACCAAAATCGAGGGCTCTCGATGGCGTGGACATTCCCGGCGCAATCAGCAGTTTTCACAACGCTTTCCGCAATCCTACACATACACCCTCCCTTTGAAAACTTTTGCTTACTCACCTAAAGTATGTATATAACCTCCTCTTTTCTGGCTTCTTTATATCTCTGCACAGCTCATCTCCAGTCTCCATAGATTACTGGGGGTGCCCATAAATGGGACCAAAAAGATCAAAAGTGAAGCTGCATGTCTTCTCCCTGGACTGGCGAAGGAACTATTCACACGAGATTTTCATGTGGGAAAATTTGTGAAAACTGCTAGAACAAAGTACGCACAAAGGACTTCAATGTTTGCGCGAGAGAGAGAGAGAGAGAGAGAGAGAGAGTTGCGTCCCGAACCGGAGGATCTCGAAAAGGCCTACGAGCTTCAAGACATGGATACCTGTCACTTGGCTCTTCTGTTCGGCACGGTCCTTTCACGGCTCTTTTGCATCGAAATATGCAGGAGCCAGCCACATAGAGCGAGTCCTGACTTTCAATGGAATAAAGCCGCTCCGATGTCTTCTCTCTTCCGGCACACTGCACTTCTCCTTTTACTCGATCTTAAAGTCACCACGATTGGCGCATGAGTACAAAGAAGTGAGAATATACTCATGCTGGTGCTCTCTGCGTTCTGGAATGAAACCCTATATGGAGTTACTGTCTGAAAATGCACGACATTCTGTTAAACGGTTTAAAACTCTAGACAAAACAATCGAATGTTTGGTCTGAATCGGAGGATGGAATATTGTTCCCATTACAGGGTGTGGTGGTTAAAGATAACATCGACAATTGCAATGAAGTTGACATAAGACATTCTAGAAGATCAGCAATCATACCTAGAAAAAGACAGGCTGGACGAAACATAGTGGCTCTTTTGCTTACCCATGTGCGATCAGTTTTATCCACTCTCTAGAGGAGTATGTATCTTTCTTGGAGCCATATTCTCGGTTTATTCCCGTGCCGTAGCAAACAACGGACTTAGGGAAGAAAATCCAACGAGTAGACGGGCTATGTTGTCGCTGAGCTTCAACCACATGCATATCTCGCGGAGCTGTCGTATGGCGGTTTCAAAAGTGTACAATACAACAAGATACTTCTCTTGCCACCTATGTGGCAGGAGAAAAACCTCCTGAGTTTATAATGGTGTTGAATGGGCGATAGGGATCCACAGCCGAGTAGCGCAGAGGGAACCATGGTACTTTCAGAAAGCAACGACACATGATGACCTCATCACACACATGCCGCAGCACGCAACGCCAAAACAGAGTGAGCTACATGGAAGTCTTCTGTATCAGAAAACACAAACTCTTTGACTGTCAAATTTGAAGGGACCACCAGAGAAAACGAAAATTTCGACTCCCTCGTTCATGATTTGGAATGAAAAGAACCAGGGTCGAGGAGCATATGTTCCTGGTTCTCAACCACTGGAAATAGCCCCCAATAATAGCCCAACATCTAGTGTAAGAGTCATCATTCTTCTAAGGCCACATCCCCAAAACCTTTGTCGACTTCAACCTCTAAATCTCATCGACGATAAAGCCATGCTCGTTCTTTGAGCCTGCAAAAATCTTTTATTCTTTCACATATCCGAGCCTGTGTGCTGGAATCTGGGCTCTACACTCCAAGCACGGCAAGACATTGCCGGAGTATATATCTCCACATGTCATTATTCCATTTTTTCCCTACACCCTTTACAGAGAAAGTTTTCGCAAAGCTCAAACTTGCTGCGGAGAGCCTTGTTTGTTTTCTGCGTGAGCTGAGTGGGTGCTTCGTTTTGTGGAGCCTCTCAGAACCATGGTTTATCAAGATGACTCCTATAAGACCTTCTTCTCGCTTCTTTTATCCTCCTCATCTCTTCACACACACACCAAAAACATACCCTTTATATGTTTCATGAAAACGATGCGGCACTGAAAAGACACCAGTATTCACGGCATGGGGAATCTTCCTTTGGAATCTATGTCGCAGCAGTCGTCCATGTGTGCAACAAAAGCGTGATTTTCCCGCGAGAACAAAGATGCTCTAGGATGTCACTATGAGGGCAAGGTTTTTCAGCAACAAAATTGACCGCACACGACTGTATGTGCCGGACAAGACCACCCAGCCCGAGTTCTGGGAATGTGACGAACACAATCGCGCTGTGCCACAGCGCTTCAGCAAACACACTCAAACGCGGTGCTATACTCCGTTTCCTGGATTGAAAAAAAAATTTACCCAACAACGGAATCAGCGATTCGACGAGAACGGCCGTTATTTTACGAAAATCTTATGGGCTCTTGCTTATGATTCCTCGCCGACCTTGTACAGCAATCTACTGCCAAACACAGAACCCAGTCCAAAATCCCTGTTCTCAACTTTACATGATCTGTCCTTTGGCCAAACGTTCTACATGAAGTCACCATGGAGTACTCTCGAAGAGTTGTGGCTACAACACATAAAAGAACGTACCGGAAATCTCAAAACGAGGGCGTCGAAATGCCATGCTCCCGCCCTAGTTCTTGACCCCAAATATGGATAGAAAGAAATGTCTACCAAAACCCCCCATGGAAAGCGCGTCTTGAGGCGACCAAATAAAATCCTACATACCCACACTTTATTTGACACTCAAATCACCCGGAACCAAAACATATGTCGGCGACCTGTCCACCGCGCCGTCTACATAATCCGCCTCTCCTCGACTCTCTTCGATACTGCTTCTACATACACAAAAGCCAGTGGCTAACAACTCGAAAACTGAAACTGATGTTGGGCTGCGATATGAACTCTAAAGAGCGTTGGGACTGGGCGATGAGTGTGCGCCTTGGACTGCTAATCGGTCTATATAAGCCCCTCAATATCTCGCTTCAACTACGAATCTACACCACGCTCAGCTTGGGCTCGAAAAAATGTCTGCTTCTTTCAATGAGTTCAAGAACAGCCGAGATGCATCTATAATTCCAACGTGGAGTTGTGTGGACTTGTATAATTCTGGAACGTGGTGGACAATGGCTCCTGTCGGCTTCTAAAGTGTGACATGGGCCGGCAAAAGTCTGCCCGGAACATATACTGAGGAAATTGAAAAGCCACCAGCGGGCGACGCACCGAGCTTTTCCGGCAAGATTTGAAAAGATGTGACAAGTATGTCATGGAGCGAAGGAAGAGTTGAAACACCACTTGGTCGAGGTGCATGGCTCTTTCTCTGCGCCGGATATTCATCTTGGACGAAGAATTGTATTCTGGAAGAAATGACCTGACAAACTGGCGCATGTCTAAAAATCACGGTCTTACGATGACATGAGCGCGACTTGGAGTTTACCTCGATATATTCGGACTGGAAGCAAAAAATGAAAGAGGAAGACTTCAGCTAAGCCCAAAGTGCCACTCACCTGGCTAGAATAGAAACTTTCGATTCGCATAAGAGTCTGCAAATTCTGCGCCCCTTGATCGGATGGCTCGCTTGCGCTTCTCGAAACCATGGATTTACTTGAAAATATTTGCTTGGAACTATACATGGCACCTTTCATTCCCGAATGACTCCAAAACCCAGCAGGTAGATGACTCATGTTCCAGACATTCGGCCTTCACTCTCATAGGCTCTTTAAAACTCATACCGACCATCGCTATGTCTTGTTACCATACAACCACGGTAACTTACATATCAGCTCATATACATGCGTAATAAATCAGCACTTGCCGTTGTATATGTTCTGAAACTTCTGGACCTCGTTACCTATGTGCAACCTGGCAGACGGGCACGACCAAACTGTAACGATATACTCTGAGGATGCAAGTCCGGTCTACAACAAGAAGGCGTGGAATTAACTGTTCAATTCTAAAAGTAACAACTGTCTCTTCATGGATTCTCGGACCTTTTTTCCACCATTCCAAAAAAAATAGGGGAACGGTCGACCTATGTTCCGAACCTCGGAACCTGTGAAAATCATGCACGAGTCTCCAAACCCTCCATTAGTGTGAAAAAAGGAGGACAGACCATTGATTTGGAAAAGGCCGAGCGAGGTTCAAAAGTACGAGGGCATGTTCGAGTCTCGAAATCGGTCCGCAAATGTTATCACATCACCCTCAAATTCGTTTCAGCTCTACACATGTGGACGCGATCTTGACCTTCGACGTACGCAACCCCGAACATCTCTACTCAACTACAACAATAAAGACACCACGATCATGTGGCACAGAGTGAGCTGCGACGTCATATGTCTGGTACCCTGGAATGTTTCTTTGCTGTCTCCAAAATCGTTCCTACATGGAATCAATATCCTCTCAACTAGCAACCAGGAGCAAATGCATACGACTGCATACTCTTAAAACTGATATGCATAGACTTCGATGGGCGTGCGGCGCCACCTCCTCCTCGTTCTATCAATATCGACAGATTTTCCGCACGAAGCAGCGAGAGCTAAACGAGTCTAAAAGTCTGAATTCCAGTTGTATGGCTCGTTCCTGTTTCTGAAGTTGCACTACCAAAGGCGCATGTCCTCGACCCCCTCTTCAGGAACTTTTAAAAAAAAACTAGCCCGAGACCTGTGTGCGCTCTTCGGCATTCTCTGTCCATCAACGAAAATTTCAGAGCCTGGTACGACATGGAGCAGTGTCCGCAGCAAAACAGACTTGGGTGGATATACTATGGTTCGTGGCTCTTCTCTGTCGAAGCTACCTCCAACTACAGTAAAATTATCATGCCGCCACGGTATGTTTGCAAGCGTTCCGACCTTCCACCTCTATAACAAACGCCAAACGCAGTAAAAACCTGAAGAAGTACGAAATATGGGTCGTGGATCAGCCTGGAAGCATCATTACACGCCGAGTACGTTTTTCCAAGACTGTTTCTCTGTTATTCCAACAAACCATATCCGGAATTATTCCATGTGCGAGTTGAGTTTTGCAGTCTCCATATACATCTTACAAAAACTCATCACGGAAACACCCCATGCGGAAGCAGTTAAAGAAAAGCTGCTGTAAAAATCTAGCCAACATGGTCCGTGGACCTGTCTAAAAGCATCTTAACACAATGTCATGTCTTCTCGAACACACCCAATCCGTCTCTTTACCATGTCAAAAAGCTTAACATGGAAGCATACATGGTCCAAACACCTACCCTTACATTTACGGTATAACCAATACCAGCATCTAAATTTCGATGAAGCAGTGCGAGAAGCGGAACCAAGCGGGCGTAGAAAAAGGAAGTTACCATGTGTTATGGTTTGCGTGTTGTTCCAAGAACGACAGCCTCGTGTTCCATGTCTTCCTAGACCTGTCTGCCTGGTTTACAATCATAATCGCCTACCCTTATTTCGCATGCTGTAAAAACGTATACGAAGATGATACATGCGCTCACGTCCGGACCTCCGCTTCTAGCCAAAAAGTGGTTCAGAGATCTAATGTGACGCAGTGCGGGTTGAGCTGAGCTACGCTACTCTGCTCCGCTTCGAAAAGAGGCGACACCATTCACTTGGCTTGTGTCTGTGTCTGTGTCTGTGTCTAAAATCGAATACCGTACACTAGAATGCTTTATCTACTTCTCAAAACGGACTTAACACCAAATCATGTTCTGAAAGACGTGCCACGGCAAACCAACTACTTCTCAAAATTGTGCTGACCCTGAGCCATGTTCTGAGAACCTTACCGCAAAAAGACTGTGGCAGATACACCACACCACACACACCCCATCGCAAAACACAGAAGCTTGCCCGAGGATGGAAATCTTGACTCTGTACCTAGCATGTGAGCTACAAATCAGCGAGTCTCTTTCCAACAGCCAGCTCTCTACCCGTCAGAAATCATGTTCGACCCCAGCGTAGACTCCAAAAACGTGGGAAGAAAAAAACGCATGTCATAGCTCCCAAGTCTTAGTTAAAAACACTGGAAACTTGTCGGCAGCCTCGTCGCAAAACCATAAATCTAGGGCCTGGAAATATGTCACGGTTTATAGCCCTTACCCTATGAGATGGATGAGGGTACTACGCTTATCTAGGACTAGCGCTGTCTGTGCTTTCGCACCTACAAATTCTGTAGCTTCTAGATAATACAACCTCAGTTCAATCCTCAATTCCCTGCGCACTGCTTGCACTCACCGCAACAAAATAACATGTCTGGCACTAAATACAATGCGTGTTTCTCAAACACGTGTCTATATATTGCTGAACCCAACCTAAACCAGGTGAGTGTCACAAATAACGCCCTCTACAAGCGCATGCTCTGGAAGAATTGCAGCATGGAACTACCATGACATAGCCGAATTCAGATCTCCTCCCGAAACCCACCTTGTCAAAAAAACGCCACCCACTTCTCCATAGACCAAGCACGCAACATCCCCAGCCCACCAGCCAACTAGTCCAAATCCCCTTCAAGCCTAAAAATGTCCGTCCTCGCCCTCGAAACGCCAAATAAACAACCACACTTACGGCTTTATGATCCAGCACCAGTCCAGTTCGGTTCAGTTCCAGCCGTGCCTTTCTTTGGAAGACACGACATAGCGTATGCGGCGACATACCATGACTTGAAAAGAGTAAAATTGGCTCTGGAAAGGGTAGATGTCTTTTCTGCGCTGAGATTCCCTGTGCAAATCCGACCTCGCTCTTTCCATGCAATGTACACAACTATCATGTGGACGTGTAGCTGAGCTGGAGCTGGAGCTTCGCCTTCTACCCACCGCTACCTACATGCTAAAAGACGCAGCGAAGAGGGAAGCTATTGTGTACATTGTTTAAGGAAGGAAGGAAGGAAAGGAGATAATAACGAGATACGTGTAACGACGAAAAGCGACAAGCTTGATACAAGGAATAATTCAGGACATGTTATGTATTTGGATTTGATTTGATGTGATTGATTTGATGTGATTGATGTCATTTGATTTGATTTTGATGTAGTTCGCGTGATTCATTGATTAATCGTTTTGAACTCTAGAAACTGACTGTGAGGATCAGTTCTGTCTGTCTGTCTGTCTATCAGTCTGTCTGTCTGTAGGAAGGAAAGGGGTGAAGGAGGAAAGTAAGGCGGGAGTGAGGGAGGAGGGAGGGGAGCGATATACTGAGTGAGTGATGATATCCAGATGGTATGATCCCTGAACTAACCTCTCGCTCGCTCGCTTGAAAGCAAAGCAGCACAAGCGTACCCCATCACTGTCTTCTGCACAAAGGATGACCAAAGCGTAACTTGAGCACATCCCTCACCCCACCGCCCACCCCGGCAACTCCACCCCCACCCCCCTCCCCTCCCTCCTCCTCCCCTCCGCCACCTCCCAAAGCGCCGCGGGCAACTCCCCCGCCCTCGGCCTCTCCCCGCCCCTCCTCCTCAAACACGCCTTCGCCACCTTTCCCAACTCCCCACTATACCGCGTCCCCCCCAACGGGTCCTCCCTCACCAGCCCCCCCTCCTCCCACGGCACCCGCAGCAGCTGCGCCAAACAATGCACCACGAGCCCCAACTGATACACATCGCGCTCAACCGCAAACTTGGCAAACCCCTCGGGCGGATAAAACGCCGGGGCCCCCGCGCGATACCCCGCGTACTCCGAGCGGCGCACCGCGCAGCCCACGTCGCCGAGCACGAGCGCGGGGTACTGCGACGTCTCGCACTTCCACGTGAGGAACACGTTGCCGGGCTTGATGTCCTGGTGCACGATGGGCGTCCAGCCGGAGCGGCGGTGCGCGGTGCGGCCCGCGAAGCGCAGCTGCGAGGCGTCGACGCCGGTCGCCAGGTAGCACAGCGCGAGGGCCATGTCGGCGAGCACTTTCCAGAGGAAGCGTTCGGGGATGGGGTGGCGGCCGCGGTCGTGGAAGCGGTCGATGAGCGTGTCCAGCGCGCCGAGCTCGTAGTGCTGCGTGTAGATGGAGGCGTAGCCTAGGCCTGCCGGGTCGAGGTCCGAGCACTTGTAGTCGACGATGTTGGCGTGCGCGCACTTTTTCAGGATGTCTTTTTCTGTTTGCGCGAAGCCGTTGCGGATGGCGCGCAGGCCGAGCCGTTTTTCGACATATTTTTTGCCTGTCGTTTTGAGTTTGACGAGGTATATCCCGGAGTTACACGCACCGTGGTCACCGCCCTCAGGCTTCGTGAGGCGTTTGACGACGACAAAGTCGTTGCGGACCGAGGAGGTTGAGGGGGCCATGGCTAGAATGTATGTGAGAGTGGGTAGGATAATACCTGGTTCGAGTTTAAAGAAATAATGGAATAGCAGGGGTCTGGAGGAGTATATATTATAGATGGGCGAGGGTTGGTGTACAATGGCCTTGTTCGTTCCCACAACGAACAGGAGTATTGTGTTGACAGACTCATGTTGCTCTACCATCTGGAAAAGAGGGCACAGAGTTTCATTGTGTAGATTCGCTAACCTCTACCACGGAATTCTACATCTCGTGCCACCTACACATCTTTCAGTAATGTTAGCGGTCGAGTCAAAGCGAAAGTGGAAGTTATGATGGTATAGATTCACCTATGCTGCCCCATCATCTGAATCTTTGGGGTAATATAGTGCATACCCAGTCGACCAAACCGACCATCCAGCTTTTGCCCAAACTCCTAAGGCTTGAATGAAAAAGACGAGAGATTATCATCCATGGAAAGAGAGACCGAAGAACCACCGTGCCATGAAGTTTAAACAAAATGGAAAATCAGGGAAGAGCGCATGATGAGCGCCGTCCGACTCGAGGTTCGTGAGAGTGCAGCGTTTTGACCTCGAAACGAAGTGTGCAGGCCAATGCCGCGCACAGCCATAGAGAGACCTGAGCGGTCGTCATGTGTCGAGCTTCGCCGAAGTGAAGTCCCAAAGCTGCTTGACTAGAGAGTCGGGGAGCGTGTAGAGATCGACATGGAACTCGCCGTCTACAGTTTGTCAACATATGCTGAGTGTTAAGGTATAGTATAGGCCACTCACTCTCTACGTCGTTCTTGGTGTACGTCTCAGTGCTCTTGTTATCATGCACCAGGGTGACCACATGGAGGAGATCGTCCTCGGTCAGCTTCTGGAGGCCTTCAGCCAACTTCTCCATGTCGACCTGGTCACTTGTATTAGTCTCGTGAAGCTGCGATAGTCGCCGGCGCCACTCACGTTCTTGTCTCGACGGTTCTTCTTCTTCGCCGCATCAACCTTGCCACGCACGCCATTCTGTTCGCCAGCTGGTCCAGACTCGCTGAGCAGCGCAACGAGTTCCGGCTTGGGGTTCCTGAAGGTCTGCGTGCTGGTCAGTCGCGTGAGCATCCCCTGTAGACGCGCAGTACTCACCACAGTGTGCTTCGCCTCGTACCGCTCGGACTGGAAGTTGAGGTCATGCTCCATGGTGTGCTCGCCGCCCTTGTGCATTGTCGTCAGCACAATCGTCATGTCGAACTCGCCCCATCCTTTCTCCTCGATGCGGAACGGGGGCTTCTTGAAGGCTGCTGCTGTTAGCGTTGCTGCCCAGTCGGCGCTGTCTGCTCCCACTTACTCTGTTTGTTCTTGTCGAAGGACGGGTGCAGATTGTAGACGGCCTTCTCGAACATGTTGGGCGACACTTCATTGCCGGCGTCGTCCAACAGCCACAGCTCTATGCTCCATGCCCGCATTGGGTAGCCATCCACAGGCGAGGGCTCCGAACTGGGGCACGACTGTCAGCGGGCAATTCAAACGCGTGCGCTCGCAGGAGACACGTACATGGGCTTCTGGGTGGTGATGATCTTGACCTGGCGCTTGATCTGGGGAGCTGTTAGCGCATCGCGCGGCGCGCATTGCACGCGGGCAACTGACATCCGGCATGGTGGGTGGTTGTGTCGCCGAAACACCAGCTCGATCGGGCTTCTGTGGGCTGCTCAGGCGACGCGCGAAGGCTGGCGCGTTGGGAGATGGGGAGAGGGCGGACGGTGCGCTCGGAGCGGAGACTTTGTGCTTGTGCTTTGGCGGGGCCGAGGGCGCGGAGGTGCAGCGAGTCTTGGCACTGCAGAACACCGCTTGGCAGAAGCTGGTGTTGCTTGATGAGCCTGTTCACCGGCAAGGCAGACGTCTCGCTGTTTGATCTCGCCTGGGTACTAAATAGGGCCGCCACACCGCCACACTACGTCACACTATTGCGAGACTGCACCTAGGCAAGCGAGAAGATTTGGGGAAGCCCAGCAGCAGCATGCATGCCAGGCGGTTTAGGTGCTATCTATCTATGTGCAGTGGTGGGCATCTCAACCGCCGGATTATGGTAGATACCATTCCAAAATCTCATCGCTGTCATTCATCCATGTTTCCCGTCAAGACCGTCTACCGACAAACCCAAGACGCGCCACCACCTACTCGCCAGCCTTGAACAGCGCCTCGTTCTCTTGCTGGGCCTTGATAAAGGCCTCCTTGAAGGCGTTGGCATCTGTAAATGTGTGTTAGTCTAGAAGTCGCACATGCCACGCCGTCGGTACTCACTCTCGCTGTTGCCAAAGCGGATGGCCAGCGTCTGAGCCTCGGGTTCGCCCTCGCTGACGTCGGCGGCCGCGTTCCAAACCCAGCTGCGGTCGCTGCCAACGTTGGGCGACAGCTTCATGTCCGGGACGACTGCACGTCGTGTTAGCAGTGACCCAACCCCCGTTCACACACATTGTATCCTACCGTAGTGGTTGGCGCAGACCTTGAGCGTCTTGTCCCGGCGCATGACGAGACGAGTCTTGCCGTTTTCCTTGTGCTTCAATAACCTCACGTCACCAGTGCCCCGCTCCTTCCACTCCCGAGTCTCCCTGTCGAACTTGAAAAGCTTGGCCCGCATCTTGAACGTCTGCTCCTCGAGTTCTTCGTTGGTCTTGGTGTCGATCTTCTCGGTGAGGCGGACAACAGGTTCGAATTGGACGTTGGGCTCCTCCTGCTCGGGATTCTCGTCCTGGGACAAGTTAGCAACAGGTAGCAGACTGGGCGAGTGAGTAGACCTACCTCGGCAGTTTTTCCCTTGGAAGCACCTGACGGCTCGTCGAAGTCATCAACCTCCTCTTTCTTCTCCTTCTTGGGGCCGCCTCCGAACATGGAGAAAACATTGTCCTTGACCGCAGTAGCGGCGCTGGTCGCGGTGTTGGTGACGGTCTCGGCAACTGTTGGGGCAGCAGAAGCAGGCTTCTCTTCCGTCGCCTTAGGCTCATCAGCAACGTCGGTCGTCACCTTCGCGGTCTCGTCTTTGGCGAGTTGTGGCCCAGAAGCGGCGACCTGCTCCGCAGCGGGGTCCGGTTTCGCCGAGTCAGCCATGTTGGTTGTTTGCGAGTTGAGTAGAGTTTTGTGTCGAGTCAAAAGGATCCGAAAGGCACAGCTGGGGGGTAAAAACGGACAGGCACGGGTTGCGATTGTTGTTGTGTTGCGCGACACACAAAGTTGCGATTTTGAAGTGCTGTTTGATGGAGGGGTTCAGAGTCCGTGCACCACGCTAGTCAGGTCTGGGCTGAGGTCAACGGTGCATAAAGTGGCGTTGCAGGGGTTGCACAGCACAGCGCTAGGCACGCACTCTGGGTGCCTACGGGAGCCTATTCCATGAACAACGAGTACTACGCCAAGGGTGGGGAAATCCTGTTTTCAAGTCCAACCTCTTCACTGCCTAGAGAAGGGTGTGCCTTCTATAGAGAAGCAGCAGAAGATATCATCAGGCTCAGGCAGGCACAGGGTAAGTTACGAGTGAAGTGTATGTATGGTATAGCACTACAAGTGGAATTCAAGCTGCTTGATATACCCCGTTAAGAAAACAGCCCACCGATCGCCGCAGCTCAAGTCGGGGTACATCCAAAAGACACCTGTCATCATGTTCCCAGCCTGCGTCGTTAATGTGTCGTGCCTCTGATAACCCGACTCCTAGCCCGACCTGTGACCCGTTGGAAAGACAAAACTCGAACGCCATCCCATGATGACCAAACCGTGCTAAATCCCCAAGTCATGCGAAAAACCGCAGCGTTCAGTCGCAATACACCTCTTGATCTGGCTGCTCTGCCACCTGTTTCTTTGACAAACCTACGACCTGCCCGAGTTTGTAATAGACACCGAGAGCGTTCCTTCGTGCCTTCAATACCGTTGGCGCAGTCCTCACCGGGGCAGTAATCTTTCGGAGCTTCATCCACGTCGCTCCGGGGGCCTCGCGAAGGACTTTGCTTCTAATCTGTAGCCGGCGATTGGCCTCCATCTTCGCTCCCTGTAGATGCAGCGCGACAGTCTGAGTTGAGTTGTGAATTTGCAGTCCCAAGAGCCGGGTTGAATTGAATGCAGCAATTGCACCACCTTGCAATGACTTCGAAATGCCCGACGACAGGTTCTTCGCACTGTGTCCTACAAGTGCTGCATCCTGGAAGACGATCCCAGACAGGCGATTAACCTCCTCAAGAACGAGCTGAGATAGGGTAAATCTGCTCGAGCCTAGCTTGACGTCGAACGATTGCTGCATTATCGGCTTCGAATGTGTGGCGATACTCACATTGAAGTTACCAAGCGGATATTCTTGCTCAAGGTCCACGATGTAAGCGCCACTCAGAGTACGGACATACCGAACAGGGACGGGTATCGAATTGCGGAAGACCTGGATTTGAAGCTGAGGTTTCGACTTCCCATTGACGAAGTGCTTAGAAGGCGTGAGAACGAACTGATGATCATGAGTAGCTTCGAGTTCAAAACCGCTCGCCTTTTCTTGATCGTGGCGACCTCCTGACAATTGAGATAGTTGCATCGGAGCAAGGCTTGTAGTAAGGTCGATAGTTGGAGGTTTGGTCCCGGCAGAAGTGACTGCATCATGAGTCGCCCCAGGTAAAGATGCGGCGATGGACGAGATGATGCCTACATCAGAAGGTGAAGGCAGGATAGAAGGCAGAGACCCTACTCCATGCTTCGTGATGTTGTATGGAACCCCGGGAATATACGCTGACCCCAAGAGGCAGAAAGTGAGCATGGCAGTGAGTGCTACAACAGCTGCCCACATGTTACGTCGGGCCAGCCACTCTGAGGACGATCCGCTAGAGGTACCCTTCCGAGAACCTGGAAGAACACTGCGGATACTCCAGGTGCTTGCTTTCGCCTCGGAGAGTCCAGAGTCTGACAAGCTCGAGCAGGGAGTGATAAAAGCCAAGTGCCGGTTCAGCTGCGATGGATCCATGTTTATGAACGTATAGTGATCAATCGGAAGGGTCTCCTGTAGCTCGAAGTCTGTGTTTCCATCTGGGCGGCCTTCAACACGTAAGCCTAGATTGCTCAGACTAGAGCCGAATCCTCGGGGATAGGTGGCATAGGGCCTGATCAGCGATATGTCAAGGCAGCCGATCTGATGTTGTTGGAAGGCATCGCGAGCGAGGTGGAACTTCTCCACTTCGGCGACAGAATCAGAGCCCGATGGATGGCAGAAGATGACTAGATCGGGAAGTGGTGCTGGGCCTTGGACACGAGTGGCTCGCCGCGGCCCGAAAGCGAAAAGCGTTCCGTCATCGAGTGTGACTTGTACTTCGGACGAACCGGGTTGGATGTCGAGAGTGGTGCAATGATCTACATTCAGAGCAGTGCCGTAAGGCTCCAGCTGGCCTCGCACCTGGATGAACCGAGACGAGCCAGGAGAAGCGTCAAGTGCGACACCTATGTGGTTGTTGATCTCCCTCTCTGCCCAGTCCGGGAAGCTTCCAATATAGAGAATCCGGAACGAAGGACATGCTGGCATACAGCGTTTAGACAGAGCCGCGTGGACAGTGAGTCTGAGCTCGGGACATCCGTACTGTTGAAGAATGCTCGGTAGGCCCTGCTGGCCGTCGAATGCCTTGATGACCGCCCATGCATCTGTGCCGTTGTGTTCTGTCGCTGGCGATTCCTCCAACTTGATAAGCGGAGTCTCGCCGCCCCTCATGTCAGCAAGCTCAGTGAGCGTACTGTCATCCGGACTCGTTGCTTGATGAGCCTCGAGCGGGGCCCCAAGAGGCTCGGAGCACGGCGTAGAAGGCAGGTGTTGTGAGGCGTCGATGTCTTGTGCATATTCGTCGTCGTCGGAGATAATGGAGACATCGTCTGGCGTGTGGTCGTCGATCGATGCCAGAGACTCGGTGTGACCCTCGTCGTCCGACGCCTCCGACACGCTGACTACTTCGTAGCAGCTCTCGTCGAGCGAGCTGTTTGCTTCGTCGGGCTCTCGTCGAGCGTTGGATCTCATGATGAGTTTGTTGAGGTCCAAGCGGGCCAAAGAGCGGTTGACGCGGATGGGAGGATAGCGGAGTTCCTGAGAAGACTCAGGGCTGCTGGAGGCCATGTCAGCGCGTCCACAATCAACGGAACAGAGGCCAGGTCGTGGGCTGTGAGGTGGGAGCCGTCGTGGAGGCCCGAAACAAGCTATGAGAGAAGGGTTGCGGACGCTGCCTAACCTAGAGAGCCAAGGGCCACGCGCGTGGAAGCCTTGCGCGGGGTGATGCTGCGAGTGGGGCGGCGGCGGCCGGCCTGCACGAACACGTTCTGGTCGATGGTTGAAGAGCCGGGGCGTGGCGAGGGACGAAGGGCGCTCCGCTGTAAGCCCTGGGTTAGTTGTGGTGCGGACTGCGTGAAGGGGTGAGTTGGAGTTGGGGTTGGGGGGTGCAGTGGGAGTGGGCAAGCGTTGGGTGGTGAGCGGCGCCCAAGGTCGCTCCTGCAGCGTCCAAGAGGGCTCCCCCGCCAAAGACCGGCTCCGACGTATTTGCACTAGTCGCCCGTCGCCTTGGCGCCGCCCCCCCCAATCAGTCCCGCCAGGTTATCGCCCACCGTCGGCCGTTCCAAGGTTCGCCGCCAGGCGTGGTCATGCGTTCAATATTGTGACGAGAGGAGCAATCAGAAGGGTTTGAAATTTTTCCAAGCTCCGGCTTTCATGCTCTATCATGGCCGCTAGTCTCGCGCAGTTCGCAGACGTTACACCAAGCATAGCTATATATACAGTGCGAGTGCACATGCAACGCCAACAACGCCCCAATTCATCCCGTATCGTTGCACCGTCGCTGAGAAAAGCCTTGCTGCTACGACAAGAAAGAGCCGCCACTGCGCCGTGAGACAGCGGCAGGAGCGGTAAAAGTGGAAATGCTGGCTACCAAGGGAAAGGTATCGTCGCAAGAACAAAGAGACGGAACAGCAACTGGGCTAGGATCCGGGCGAAGACCAGCCTCCTGCAACATCCACCCACTCGGCGAGGCAGGAGCCTTGCTTGCCTTCGACATCGACAATGTCCGTGTCACATTTACACCGGCATCCTACGCCGTTTTCTCGAGGCGGGTCGGGTGATGCCCAGTACTCGTCTTCTTCAAGCCGTTTCTTCTCGTCTTCCGTCGTCGTCTCAAGGTACGGTATCCTGGGCAGTTGCCGCGCGGGTGCGTTGGCGGGGCAATGCTGGATCGTGGTGTGTCGGTAGCCGAAGTCGCGGAAGTAGTGGATATCACTAGGCCCCAGCAACGCTCCGGCGGCGAGCGAATGAATGGGGGCATCTCCCCACTGCAACATGTTAGAGTGTAACTATATCAAACCATGGGCTAAACTTACCCGCTCCATCCAGAATCCCCCACTGCGGTCCATCATCTCGAAGAAATCGTTGTACTCTTTACTCCGGAACCAGTCAAGCTTGGCAATCTCGAAGTTGCTCCAAAAGTGGCACATGTTATATGTTTCCCCTTCCATTGAGTCCGAATCGATATCTGGGAGGGCTCCTGTTCCGCGCTCCGAGTTGAGGATCCCTTGGGGCAGCGGCGTTTTGGACTTGTGGTCATCCTTGAGAAGCTTGGTCTCGTCTTCTTCGGGTTTCTCCACGAACATCTCCCACAGGCCTTGTGAAGTAATGTTGTTCGTCCTTTTGTAAGCCGACGCGTATCGAAAGATGTTGGGTACTGTTTCCTTGAGCTCCTTGACGGCGATAGTGAAGCCGTATGTCTTGTTTTCTCGAATCATGTGGATGAAGGGGTCACTGCGAAGGTTATCATACTGCTGTGGCTGACATAGCGGAAAGGCTTACTATGTGATGTCGCAGAAGTACTTGATCTCTGGCTCCAGGCGCCAATACCACTCATATTTCTGGAGAAGCTCGTGTTTGTAGAAAAAGCTACACAGAGTTAAGTTAGAGTTGAAATTAGACAGGCTCACGGCAAACCTACCCCGAGTAGAAACGACACATGTGATGATAGCTTTCCATCCCACCATACATGATTGCCGCGTCGCCCTGCTTCTGGATGCCTTCTTTCACAACTGCGGGTTCCGCCCACTCTGGGAAATCCCATAGATCCGGCGTGATCTTTCCCCATTCTACGGGTGCGCTCGTATGGTTCAGAACTGCCTCCTTGAATGTGGAGTTAAAGTCTCCATCGTTGAGAAATACGTATGGGTAGTGAAACCAGCGGTTGAAGTGCCTCTCGATAGACTTGATAGATTGTAGAACGCCGTCCAGCTCTTTATTTCTCGCTAGCACAACAAAAGCCGCATTCGCTCGAGGTTTGTCCACGGGAGGGTCGAGACAGCCGGTCGCAAATACTTTGTCGTACTTTTCGCTTATCTTTCTGCGTATTGTTAGAACTTGAGTTGCAACATAGAAAATAAAGTCAAGTCACACACAGTATTGATGGGGGACCGCCAGCGGGCATCATCATCATCCCCTGGGAATCCGGGTGCCTCACGAAGAGGACGAGTATTAAGATTATGACAAGACATGGAAATAGCAGAACTATGCCGAGTGGTATGGAAATGGACGAATTCCCTTTTATTCGTATGCGACGGCGGAAGAAGGCTAATCGTGGGGAGATCCTTTCGGCGCGGCGTGAGAGGTCGTCAAATTTCTCTAGGCTGCCTTTCGGAGTGGGCAGTCTTCGGGTAACATCCTGGAGGAGCCCCATGGCGATGTCTCTGGAGTGTCACTGGGGACTTGCCTATCACAGGCTCTTCCCCTTGTTCAGGACCGCAAGCGACGTGGTGTACGGTATACGGGCCACGATATGACGGGTAACTTCGACGGAGGATGGGAATGCGCAGTGTAAACGGTAGACACTATTGCGTAGGGAGGTCGAGAGGAGGTAACGAGCGGCCGGAGAAGACTCCAAGGAGTGTCAAAGCATTCGAAACCGAACGGTGTCAGATCGAAATGCTGAAGTCGGCTGCGGGCTCGGGATGAAGCGCGTAGTAGGGCCCGTGAGCGCGAGTAGAGCGGCGGGACGCGAGTGTGCAGTGGTTTGACGGTTCGCCGGTCACAGGTGCCCAGGTGTGTCGTCGACGGCGTGCGTACGCGCCAAGGAAATCGCGGCCGCTACGCAGAACAATCAAGGGATGCGCAGTTCAACCAAGCGGGCCTTAGGCAGGGGAGAGCGGCTTCGGCATTGCGGGAATGGGTTGGCTGGCGAGCAAACGGCAGATAGATGACTGGAGTCGGCGGAAGGGCAAGGGCAGCAGAGATGCAAGATGCAGGGAGGCCCCGGAGGTCTCGTTGATCGGTGAGCGCCAAGACAAATTTTCTACGAGCCGCACGATCTCCAACTCCCGCCACCCGCGCGCTTTAGACCTATCAGGGCCGAGGCTGATCGCCGCTCCGCAGCAAGCCCGTGGTGAGAGCCGTGGTGAGAGCCGTGTTGCTGCTGGTCTTCCATCTTGTCCGCAGCATTATCTCGCATCCTCCTTCGACTTCCACACGCTGCACGCGCAACCTTACTTCTCCTGTGATACATAGTAACAGAACTGGACACCTGTCCTCGCACGACGGTGCTCAGGCCCGCTACCAATCCCAACAAGAAACTTGTACATCATGAGCTTCAAAGCGAAAGACCTTAGCTACGGTAGAGCGATCCCCGATGACTACAACCGCTTCTGACGACGACATCAGATGCCTCACAGCCCGCCTTTCTACGGCGGCTACGAGGAGAGATGGCCGGCGACGACTCTGTGCGACACGAGCAGCCGATCCCCCGGAACAAGCGCATGAAGAAGGATGAAGAGGAAGACGACCCAACCTACGTCCTGGAAGACACGAACCAGTCCCTGACGAAAGCTGAATTTGAGGCCCTAGCAGCGGGAAAGAACCCCAAGGACATACAGGAAACCGGGGGATGTCCCGACGACAAATCCAAGCTCGGCGAGCCTGCGGCATTGCCCAAGGATAACATCGCTGAAGTCGGTAAAGTGACGAAGAAACGAAAAGCTGTTAAGATCATTTCCGAAGAACAGGATGAGGGGAAATCTGCGAACCCGACCGGCCCGAAGGTCACCAGGAAGCCTAAGAAGAAAGGCAAGGCTGTCAAGCTCTCTTTTGGTGATCAAGAATAAGGATAAGAAAAGCACCTAGAATTGTGCGCTTCTGTCCCGACGGTATCGTTTCTACGATTGCCTCCCGTGTGAAATCTCATCACACCCTATCAGCGGCTCGGTGTTTCTCTTGGTCTCGCTACGACCGAATAACTGAGCAGACATACGTCCTTGACCCTATACTGCACTTGCAGGGCTTTACCTTTGAGTAGTGACTCCAGTAGCGAGGCAAGGGACTGGCGGGACCCTGTATGGCCCCCTCTTTGCAAACGCAAGGGTGTCAGCCGTGCCTGAAAACTATGCACTTTTGAATTGTACCGGAACATTAACATGCTAGGGTCATAACCCAACTCTAGTTGTCTCCGATGATCTCCATCTCTCGAACATAAGGCTGTCTCCACGTTGCAGCTCAAGAAGGTCTCTAGTACAAACAACTAGAATTTATATATGTCTTTGGCAGGATTACTATTGTGATGAGATAAAAGTTTATAAATGATGCAGTGCATGTGAAGAAGTTCGTATGCAGGGAGACGGCCATTCCGAGATCTCGGAAGTCCCTCGGAAAGGATCGTCGCGCGGAGCTTCTCGGTCCGGGAACCCTGGAGCGTTTGGGCGTCTGCAACAAGTCTTTCACAACTACAACACAACATGCCAGGATTTTCGCTAGAGGTACAAGGCTTTCCAGTCGACTTATACTTTCGCTAAATTAGCGGTCACAGGACTTCGACACGCACATCGACAACCTGCGCTCGCAATTAGCCTTCCTCAATGAGACACTCGATGCTACGGATCACAATGCACCCGACTGGCTCGCGACTGACCTCATAGCACTGAGGAACAAGTCTGGCCGGTTGCAGGATGACATGCAGCGGTTCCGGGATCAGCTAGAGGGCGAGGGGCTGACGTCGAAGAAGGTAATGAATTCACCTCTGTTTACACCGGCGCCAGCAGGATACAGAACTTACAAGCTAACTTGCCAGCGCTCGAACAAGCGACTCAGTTTAGAGGGTACGAAGCCGTCAGAATCCACCCTCAAGTCCACTCCACCCGCTACACAAAATGCGCAAACGGCACCTTTCGTAAACCTAAGCCCACGACCGGCCTCTATACCGAATAGAGCTAGATATGAGTACCCGGCACAACATATAGATGTCACGGAGGAAGTCAATCGCCGCCTAAAAGAGAGTCGGCTGCGCCGATTGATGGAGTCACCCAGCACGTCTCAGAAGCGGAAGTACAACGCGATCGATGAGCGCAGAAAGGACAGCACTGGAGACGGGGAGGACGGTAACCCGGACATGGATCGAAGTCCCACAAAAAAGCTGAAATGGAGTGGTATCGTGGAGCCGTTAAAACGGAAGGAGGCTGGGTTATCCCAAGAAGCCGCAGAGGGCAGGGATGGAGGTGGTGCAGGCTACAAGAAACGAAAGATGTAACTGGGTTCATTGTGTAGGAAATTTGAATGTAGTTTGCTGCACCGGAGGCTTTGGACATGTCCATATGCGCTACATTATGCCTTATTGCGCCTATTCTCCCATCTTTTTAGAATACCCATCACAAGCTGTGTGTGATATGGCACACACCATTTATGCTTCAGCTCATCAACGTGCGGTACGTCGCAGAAATAAAATAACCCTGGATCCGTTGATATTAATTCACGCCTAAACTTCCTACATGTTGTTCTAGGCAGGTCTTGCCGAGCCCTTCGCTAACCGCGATCTCTTGCATCATGGACTCGCGACCATCTGGAAGCCATCTCTACAACACCACCGCCCGTCCATTGCGAAACCTGTACAGTCCAGCCCAACTCAATAGCTATTTCGCTTGCGCACACAGCAATGGGTACTCTACAACCCCCTCTCACCCCCGAACTGCGCCTCGCGCAAGAGCAAAAAGAACGCTACGACAAAATCACACGCAATCTCGCAATCGGCGGCGTGGTCCTATGTCCCCTAATTGTGCTTATGCCACCGCGAAAACTCGACCTCTACACCCTCTCCCTCGGCTTCGGCTTCTACTGGTCCGCGGACCACCTCAGCGCCACCTACACCGGCCGCAGCATCATCGAGACTGTCGGCTCCAAGCTGCTAAGGTCGCCGGTATCCTCAATGCCAACCGAGAGAGCGAGGGAGGCGCAGCAACTTTTGAAAGAGAAGGACGATATCGAGAAAGGCAAACTAGCGCTGAGGGAGGGTGGCAAGAAGAAAGAAGAGAGAGACATACTACGCCGTATCTGGATGGGGGACGAGACGGAGGGGTGGAAGGAGAGGCGGATGGAGGAGGAGAGACGGGCGCACGAGGAAGGGAGATCTTACGCAAGCATCATCATGGAGCAGATTTCTGAAGCGTTCAATTTGGGTAAGAAGGATGGAGAGGAAGGGAAGAGTAACGAAGAGAAAAAACCATAAACAACCAAGCGCTGGAGGGTTGTAATATGTTATACCATCTGTTATTATACGGAAGGGGGCGTGGGAAATTTACATTGGGACAATCGGCGTTTTGGTTGCATAGCCAGCACCTGGGGCCTCTCTGAAGCGATATTCAAGGGCTTCCACACTGTCTCTCGGCTCGCTACGAATCGCAACTTTTCTACGTTTGGAAGTGTTTACATAACGATCTCATGTTATAACTACGAAGAATATCCGCGACGAACGCGCCATGGCCAAGCTCCGGATGTCTGTTCCATGTATGCTACTGACTATGGGTATGGTTATTGGCCTTTACAATAGCTAGCATTCGCAGCAAACTCTTTCTTAGAGTCTGATCTAGGCGGAAGAGCTATCATTTATGGTTTTTGGGGGTTTTAAAGCGAAACTTAATCCATTCTCTACTATGTGGCTTACATCTTTACAGGTCTATTTGAAGTCCGTCCGCAATGTTTGTCGACAGTTCACCCTGCTTCCATGCAAGCACCCGTGTACATATACGGGTTCCAACGCCACCGACACGCAATCCAAAAACGCTGTCTCAGCGCCACACCGCTCAAAACGCAAGATCTGTTTAAATCGGCCACCTCGTGCCTATCCGTTCTTCTCTGTGTAACATCACATCGCACTCCTGGCCCCGGTTCAATCACGCGCTCATCTCGATCCGTCCCGACTGAGGAAGACTGACAGGTCGCCATCGAAAATGTCTCAGCCCAGTACTCCCTTCGACGGCACCGCGGCAGACCCTTTCCTGCCGCAGTCTCTAGAGCCAAGCAGCTTCGACCTGCAGCAGTTCAACAACTTCCTCGCCACACGCGACGCCGATGCCACCTTCTCTCCAGCCAGCTCCGAGGTGCTCGATAGTTTCGACTTCTCGCTGGACGACGGCTCCATCGCCGCAACAGACTCGCGTGCCTTTACCCCTGATTTCTCCGGCTACGCGTTCGGCCAGCACACAACTTCAACAGCATACCCGTCCACGCCCGCACTGAACACTCCGCATCCATATCCGCGCCAGCTCCAACTCCAGCAGTCGTTCCACCCAAACCCGCAATACAGGCACCACCGCCCCCTACCCACCCGCGCCCAAACCAACACTTTCCTCTGCCCGCCGCCACTAGCAGCAGCCCCGCAACGCTCCCGCATCCACCCTCCCCACCACCGCCGCTCTCTCAGCCAAGGCGACGCCGAACGCCTCGCCACAGCCACAAACGCGGACCTCCTCCGCCTGAGCCATGAGCAGCAGAGAGGCGCGAAGCGCGCGCGGACCGGCGGCAGGAGTGCGAGCCAGGAGCCGGGGCTCCTGAGGAACCCGCGGAGTCACGCCCCGACTAGTATGCCGCTGGGCATACATCACCGCGGTGCTGGCAGCTACGCGGTGCGAGGCGATCTGGATACGCTTAGTAGCATGCAGGCCCATTCCACAGGCGGCGCCGTGCCTGCCTCCAGCATGGTGGCTCCATTCGCCGATATGGCACCGCTGCAGCACCAGCTCCAGCTTCAGCACCCGCTCCAGCTCCAGCACCCCCCGCGCTTCATGCACATGAGCCCCGCCGACAAAGCCCTCCAGAGCTCCCGCATCATCGAAATCGGCGCCATGGCCGTGCTCAACAACACGAACGCGAGCGCGCCCACGCGGCCGCAGTCGTCGCCGCGAGCGCATTTGCAGTTGCAGGCGCAGACGCAGGACCCCGCGTCTGCGCAGGACCAGCACGCGCTGATGCTGGAGAAGGTTGTGGCGCTGCAAGTCTATTTCCAACAGGGGGGAGGCGATGGCAACGACTGCGCTGAGGGATTGAGGGGCTGCGAGATGGTGAGGCGGGCGTTGGAGGGAAGGGGGGCCATTGTCCGCGACGACGATAACGATGACAACGACGACAAAGGCGGCCGCGACATCGGTATCAACGACGACGGCGTTGCGGGCACCACCCTCGTCGCTCCTAGCGACGTGTTTTCCGCGGCTGATAATGAGTTGTATATTGGTATCGGTGGTAGTGGTGGTGGTGGCGGTGATTTTTTCGATCTGTTTGCAGATGATGGTGGTGTTGGTGGTGAGGTGGAGGACGGGGAGGAGGTGGTGGTGAAGGTAGAGGATGAGGTGGAGGAGGAGGAGGAGGAGGAGTATTGAGTTGGGGGTGGTGGGCGTGTTGGGAAGGCGGGTTAGGGAGAGGAGAGGCTTGCGGTGCGAATCAATGTGGTAGAGGTCGAGGTGCAGTATGCTGATTGTGTTATAGATTTCCTTGGTTGTTTGTTATTGATCTGGTCTGGGAGGAGAGGTCTGCGGCGTTTGCGAATGGGAGTTGGGATAGGTGGGATGTACAAATAGCGTGCTTAGGTGTCATAGGTATCCTCCCCTCATAGCGGCGGTAAACGTGTAGCTATTCAAACCTGTATTCAACTACTCCACTATCATCCCAAGCCTCCCCCTTTCATCAATCACTCTTCCCCACCCCGACCACCCTCGCCCTCGCCAACCCCAAATCCTCGGCGCTCAGAAACTTCCCCCTGCCACTGCCCCTCCCACTCTCCACATCCCCGCCCTTCCTCCGCGACGCCCCCTTCCCCGTCTGCGCCCGCCCATACTCGTCCTCGCGCCAGCCCCCGCACCCCAACACGCAGAACACACACACGAGCACAAACAGCGCCAGCACGGCAAACACAAACACGAGCAGCGCCCACACGCCCGAGTCGATGAACGCGAGGAGCGAGGCCGTGAGCGCGGCGACCGTGTGCGCGGGCGTGCCTTTCCGGCCGTGCGCGTCCCAGTCGAGAAAGCGCATCGTGTGCTGGAAAGCGGACGACGTGGGATTGCGCGGGCGCGGGCGCGGTGCGAGGCGCGCGCTGATGATCTCGAAGGGCGTGCTGGGGTCGAGCGCGGAGCGGACGGGGCGTTGCAGGAGCACGAGCTCGAGCATTTGCTGCGCGGCGTCGGTGGCGGGGTGCGAGAGGGGTGGGGAGAGCAGCGCCGAGTGCAGGTCCGTGATGTCGAGGTGGAAGAGCAGGGCTGTGGGCCAGGGGTGGATGCGGCGCAGGGAGAGCCGGTACGAGAGGCCGAAGGAGGGGGCGCTGCTGGTCTCGTGACTGGCTGTGGTTTCGAAGAGGTGGGGGGTGCTGCTGAGGAGGGTGCTGAGGTCCGCGGGGGAGAGGTCGGAGAGCGTTTGCGGGGCGTGGATGGTGGGGAGGGAGTGGGAGAGGGAGTGGGGGGAGGTGGTTAGGGGGATGGGCGCGGAGTTGATGTAGATGGTGGTGGGGTTTGCGTAGGGGAGGGTGATGTTAAAGAGCTGCATGTATGTTAGAATATAGGTCGAGTAACATAATATAGTATTGTAGACTCTTGATTGAATTGAATGGAAATGTGGAAGATCGGGTTGCCATACCAAAGCATTATGATCTTTCCGCTCCGTCCACGGCCCATTCGAGCCTTGCGACGTGTCCTGGAAGAGGAACGGGCAGCCGAGACACGGCAGCTTGGCGATGTAGCTGTAGCCCTCGGCGACGGTGGTGATTTCGGGCGCGATGTCTGCGGTGCAGAGGGGTGCGACGAGCGCCGCGATGAGGAGAAGCGGTGCTCGGAGTATCATGTTCGGGGTGTGGCTACGTATGAATGAGGATATGTGGTTGTGGCCATTATGGTGAGATGGCGGGCCGTGGTGGAGACAAAGGCGGCTGACTGAGGTACGCGATGACAGGGTTGGAGGCTTGGCGCGGGGAGGGAGTGTAATTTCGGACGCGTCGTCTTCATTCCTTGATTGCTCCTTCAACAGGCATCGATAAACTCCTGCTGCTTGTCGCCATGGAGTTCCACGGGTCGTTGAACGCGTCAGAAGCTCAGCGGTTACCAGCAGTTCGAAAGGACGCCAGTCCCACCATTTCTGGCTCAATACGCCCAGGTTTAGCCTCTCTCAGAATACGACCTGTTCTTGAAGATGTCCCTCAATAGAAATCTCGCTGGATAGATACGCAATACATTATACGAACCATCCACTCAACTCACGCTGAAAACAAATGAAGCTCACACCATGAGCTCGCGAGAACTTATGATCTTCGTGTGATCCATACGGGATGGAAGCCGCACGTGATAGCGCGTGTTGGAAGGAGCGCGAGTCAGCGCCTCGTATTTAATTTCGCTTTGCGAGTGCGGAAGATATTTAGGGGGCACTCACCCCACACGCCTTTTCGCTTTCAATTTCGGTTTCTCTCATCGCTGTTTTCGAACTGAGTTGTATAGTTCTCTTCGCAATGAATCTTCTCGACCCGACGTAAGTGACAATCTTCTTTCGCTTCAGGCACCGTGCAACATGTTTCTTCACCATCTCCCTCGTCGCTAATTAATGTCGAACTAGGCCACTTTCCGGATAGTCCATGGCTATGGAAGCCATTATTTACGGGTAGTGTTCTGATCGTGATATGGTAAACTCAGGATAGGCCTGCAAATAGTTCAGACTTCACACCATCAATTCAACAAGACCATCGCTTGCGCATCGCGAATTACCCCATCGCTGGTCAAAGGCTAATCGAGTTGCAGGTTCTTTACCGGTGGTGTGGTCGACCTAGCTACAAAGGATGTCACGCTCCAGGCACATCTCCTACTGCTATGCTACCATTCCGCATTCTTCGCCAATGCTGTGGATGGAAGCTGGACCAAATCTGTGGAGGGAAGCTGTATCAAATCTGGCAGCAGGCTCATCACACTCAAGGATGCCGATCCCCAAACATTCAGCCAATTACTTTCCTGGATGTATACAGGCAAAATATCCCTCAGAACTGAAAAAAATCGCCGGCTCGAACTGTGCAGGTTATGGATTATGGCCGACAAGTATCAGGTCAGTACAATATAGCAATCTCAACAAATCATAACGTCCTGGTCGTCAATAAAATCTAATAATACCATTCAGGTTCCGGAGCTTCAAAATGAGATTGTCCAGACCTTAGTCAACAACTACAAAGAGAAAAATCCTCGCAACGTTAATATCCGAGGCAATTGGGATCCTGAAATAATACGTCAGGTGTACGAAGATACGTCGGCCGAGTACATGCACGACAAAACTGCCGAAAGGTCACCGTCAAGCAGACTTCGCCGTATCATTGTCGACATGTGCTTCTCCAGTATGAGTGCCACGTGGTTCGCTGCACATATACATGAGTTTCCGACGCAGTTCCTTGAGGACTACGCGTTGAGGCAGATGACAAAACACGCATCTGCTGAAGCGGGGTCACCAGTAAAGCGAATATTACTGTACCGTGTCAGTCAAAACGATAATACGGTGAAGCAGGCGAGAATGGATCGCGTAAGACAAGCAACATCGGATAAAATTCGGAGTGAGCGTGCAGAGAAGTCCGATAACGCGAAGGAGAAAGGAAGGTCTCCCATACATACCGCTGAAGAGGAGTGTCCTAAGGCCACGTCCGCGCCCGTTCATCGCGATGCCTCACCTGAGCCGGATCAGAATGGATTGCGCACCCCCCCGGCGGAACGTACGATACTAGTTCCCGTGTCTCCAAGGGTCTCCGAAAACACGTCGAATAAAAGGTCCAAAGTTTCCCGTCCGGTACTGCCAGCAACAGCGCCGAGTTCAAAGTACGGCCAGCCAGCCCCATCGGCGGGGACTTCTGTGGCGACGCCTTCGGGAGGCTCCGAGTGGCGTTACCCTCATAGCAACTTCGAGTTCGGTCCATACTTGTCAACAAGCCGGCCGGCCATGAAGTTGTAAAAAGCTTGATGGCTTGAGGCAGCTTGATCGGCTTGATAGGTAGATCTCACGATACTTTTGTGGCGTTAGAGTTAGCTTAGTAATCACTCGCCAGCTAATCAACGCACCTTATCGCCCTCGCCAACCCACTCGCCGAGCGCGCGCTTTGGAGCTCTCATAATAGCGTCTCACGATACGTCATGCGACTGTACGACTACCTGCTGCCGCTAGTTGTCCAGAAGCTGTCACAGGCAGTAAGCAAAGTACACCTAAGCTTTAACAGGTGAACGACAAAGAGTGGCAAGAAGAGCTTTCTTGGTATTGTTGCTTATTACGTTAAGGCCGACGGCAAGCTTTGCGACTTGCCTATTGCACTGCCTCAGCTAACAGGCTGCCATACTAGTGAGAGGATGGCTGAGGTAGTGCTAACAATCTTGCAGAGGTTTTGTATTAGCCCGCGCAAAGTTGGTTACTTTGTGCTTGATAACGCAAGCAATAACGACTCTACGATACAAGCAATTGCGCAGAAGCTAGAGTAGGACTTCAACGCTACTCACCGTCGCCTCCGCTGCGGTCCTCACACGCTCAACCTTGTTGGCCAGGTGCTCCTTTGGGGCAAGAAAGCAGAGGCGTTTAACAACGATCACGCCTTATCTAATATTGCAGAGGAAACGCAGCTCATGAAGGAGTGGCGACGCGATGGCCCATTAGGCGTACTTCTTGGCGTAATCACCTCTATCAAAACACCACAACAGTACGCTCTTTTTGAGGAGTTTCAGCGCCTAGCTTAAGGTGAATTGCCTGGAGAAAAGCAGCGTATACTCGAGCCCGTTAAGCCAGTTGTTACTCGCTGGAACTCATATTACTCATGCTTTGAGCGCGCTGTCAAACTACAGGTAGCAGTCAACGCCTACGCGAACAATCACATCAATCGCGTCAAAACTGAAGACGCCTACGCTAGAAGCCGTAACAACCAGCTACCTAACGCGCCTGCGTGGATGAGATCAGACGGCCTTAGTGCTGCTAATTGGCAGGTTGTTACAGAGTATATAGACGTTCTTGGCCCGCTGAAGGAGTGTACAAAGCGCCTTGAAAAACGTAGTAAGCAAGGCAAATACAGCTCAATTGCAGAGATTATTCCAGTGTTTGAGTACTTACTTAGTGTACTAGAATCACGACTCTAAAGCTACGAGGACGTTATACACGACGCGCACGAAGAAGCGCCCGAAGACCACCTCGCGATTAACCTGCGCGCTGCTATCGTTAAGGCGCGCAAGTACTACAACAAGTTCGACCTATCGCCAGCCTACTACGCTGCTACAATCCTCCATCCTCGTTACAAGTACTACTGCGACGTAGCATAGGAGCCTCAGTAGCTAGAGTTGAATAATCGCAATTTTCAAGCTTTGTAGGAGCAATACAAAGGCTTACGGTTACCGAGACCTAGCCCACACGCCTGAATAATCGCCAACAATATTGACGACGCGATCGACTGTATTGTTGACCCAGGCGCTGCTAGCAGCAGCAACAAGGAGGATGAGTTTGAGCAGTAGAAGCGCTGCGAGCCATGTGCTGCCAAGGGTAGTACTCACGCAATAGACCCTATAAGATACTGGGTAGAGCTGCGCGATCGCTACCCTAACCTCAGCCAACTCGCGATCGACGTACTCTCTATCCCAGCCTCAAGCTGTGAGTGTGAACGCTGTTTCAGTGAGCTAGGTGACCTGTTAGAGCCTCGCCGACGAGGGATATCACCTGAGCTTTTGGCAGCAATACAATGTACGAAGAGATAGAGAAGAGCTAGGTTTGGCAGCGACGATGAGGTGGACTAGAAGGTGCTCACCGACGAGCAGCTTAACGCCAGGTACTTGGTGGATACATGAGACGACGGCTGAGAAACTCAACCCTAGAAATCCTATACAACTTTCCTAATCAGGAATCAAGCCAATCAAGCCAAGCCAGCCGGCCGACCCTCTGCAGCCAATCAAGCTAAGCCAGCCGGCCGCAGGCCTCTCAAAACACCAAGCCGGCCGACCTAGGGGCCTTAGGTCGGCCGGCTGGCTTGTTGACAAGTATGGTTCGGTCCCCAGGCGAACCCCACCAATGCCACGCCTACTTTGTTTGGCGCTAAAACGCCTACTTCTGGTCCCTTGTTCCAGGCCTCAGCTTCGACGTCAACTGCTTCGAATGTAAAAAGCTCAAATCTCCCCAACACTTTCGGTGTCCCGGCTGTAAAATTTCAGCCCTCTACGCAGTTGAACTTGACAAAACCGGCAACGGTCTCTGCAGACCAAAAATCCGCATCAACGCCAATAGTAGCACCTTCTACGTAGGGGAACTCGACAAAACTGGCAACAGCGTTCTCGGAAATGCAAAAATGGGTATCAACACCAACAGTAGCACCATCTGCGCAGTTAGACTCCACAAAACCGTCACCAGTCCCTGTGATTCAAAATTCTGAATCGGCATCAGCAGCAGCCCCATTTCGCTTCACGGCAACTGCAGCAGTGCCCCCACCTCAACTAGCGAACACCACCGATTCCAAACAAGCCATCGAGACCTCGAAGTTGCCCATCACAGCAAAGACTTTCACACCAACTGTCCAAGCAGCTGCCCCATCAAGCATTGCTGAACAGAGCTCGTCCACTTCGACACCTGCACCTGCACCTGCACCTGCACCAACAGCTACATCTCCGGCACCCAAATTTCCATCAGAGCCGCCAAACACGTCTGCAGCATCAGCAGGAATCGCTTCCAAGCGCAAGAAATCGGACAGCTCCTCCCACGCTTCGAGCTCACGCACGCTCATCCTCGGCATCAGCGTCAAGCTCTGCCGACCCCGAACACGAGGCTCCGACAAGCACAAGCAAAAGCGACAGAGACACCAACAAAGACACAGACACAGTCGAAGCCCTAACACCAGACCCACTCCCAAATCCAGCCAAATCAGACTCAAGTACAAACCTTCCTCAAACCTATTCAAACCCTCGGCCGACGCTCCTCAGGGAGCAGCTACGAAAACATACACGTTCCGCGGCTCGAGTTTGAAGCGTTGAGGTACAATCGAGTCCGTGTTCTAACAACAACTTTTCAATATCTCTTAGCGTTTAATTCACACATGCATCTGTACTCCACTATTCTGTAACAAAATATTCAAGAACTGGGGGTCACCATACGTAGACTTTAGCTCGTATCTATGCATACCTAACAAAGAAAATTGTGTGTTAATGTAGTTGCAGAGGCGTGTTTGATCTGGTAGTAGTATGCAGCTACCACTAGGAACATGTATGGTCTCACAACATTCCAAACCAGTCACAAGTCCCTTCGAGTTCGGTACGGGTTTCTCTATAGCTGGGTGTGACTGGGCTCCCGCTGCCAGAGCGTAGCTCATCTGTGCCAAAAGGGAAAGTGGCGCGAACGAGCAACAAGATAACAATAGATATAGAAGTGTCATGAAGGGCCCCATTAGCGAAAATGTATCAGTTCTCTGAAAGTCAAATGTTCATGCTACAGTAGTGTGCAGGTTCGGGTTGCCGCAACCCTGAGGCATATACTCGTCTTGACGCAGTTGTACCCCGCATCAACATCCCAATGCATTGCGGAGCCCGGACCCCTCACTCCCAACCTTTCCTTTTTTCTTCCAAGAGGCCTTCCGTCTACTCTGTCTTCAACTTCTCTAGCAGTGCAGTGTAGATAAGTAGGTGGGTGAAGCAGAGTGCCACTTTTTGGTCCTGTCGCAAGACTAACATCTCTAGTCTCCTTCTGAACTTGTTGCGAACGGATATATACGCTTTTATCGATTCTAAAAGGTATAACACCTAGCTTTCTTTGTTAGGTTATATCTAATCCGCTATCAAGATGTGCAACGATGTCAATGCGATTTTTCGATGCGCGCCGAGACACACAGACCCAATCAATAATCCAAACGGTCTTGCTTTCAAACATATTGCGCGATGCCAACAAGCTATAAACGCTAATACTACGTGCCCTCCTCCCCAACGTTAGGTTGCGCATGTGATGCAAGAGGATGAGCCAAATAGGGACTGCCCAGCATGCAAGGGAGAGACCCCACCCGAGACACCTTACGTATCACTGCACAAACTTCAGAGTCACGAATTGATAGTTGACGCGCTCGCAATGAAACCTGTTTCTTTCTTCCTTAGTGCTTCCGTAATCTTTTGTTCTTCTCGACCCCCCCAGCAGAACATTGCGCAGTAACTCTTTGCGTTAGAAAGCCAAGTATCGCGCTCAACAAACATCCTAAACACAGTAAGCATACCTGTTAACCAACTCGATGAGCTATCCTACCATTGGTTGTCTACCAAGCTAGCTTGATAGACATGGTGTGGAATGCTTGCTAGTAGTTCCTGCTCTTCTAGGTTGCATGCAACGTTGAGATCGTAGATAAACCACCGCTTGACTGGTTTGTCGGAGTCAAATCCATGTGGAATATGAACAGCATCGAATGTTGACGCGGATACTTTTGTATTGAAGGACCGCCCAAGAATCTCTGTGCAGAATATCTCCCCAAGGGTAATCGGGCGGCGACACAACTCCCCTGGTATATCTGTTATGCGAGCTCGGACGATGATACGAGATTCTTTTCCGTTGCGTTCCATTCCATGAGCTTTGTGCTGGCCAGTGAAGAAGAAGCGGACGAGTTAGGCTGGAAGAGCCAAGTGTGGTTAGAAACGAGGATCAGTTCGGTAAGGTTGCTGTTTAATGAGTCAATTCAGGTTGACATCACTGAGCCTCGCTTCATAAGCTTCTAGCGCCGGTAGATAGTTATCCCGATCCGCTGTAGATGCATCTGCCCGCGCTCTCGAGATTTCGTTGCCCTGGAACTAGCTAGAAATAGGTAAAGGGCCTTCCTACGCTGCAAGGCACTTGTTGAGATGAAAGCAAGTAGCGTGCGAAAGCTAGAAGCCGAACCTACATACTACTATATAAGAGAGGGGGAGGAGAGAAGGAGGCGAGGCGGGCTTATACCACTAAGGCGGGGTGGACAGGCGCTAGTACAGTAAGCACAGCGCTAGTTAGATTAGGTTAGAGTAAGGTACTCTTTTCCAACGTCCACGGCTTTACTTCACTCCTATCCTTCCACCACATTGCACACGTAAAGATTGCGACTAGAGTTTCGCGTGAAGCTTGTTTAACAACGCATTTTCGACCCTATCTGCGTAGTCCGGCTATATATAATACCAGGGCTTGCTTAGAGAGCAGTGCTGGAAGTCCGAGTCGCCCTACCACTGGATGCAATAGAGAACAATGTCTTACTGCACCAACAAACGTCCCGTACACATTGGACTGACGCCCAACACCGAGTGCAATGACGAGTCCTTTACTCGGCCACTGTCTTCCTTTCCCTGCGTCCCCATTTGCACACGGTGCCTTGGGCACATGTCCGGCATGCACTGCTTCCCTATACCCGGCATTATCTTTATGCGCGCTGATGCAGTTCACACGTCAACAAGTGCCCATCTCGTACTGCGAACATCAGGCGCGCTTACACTTGCAGTGGGTCTTGATGCAGTTTTGACACGGAGCGCCTGTGTCGTATTGGCGGTCGTACATGTAACACTTGATGCAGACTACGATGCGTTTTTCATTGGGGACCCTATTGCTTTCACATTTAGCATTGCTTCTACGGTTCAGGGAGGAGGTGACGTCACGGACTTGGCCTTCGTAGTAGTCATAGTTATTCTAGCCCCTCTTCCAGAAACGCAGTCTCTAAAATTAAAATTAAACACAACATACTACAAGACTGCTGACAAGCATCCAACTATACCACAAACTTTTCTGTATCCAACAACATGATCGGAACATAGCTAGTATTGTGACACTAGTACAGAATGTGTAGCCATGTAGAGATGCGTTGCTACGTTCGTACAATTGTTTTGGAGGCGCGCAGATCTAACCCCTTAGTTTTGGAGATCCCCGTTTCCGTAAGAGCAGTCCGCAACCCATTATGAATTTTGATAACTGACTAGCAAGACATTCCGTACTCATTCCCTCAAGTAGACTGGGCGGGGGCAATGTGCAAGGTACGTATCCCCAACAAGCACAGACAGACACACGACCACGTATCCCAATGCCACAATGCCAGCAAAAATCTAACCCCCCAACCTCGCAATCGCACCCTCCACCCTCGCAATCCCGTCCTCCAAAACCGCCACATCGCCCCTCGCCTGCCCCAACTCCTCATCCCCCTCCCCCACAACCAGCACCAACTCCCCCCCCTCTCCCAACGCCTCTTTGAACCGCCCCGCGCCCTCCTTCAACGGCGCCAGATAAAACGCCTCGATCTTCGTCTTAGCATGCAGCCCGCGCACATCGAGATTCTCATGCAGCGGCCGCGCCGTCAGCAGCAAGAAATAGAAGTTCAGCGCCGCCATGATGAAGTCTAGGTCGGTGCGGAACTGGATCCAGGATTCGGCGAGGTCGGGGCTCGAGGGCCAGGAGTGGGTCAGGTCGGGGAGGAGGTAGGGCGCTACGGTGGAGAGGGCGACGGGCGTGGCGAAGATGGAGGACTCGGCGCTGCTCTGGGAGGCGGGGTGCTGCGACATGTTGGCTTCGAGGGTCTCGCCTTTGAGCCACGAGACTGCGCTCGCTTTAAGGTTTTCGTAGGGGCAGTGCTCGAGAGTGTCGCGGATGAAGGTTAGGCGGACGAGGTCGTGAGGATGCGAGCGGAGGATGGTGGTGGTGAGGTAGTGTGCGTGGTAGCGTAGGCTTGGTGAAGGCGTGTTGGCGGATATGAGCGATGTGGTTTGCAGGTATTTGGTGAAGTGCTCGTCATCTGCGGGTTCGCCGACGTTGTTCTTCTCGAGCGCGATGAGGCCTAGCGAGAGTATTGCGTCGAGAAGAGCTTCGGGTTCAAGACCAGCGGTTTGAGGGCCCAAAGTACCAATGAAGTTATTTAGTATTGCAGCATGCTCGGGGAATATGTGTATGAAAGAATCGTCGTCGTTGCTGGTAGTCGCATACAGCTCCTGTCTGACATTTCGCGCCGCGAAGAGGAAAAGAGAGCCTGTCTTTGATAGTGGTATGTCCTGCGCTGAGTTCGGTGGCTCGTCATCCGTCCCTGGTACTCCCGAACCCTCAGCCTCAGGATCCATGATTGCCTGAACGAGATCTTCGGTTTTGAGGCCTAGATCCCGAGCAATGGCAACCAATTGGCCCACGATCGCTGATCTCGACTCCAGACTCTCATCCTTTGCAAAGCGATCCGCGTAAGTTTGCTTATTTGGTATAACGCGGTGTGGCTCAAACTTCTCCATCAATCTGCTGGACCATGCCAGACCGGGAACATCTTCGCTGGAAGATAGTGACAGAATATAGTCCTCGAGGATGTGCGTAATGAATGATTGAAGTAGGCGGTTACTCAGCGTTTCCTCATCCGCAGTCGGTGGCTCGGTCTGAGCCTCTGGGTCTGGCTCAGAGAGCCCGGTTGTGGTCCTCAGTAGGTTCTGACTGCTCTGCCGTGGCGGTAAATGGGGTCGCTTAGTTCCCGAAAGTGTTTTTACGAATTTGACCGCGGAGACCGTGAGTTCATCATGGTGATGCTTTGCTCGGTTGTATGCAGCTAACACCGCCTGGAGGCTTGTCGAGAGAAACCGGCTTGGGTATTTCGTCTTGACTCGACGGTGCAGTGTGGACAGTAGTTCGAGAAGAACCTCGAATTTGACTACGGTCAACGGCGGAGGTACTGCTGGAATCAGGCCGGGAGATGTGCTAGACTCCCTGGTCTGCACCGCGGGCGCTTTACCGGTCGATTTCGCCTCATCTAGGGCCTCCTCCTCATCCTCGTCTTCTTCAGAGTCCTCGGCCGGTTCCTCAAACTCAAGCAATCTCAAAGCCTCCGTAGCCTTCAAGATGACCTCCCGTGGGTTTCCCCGCGCAGCAATGTCCTGGAGACATTCTTCCGAAGCCGGCAGCAAAGGGAGCAGCAAATGCACCAAATCCCAGCCAATATTCCTCGTCAGTTCCGTATCTTGCAGAACCTGGTGCAGCACCGGTAGATTCTCCTCGGTAAGGTTGTACTCAATGATAGTAAGATAAGTCAAGTAGTCCGAGGCTGGAGGCAGCGCCGCCAACAGCGGGTTCACGTTTTCGGCTTTTTCACCCATGGCGCACGAGCAAGTCTCCCTATGGTGTTCTGTAAAATAGTTGTATCCGTTCAAGTTATTCGACAGGAGTGACAGGTAGATAGCTGGCAGGCAGCTTAGCCAGCAACTGACGCAATCGCCCGCGCTAGCCGTCCAACCCAGCCTAGCGTTTCCGTCCCGCCGCCAAGAGACTCGATGATCGAAGCTATCTCGAACCTCCACAAACACACGACTCCAGCCAAACCGAACCGAACCGTCGCGCCCAGCCCTCCCGCCAACATGGAAAAAGAAGAAGAGTCCAACGAGCCGCTCGACCTCGTGCGCCTGTGCCTCGACGAAGTCGTCATCATCAAACTGCGCGGCGACCGCGAACTCAAGGGCCGCCTGCACGTATGTCCCCCCGCCCGCCGAGGCAATTGCGCACCCCAATTCGCAAACCGACCACCCCCGCACGTTTTACTGACAGGCCAACTGTAGGCCTACGACAGCCACTGCAACCTCGTGCTCGGCGAAGTCGAAGAAACCATCTACATAGCCGACGAAGAAGACGAAGACGAGGACGTGGCGCCGACAGTGCGGGTCAGTATGCCCTTTGTAGTGGGGAGTGGAATTGAAAGCTGACGACGTACGTGTGGACAGACAGTGAAGAAGCAGTCGGAGATGCTGTTCGTGCGAGGTACGTAACACCGCCGCGAATACGATAACAAAATGCTAAGCACACGGCGCAGGCGACTCGGTAGTCCTCATCGCACCCTTCGACGGCGTCACCAAGTGAGATGTCATTCGTACAATGCACCGGCATCCCTCCTTCCCGCACGCGACCCATCATAATCGAAAAACTTTATAAGGGACGGCAAGGATGTTGATGGTGTGTGTGGACGGGCATAGAGACATCTGAGATATATACCCAGGACGAAAAAACAGGCCAGCTGCGAGTGAGACGGATGGCTTGGAGATTCATGAGCGAATTGAGCTGAGCTGAGCTGGAAGGCACTGCGGATATGGAAATACCAGGAGATGCGAGGATATCTTTGGAAATATTAAACGCAGCCGAGCGCAACTCAATTGGATGTCTGTCTATGCCTGGGGGGCCAACGCGGTGTGATGCGATGCTTCGCGATCCATTTTTCATAGAGTGGAAGCCCGTCAGTATACGTAGATTCCAATAAAGCAAGCATCCAGGACAACACGAAGCGCACAAGTCAAGCGTGGCGTGGCCTCATATCTTCACCCGCGTGGAAGCAGGCCCACACTCCAACCCTGAGCGCCCCAATCTACCACGTAACGTATCCCCGGGCAACCAACCCCTCTCCCCTCCCCATCTCACCAGTCTTCCATAAAAAGCGCCGAGCTAAACGCAGCCAACCGTAGTTTACCCCCACAACAACATCACCATCACGCACAATTCAACCAACTCAACTCAACCAAAACATACTGGGGGGGAAACGGCAAGCATTAGGCGCTCTTTTCATGTACTATGTACTCGGGTCGGTCGGTCGGCCAGCAGAGACACGACGCATACCAAAACGCCCAGCAAGTAAGACAAGCCCGCGCGCGCTGACTGACGCAATGTATAGACACCGATACGCACCGCACCGCGCCGCGCCGCGCCATTCAAAAAAAGTGGGGGGCCGGGACAGGGGAGACAGGAAACAGGGGGGACAGTGAGAGAGAAAAAGGAAAACCGGGACCCAGGGGACAAAGTCATCGACCACCACACCACACCACACCGCCCAGCGCATCGAATAGCATGGCATCGCATCGAGCCGCATCGCATGGCTGGCCCTTGAAAGCGGAAGATTAAGTATGGGGAAGGGGGGGGATAAGATTTTTCTCATGACATCGTCTCGTCGTTCTAATGTACCCTGCCACGCGCTCGATGCAAGAAAAAAGGTCCACAGAGCAACCGAAAAAGGGGAAAAAAGGGAGAGGAAACCGCTCGCCGAGGCCGAAGACCAGATACACCACCGACCGCTCCCGCGAACAGCAAGAACCTCACGGGATAAAGGGAAAACGAGGGAGTGGCGCAGAGACATGGCTGGGCTTGACTGGCTGATTATACCGGGAAGCCATAGACGCCATGAGCCATTCGGGGGAACGAGAGTTGTTGTGGTAGTTGTAGTTGTTGTAGTTGTTGTTGTTGTTGTTGTTGTGTGGAAGTAGAGTACGCCTGAGAGGGAAGTAGCTGCTGTTGCTGCTCCAGAATGCCGCCCCAACACCGAGAGTCCTCGAACAATAAACAAGAATGGAGAAGATGCTGCTGGTGGTGGCCGGGGCCTACGGAATTGAGCTTGCTTGAAGTCGCTGTCGCCGGATAGTGGATAAAGTGCGCCGTTCCGCCAAAGGGCCGACACCTAACACAGGCGTCAGATACGATGATACGCCAGTTAAAGCCCGCGAACCAAGTGGATTCACTTTCGTCGCCAGCTCTGGCTGTGGCCGTGGCCGGCAAGACTGTCCCTGGTGACGAACGGGAGTTGGAAGTTGTTGCCGATTTCGGTTTCGACATAGATGGACGCATGTCGGTAGCGCTTGTCGGAGTATTTCTCGAAGACGGCCGCATGATGCTTCTGCGGTGCCTCGCAGCACTCAAAGATTACTGTTACCAAGGGACGTAATTGCGCCATAGTATAACCAGAATAATGGACGTGGGCTTGGGACTGCTGATAGTTAGCAAGCGGGTTACAGAAAGTATGTCGGGCAATATTTACCCAGTCGCCCTTCTTGAGTAGAAAACGAGCTAAGCAATGAGCTCCGGCGGCAATGAAGCTAGGCGCGCAACCGACAAAGCGTTCGTCCATGACGGTGATCTCCAAGAAATATTTGGAAAGCGTACGAGTCTCCAAGTCGTAGTCATCAGCCTTGCTGATCCTGCGAAGGAAACTCATGGGCCCCGGCCACCCAAGCTCGAACTGCAGCATGCTGAGCATGAACCGCTCCGCCTTCAGGATCTCCTCTACGGTATAAGCGCCGTCGACCATGTACACGATCTCCGATACGGACGGGCAATTGATCTCCTCATACTTGGCGGCGACGAACAAGGCGGTGGCGCCAACGAGCTGTAACTTGCCTAGCGAGACCACTTTGGAGGACAAGAATCGGTCCACGTAGTTGACAGCTAGGAACAAGGTTTCAGGAAGGAGGGAGAACCGATTGTGTACTTGAACGATCCAATCCATAAGCACAGATCGCATCGACCACTGGATCTCGGCCTGGTGATCCATATAGGAAGCGTTCGGCTTCATTCGTTCTTCGAGGTCTCGCATGTAATCGAAGATCTCATCGCTGTATTCGGCGACCATGGACATGTCCCACTGTTCGTCTTCGATGTCCTCAACAGTCCTCCGGGCTTCAACATATTCCCGCGCTGCCTCAAGCTCACGCTGCGATTTAGTTGTAACCCTAGGAGCTAGGACGATGGTGACACCGCCAGTAGTGTTGTCGCCGCGTAATCGGAGAGACCTAGCCGTGGTGTAACCATCAGCATCGAAGTACTCGTCCTCCTCCTCTTCGTCCCAGTACTCTTCCTGTTCGAGGTTGTCTAAAGTTCCGGACTTGGCAATTTCTTCGTTCCGCTCTTGCTCCAAGACGCGCGCTTGTTCCTCTAACGCGTCCAGGTACTCATACTTGTCTTCTTGCTTGACTTCCACCTGTACCTTGGTAACCTTCTCCTCGTAGATATGTTCCCTTGGCTCAACGGCAATCTCTTTGTTGGGTTTGCTTATGTTGTGGTGTTTGTGGGCGACGAGCGAGGTAGTTGTCTCTTGAGCAAGCGCTTTGGCTGCGGATTCTGCCACGGTGGGTACACGACTCGTGTTGGGAACCGGCTCTGTTCGAGCAACAAGGGGCTGACGCGTCGGCACTGGTACAACGTTAGGGGCGGCGATTGGATCCGAATGGGACTCCTTGAAGACGGTTGTGACCTTCTTGGCAATTGCTTTGCGGATGTTGGTCGTCGGAAGACTGATGTCCACGTTCGCAAGCTTCGACAGGGTTGGCGCGACAGAGTCCGAGCCATTGGTGGTATTCGTCTTAGATGTGGTAGTGGTAAGAGGACGCTGAGCGGGTCTGAGAAGCGCGGCAGACTTCACGAGCTCCTTTGCCGACACAATTGCAGGGTCCTTGAGGATGGTCGCGTCCTTTGTCTTGCCCGGGAGCTGCAAGTCATCCTTGACAACAAGCTGTCTGGCCGTGTTGCTGACATCTGCAAACACGGTTCTCTTGGTCGCCGCCGCCTTGAGTCCGCCGACCTGCGCGAGTGCAGACAGCGCCGGGGTTGACTTGTTGCGCTGGTGTATCGACTTGCCGCCGGGGAGCTGAGGAGGAGCGTTCTCGTCACGGATTCGTAGGGCCCTCATTGGGCGATGCGGCTGCGGGAGAAATCTTGGTGAGCTGGGTCTGGAGGAGGAAGAAGGGGAGAGGGTGCTGGATGCGAGGGCGGCCATGCCGACTACGACGCGAGGTCGTAGACGGAGTGAATGGCGAACGCACGCCGTGAAACCAGACGGAAAGGTGCAGACTTACTTTGGCGTCCATGTTGATACCGCAGCGCAGCGCAGGTCGATAGCGATGCTCGCGGCGTCGAGGGAGGCAGCGGCGGCAGCGGAAAGGAGTGTTGTCGAGCTGCTGGATGGAAAGGGGAACGCCGGATGGGAGCGCTACAATTTCAGGGCCGTGATAAACAAATTCTCCATCTAAGGTGGCTGGTCAATGAGATACACTCGACGGATGCGTGGGCGGCACGGAGGGAGGTGGTGTCAACAACGGCGGAAGACAAATTATATGCAGGCCTCGACTTTGTTTACGGCAGGGTTGGCGGTTGTTTGGACGCGCGACCAGCACCAGCACCGAGCTTGGGCCGGCGCGCGCAGGGGTGGCGCCGCTAGGCCGCGTTCTAATATCCCGGGCGACGTCAGAGCGCGACGGGAGCCGGGTGTCCAGGTGCCCCCCTCATCACGTCGACCGCCACGCAGCAAAACCCGCCAAACCGCCCGCACTCCACCACCGCCGCCGGCGCACGCTCAATAAACCGTACGGTGGCACGGCGGATCTCTGCGCTGATATGCCGCGCTTTTTGCAGGCGGTTGCTCATACTGTGGGTGTGGCACGGCGGCGACAGTGACGACGCGTGAGAGTCGCCATCCGTCAATGCACGAAAATGAAAGAAGCGCGAACATGCCCCGTAATCACGTGGGGCCACTTTAGCTCTACGCTCTACCTACGCTCCACCCTCGCAACGACACCACGCCTTCAGAACCCTCTCCATCCTCCAGGTCAACCTGCTACGAGTCACTGCTGCACCAGCGCGAGGGCTGCGATCGTTGCGCGCCGCCGTCCGGGTGCTCTGGCTGACGGTGCTCGCCAGCCGTCCGAGGCCTATCGCCTCCACGCACTGCCACGGGTTTCAAACTGGCTGCCCGTCTGCGGTTTCCCTTGCGCACTGCGCGGGCTGGCCTGAGCCGCATCCTGCGCTGTTTGGAAGTTCGACTGGTGTCCGGAGCTGATCTTGGTGTATGAGCTACTGTTTCCTTTGTCTGCGCAGCGGGCAGAAGCTGCTGGCCGGGCGCTGGCTTTTCCACACCGACAACATCCGTGGCCGCGGTGACGAGATTTCCTGCGCCCGCTTCGTCTTTCTGCGCCGAGCGGATGCGCGTAACCAGTGGCGATAACAGCTGCGCAAAGTGCGGGAGCGCTACACCGCCGCTGATCGAAGACCCCTCTATCGCATTAGACCGATGCGCCAGACCTCCGGAATTGAAGACCTGGAGACATGGCAGGAACAGGCACACGCACCAGTTCGGCGCAGCATCCCACGCAAGCAACCCGAGACGATACCTTCGTACGGCACTATATCGAGTCTGCTGCGCAATCCTCAAAGGAAGTTTGCCCTTCCTCCTAGTTCATCGGCAATTCTTGCGCTGGCGCTATGCACGTGTGGTCGGAGACATGTCAGTCTTGCATATCGAGCGTAACAAATTGCAGGTTTCTCTTGAAATAAGCAGAACAAGTGCGATCTGAGAGCCTGTGGGCTCTGAACTTGCTCTTTGGGCGGTCTGCTGTTTGAAGTTGAGCGTAGCACGGAGATGTCTCCAATAGACGCCGCCCATGTATTGCCAACGAAACCCCAGCGCTTCCGACAACGCCGAGCAACAGGACTTTCCGCGGCCTCCTAACACTATCAGTACTTGAATGCGACTCGGAAAATGCAACGTACTAACGCTTGTAGGCGCTCAACGGCCTTGCGCTGCGCATCAGGGTGCTCGTCGTTCTGCGCGCATGGAACGCTCTCGGCAAACCGAAGGTATCAGCTCATTGGCCAAGTCCGAGGGTGTTTACGAGTGGCTGTGAGCTGGTGGAAACAGGTTCACCATGGACGGCTTTATTGTCTGTAACGAGCTGCTTGTCGGCGGCATGCACGGTAGCCCTTGAGATCATTGGACAACGAGCTATGCGCCGGAGTCTGGGTCAGTTTCCACCTCAGACTGGCATGCACCAAAGGCAATTCTGTGCGCTGGGAGATGCGACCCGGCTACAATGCACCGTTTAGATAGCCCGTAGTTCCATAGCATCTGAGTGGTGGGCGACGGCTGCAGCAGAGGCTTGATATCAAGCGCTCTCGAGATGCGCGCAAGCCAGGAGAATGCGCTTCAGCGCTTGCGCAGGCGCAAATGCCTTCTAAATAGCTGAAACCTGTTCTGAAGTGCAAAGCGACCGAGGCAGCGCAGTGTCGATTGCGCGGTAGAAGAAGTGGCGTGGTGGTGCTTAAGCGTCTCCGAGTGTTGGCGTCGTGGTCAGGCCCGAAGCGAAGTCTCTCAACTCCACGCTGCTCCATCTCTCTCTCCTCTCCCACCACATCCGTGGGCCACGCAACACGCATTCTTCGTAAGTTGCCCGCCCACCACCCGCGCAGTGCGATCGCCCTCGCACTTGCGCTTCCTTCCTCTCCTCGTCTCCTGCTCGGAGTGTGCCCTTGTCCGCTAACCTGGGTGCGGTCAGTCCTGCGGCGGCATACGGAATCGGAATCGCAGCGCACCCTCAGAGCCTATCTGCCCTTCTGAGCACCACTGCTGGTATGTACATCTTCCATTAGCTTCATGCGACCGGGTCTGCACCCATCGTGGCCTGCGACGGCCGCCTGCCAGCCCTTCGTCGTCGTCATGGGGTCCCTCCTTGGTGGCCCATCCGACCCGAGCGGTGGGCACCATCACCCACGCACGCTCCAACAGGGCTGTGGCCACCGTCGATGAGAGTCGTTCAGCATTCTGCATCCCATTACTGAGGCCTCTTTGCTAACCGGGTGTCCAACAGGCTCGATATTCAATCGTTTCCTCCCGACCGCCATTCCAAGCCATTGCGACACCGGCGGGATCGGACCATCGCCCCAAAACTCCACACAGGCTCTCGTCGCAGAGCATCCAGGACTGAACAACAGCGGGCGACAGATTGGACATGCAAGTCTCCAACCTGCTCACCGAGGACCAGGTGTCCGGCGCTCGACGCTTACCTGAGGCCGCTGGGAGCCACACCGCTGGACGTCATCACAGCGCCAGGGAGACGGCTTCTGCGTACAGCATGCTTCCTCACGGAGGCGATGCTGCGATGCTAGACATCTACCCTAGCACCGAGACAGTGCCCGCGCATGACGCTTTCGAGCCCACCAAGTCGGCCGAGCCCAAGCACGTCAGCTTTGAGCTCCTCCTCCCCGAATCTCCCGAGCGTCGGGCCCGCTTGCCCATGCGAGTGAACATCTTCCCGCATGATACCACCGATTCCATCATCACAACGGTGAAGAACTTCTATGGCTTGTACGAGCAACGAGGCGTGGTGTTTGAGGACAGGCAGGGCGCCATCCTAATCGCTAGGTATGAGAACTTCAGCCACGACATGGTCGTCTATGTTCGTGTCACTGGAGAAGATCCTGAGCTAGAGGACCTCTCGCCCGATCCTCGCCATTCCATATCTCCACGGCGCCCTCGCCTACAAGAAGCATTTCAAATGCCGCCACCGGCGCTCAACCACCTCCAAGCGTCGCGGGCAGGTCTGCACCATGCAGGACACCAAAGTCAGTCTCCGCAGCCCCGTGGACGGCGGAGTGCTTCGGCCAGTGCCAATACCAAGTCGCGCACTAGGCTCGTCGCCAAAAGCCGTGGCACAAGTTCCCATGGTAGTTTCGTGGATCCCAACGGAGACGCAAACAACTACAGCGACAGTGATGGAGGTGACGCCTCGGTTACTAGCTCGCGGCGCTCGAAGAAGGAGCAGGTTGCCAGCGCCGAGATCAGTGTGGACAACATTGTCGAGGGTGGCCGTCGAAAGCGAGCCAAGTTTGACAGCTCCGTAAGTACACCCTGCTTGATGGGGGATCTGGCTTGAAACTATCTAACACACTTTTCCTATCTAGGAATTACCTTTGTTTGTGCCTCCTCAGGTGCCCATGACGGCTTCCCTCTCGTCGGCATCCCCCCAACGACGCATCAGCAGCAATAACGGGGCCTCTCCATACTCGTACAGCAACCAGCATACCTTTGCCTATTCCCACCCACTCCCGTCTCCGCAGAACTACGCACACGGCGATTCTCTGTATCTCCAAGGGGCTGCGCAGGGGTACAAGTCTCGCAATCGCGGCTCAGCCCAGTTCACCCCATACCGGCAGTCGGGGAACGGTGGGTTGATCATGCCTACACCGGACCCCACGCTAGCTAGTGCCAGTGTGATCTCTGACGAGGACGTCGCGCGCCAGTTGATGCGCTTGGGCGATGCATCGAACTTCTCTACCAATGGACGGACCTCCACGTCGACGCTAGACGACGCATTCAGTGGGAAGGCCGAGGTAGCTTCCTCCAGCGAGGAGAGTGAAGAGGGCAGCGATGACGAGCAAGAGCTCCCACCTCTGCCTTACAACATAGGTCAAGCCGTGGTGCCAAACGGTGAGTATGCCCGTGGCTTCGACAGCAACGATACCAGCGGAGATGAGTATGAGGATAACCGGGACGGTTCGTTCAAGGGAGAGAGCGACGACATGGTCCCTGACGAACATCACGACCAGCGAGTTCAGACCGGCGTTTCCAAGGCTCGCTCTACGGTATCATCAAAGGGGGGCAAGGCTCACCAACCTCGTTCACTTTCTAAAAGTAAAGGAAAGCTCAGCAACGCCTCCAAGCCTCCCATGTCTCCAACTTCTCTACCTTCCCAATCACGCAAAACCTCTAACGCGTCGCTCAACTTCCAGCACCAACTGGCGCCTGACGAGGAGGATCTCTCAAGTAAGCCACGTTGCCAGAGATGTCGCAAGAGCAAGAAAGGGTGCGATCGTCAACGCCCATGCCAACGCTGCAAAGATGCGGGTATTGGTATTGAAGGCTGCCTTAGCGAGGATGAGGGTAACGGCAGGAAGGGGCGATATGGACGTCACATGGGTGTGTCGGTCAAGAAGGGTGAAATGGAACCCCCGCCACTCCATAACCGCGCAGTGTCTGCCGGAAGCCCCGTCTATATGACCGCTCAAGGCAGCGCAATCGACAAGAGCAAGAAGCGGAAACGGAACTGATTCCAGGAATCCACAACATTTTAGGGCGCTTATCACTATGTCGGATCATTCATCATCCTCGTTGACGCCTAATCTGTCACGTCCACTATACCATAACCTCATCAGGATGTCTTGAAGCATAAAGCAAGTTCTTGTGGAGGAACGATTATCCAACGAAGTTTTTCTTTCATCTCGTTTCCTACGGCCGCTATTTTCCATGTTGCTATTGGGTCGTGGTGCCTTTCTGCTCCTTGTCCCTCATCCCCATTGGAGTTTGTTCGCAGGAGTGTGCCACCGGCTTGGATAGCGTAGCACCTGTAGGAGGCCATCTTCCGTTCGCTCCTTCGAGTTTTTCCTTTTTTACAAAAGTACTGTGGTCGGGTGGGTTTGCGCGAGGGGAAGGGGGGGAAAGGGGGGCGGAGGCTTGAATGGCGTTGCGTTGCGTTGCGTTGCGCTCAACAGCGATACGATGGTCGGTTGCAAATTGCTCTATCACAATGGGGGAAACGGTCTCTGGCGCAGTGTGGAGTGTGGAGTGGAGGAAGGGGTTTAAACAGGATGAGCGGACCCGGTCGGTCGCTGGAGCTCTGTTGCTACCTGGTTACCTGGTTGTGGTCCTCTCCTTTTTCCTTCTTCTTCTTCGTCCTAAGTGTTACTAGGTGTGTGGTGTTCGTTCTTTTTTTTTCTCTTGGGCAACTCTCTTGTGGCGAGATTTAGTTTACGAATATTGAATGACTAGCCCTCTTACACGCGAACTAGACGGATGTCCACCTGCTCAGTCTTCGTGGAAATAGCGTGCAGCGGGGCCGAAGCCGTAGTCGTACCAGAGTTGAGCCGAGTTGGTTTGGGTTGGTGCGGGGTGCATCGTTGAACGGGTACCCACCACCTCGTGCATCGTCTGATAGGTAGGTGCGGCATAGGCTTGGGCATGCAGGTACATGTTGTGGTACGGTACACTACAAAGACGGAAGGTTATAATCTTGCTGCGGATAGGTGTGATATTAGTAAGCGTGAAAGGTGATTTGGCCGCGTAAGCTACCTTTCCCTATCCTTTCACTACATTAACATCCATCCACCTACTCATGAGTCCACCTACCTCCTACTTATTGTGGTTTTTTTTTTAAAAAAAAAGCGCCAAAGCCAAAAGATAGAAGTACAAAGCCCCCTGCAACTTCGTTTACACATAAAGTCGTAATTCAAAAGATTTTTAACACAAACCTCCTACCTATATACCCCGCCCTCGCCGCTACTATCCACAACAACCCTACCCCCTGTTCACAGACGGGAACACGCCCTCCCGCAACGTCAACGTACGCTACATGGCACACTCGCTCCTAAACGGAAGTAGCTCCAGCGCATACGTCCATGTTGCCAGGCTGCACAGCGCGCGATTGTGGATTTTAAGGAGGGCAGTCTAGAAGGAGAGGGAGGGGATAAAGCCTGGGGATAGAGGGCATACGAAGAGAAGGAAGTAGAGCGGACATGGTTGGGATAGAGAGCGGATGGTAATAGAAGACAGGAGGGAGAATTGTCAAAGGTAATGTCGTAGATGGAACAAAACCTACTATCTAGCGCGTTGGATAGAATGGTGAAGTTTTTGCCGGGCGCAATCAACACTAATAGCAACAACAACAACAACAACAACGATTTCGGACGAGTAAATAGCATACTCGAACTTTCCTTATAGGGCTAGCGCGGGCGTCTATTTATAGCAAGGTAGTGAAAAGGTACTTGATAAGGTACATACTATAGTCTGCTCGAGAGATCAAGGACTTTGGCTGTTGGATTTGGTGTGTGCTAGAATTGAAACTTCAAGAGGCGTAGTTGCGGGTACTTTGAACATATGTCGTGGTACATATTTGTGCGGGAACTGGCATAATTCGTCGCCAACGCGTACCTACTGTGAGCCTGCGCTCTTACCTCTGTCTCTAGTTAGACAATACCTGGTCTAGTAGATGCAGTAGGCCTTTGTAATGACAGTAGTAGACTATTGACCTGTTGCTGAAATCTTCTAGGCTGTCAAGAGGATTGCCTGAAGTCTTTCTACGGAGAAATCGGCATTGGATTACGTCAGCGGGGCAGGCGTCAGATGTCAACCATGCCCAATTGAGAGACGGTATGAACAGACAGCTGCGCCACACTTTATTATTGCGCGATCGTCCGACGCCGGCCTGAGATCCTTCGCCGTATCAGACGTCTCAGCCTTGCTGTAACGTTACGGCCAACTTCACCACGGATATGCCAGACTGCGCCCCCAACCATTGGGGCCGACTTCTGCCATCTCACCTCGCGGCCAGCTCCTCGCCCGATCGCCCGCCTCGAGTCCGTCACGGCCAACACCACCATGGCCGAGCAGTCGCAAGTCTCGACAATCAGGTCGCGCATCGCCGCGCTGAACATTGAAGAAGTCCACGCTCCCAGTCCCGGCGCCCAACCCGCCTACAGCTACGAGCAAGCTGCGGCGAAGAAGAAACCACCTCCTCCTCCGCCCCCGTCGCAACGACCGCCAGTCCCGCAGAGACAGCAGACGATCAACAACCCGCCCATATTCAGCAATGCGCCCACTTCAGCCAGGCAGGTCGCCAACCTACCTGTTGCAAGCAAGCCAGACGCGCCGAAAGTTTCCCCCGCCCTGCCACCGCGACCTCCGCCCCGTAACAACTCCAAACCTCCACCGCCCAGCCTCCCTCCGCGGAGCCCTTCCGAGCATGGCATCAGGCGACGCGATTCGAACGAGTCCATCTCTACCATCGCGTCAGGCATATCTACACTTTCAATAGGCTCCGCGAAGTACGGAAACGGCCACGGTGCCTCCAATGGTACACTATATCAAGTTCGAGCGCCAGCATATGATCCGTCTAAGCTGCCCCCACTGCCCCCTAAGAAGGCGCCTGAAGACCCCAAGCAGAGCAAAGCTACCCTCAAAGCGATGAGGTCCACATCGAACGTCGTGAGCAGCCGCGCGCTGCCCCCAACATTGCCTTCTCGGCCGCCGCTCCCGGCACGACAAGACACGAAAGCACAGGAACCTGAATCACAACGAAGTTCGCCGGCGTTGCCTGCTCGGCCAGCGCTTCCCGTGCGCTCAAAGACCACTGCGAGAGAAGAGGTTCAACCTCAACGTTCCCAAACATTGCCACCGCCTCGACGCTCTGCCCTCTCCTTTGGCATGAACAAGTCAACGGAGAACTCGCCTCCAATTCCCACGAGTAGACCTCCACATGATGTTAAGCCAGCTGTCGGGGTTCCGCCACCAATTCCACTTGCTTCGCGCCCTAATTTGGACGCTATCATGGCATCGAAGCCCAAGCCAGGAGCTATCGGTTTCTGTCTTAAATGTAGGAATTTTTCAGCACCTGACAATCACTCCGCACAGTTTCCACGACAGAATCTTCCTTCTTCAGACGTGGGATGGCTTTCCAGGCAGTTGACCGCACCATTTTCTTCTCCCACGGACAAGGCCCGAGTTATCTTCACATGGCTGCACCACAATGTCGAGTACGATTGCCACTCGTTTTTTGGTGGGACTGTATCCGCAACTACTCCGGAAGCCACTATAACCTCTGGCCTGGCTGTTTGTTCAGGCTATGCCGGCCTCTTTTGCGCACTAGCCCTCAAATCCGGGCTCGAATGCGTCGTCATCTCAGGTGCATCGAAGGGCTTTGGTCATACTCCATTGAAGCCCGGTGAACCCTTACCTGCGTTCAAGTCCACCCACGCTTGGAACGCGGTGCGAATTGATAACGGAGAGTGGAAACTGATTGATTCATGTTGGGGTGCCGGCAATGTGAAAGGACGGCAAGGTGGTTACGAGAAGATGTTCAATCCCTCTATGTTTACCATGGATAACAACGAATTCGGATGCAAGCACTATCCTACAGATGAGAGGTATTTCTTCCGCTTGGATGGCCGAGTGTTGCCTTGGGAAGAGTACCTGATGGATGATGTGGGCGAACGCGTTACGGTGTATGGTGGTGCTACTACCGAACACGGACTAGGAGAGCGAACTTTCGAGCCGAAGCAGAAACAGATCAAAGTCAAGGACCCCCACGCCGAACCAATGATTCGGTTTCAATTCGCGAGCCTCTGTTCTCACTGGGACAACGCAAAACACGGCAAGGGGAAACCGTATGTCATGGTTCTACACGTCGGTGGTCGGGATGGGCGAAAGACCGACTGGTTAGCCTTCCAGACGGACGGCCGAGTCTGGTGGCTGGACATCAATAGGGTTGAGCTCGGATGCCCGGGCCAGAAGGTCAGTATCTTCGCTGTGACGAGCTTCGATGACCGGGATGCGAGGGGGCTCAGTTATGCAGATTACCAGGCGAAGAAGGGCAGGGTGGGCATGGGGTTTGGCGGCGTTGCTATGTGGGAGTTGGTCTGATAGCGCTTAGCCGGCACCGCCCTAGCAGAATTCCTTTCCAATAAGGATGGTCGAGGGAATCCTCTTGACCGTATAGGACTTTCTAGCAATAGGTAGAGAGCGTACCTATATCTTTGCAAAGCCCTATTGTATCTAGTATACTAGGCAATGTCTAAGCAAGGCCTGCACATAGACGGGAGTCTATTATCAGAAAGTATGTATTATCAAATCTTTTGCTCTGAATTTTGGAATTAGATCGCTCCGCGCATTGTATCCTGGTAAATGGAGCCGTTACTATGTTCGCTTGGCATTAATGCAGCCCTAAACGGGACGGGTCCACGGGTGGTGGCTTGAGCGCACGTGATAGCTTGGCAGTCCCGAATTTCCGTAAGGTTAAACTATGGAGCTCGGGGCTCACAACATGCTCCCACTCTGCCCTACCTCGACTACAACACACCATCCGACGATGCTACCGGGACGTTATTGAGCTTCCGCTGCACTAATATGGCTTCAGGTCTTATCGGTATCACTATCGTGGTGACTCTCCAAAACCCTCCGAACACACTCGTGCAAGGCGTCGTTGCAGCTGTCAACCCGCAGACTGCCACCTTGACACTTCAGAATGGTACGTCCCACCACGCTCACGTTACGCGACGCAGCTCACTGACGCACTGGATAGTCCTCTTCCCAGCGACAGGCCACCGGTTGAGCAGCTACAATGTCGAGGGACATGCGATCGCTGACATCAAGGTCGGCTCGTACACCCACGCGCCTCCTCCGCCGCCGCCGCCCCAGCAGCAACACAACGCGCCTCTCCCGCCTCAACCGTCGTTTCCCCAATTCCACCAAGGTCATGGATCCCATGTTCCGCCCGTCGCTCGACAAGCCGCCGAACCCTTTGTGGACCCTGCTATTCTCAGCATGGGTAAAAGAACCGCCGTTGCGCCGAGACCGACCCACGCAGTAGCTGATGCTCCACTAGAGGCACCTGCCACGCCGATCAAGCCACCGATATCGTCTGCGAGCGCCGCGCCCTTACCCGTCAACACGTCTCCGTTCGTGGGTGTTGCCAAAGACCGTAACTTTAGAAAGCCCAGTGCGGCTACACTAGAAGGCCCGTTTTCGTCTCTGGATATTGCAGATGCTGAAGAGCCTGATAGCGATGATGCTAAGACGGTGGGCCCTGCGATCCGCAGAGTAAGCCTCACGAAAACGCGTACGGGGAAGCCTATGGATGATCCGAATGCACCGCCCGGGGCAAAGCCGGAAGACACAGCCAAACGCACCAGGCGAGGTGGCAAGTCACGAAAGAAAGAAGTTGCGGCACTGGAAAGGCGAAATGGAGCTGAGTTGCACTCTTCCCCAGAGGCCGTCCGTAAAGGGTAGGTGCATTTTTTTCACCACCGCTGACTCTCGACGAGGGCGATTACCGAGATGGAGATCAGCTGCGCAGAAACTTACTTCTTACAGAAAGGGAAACGGCTGGAGACAGACGCCCATCCTCCAGCAAGTGGAGCAGCCCCAGGCCCGGACGCCTGGCGTAATTGGCGGGAAAGTTGGAATCGAAGCGGCGAATGCTTCTAACCGCAAGACACGACGACAGAGAGCTCTCGACGCGAAGAATGGCTGGGCTACAGAGGATGCGACGGATATCCAGGATATGCCAGAGTTCGACTTTGCTGAGAACCTGTCCAAATTTGACAAGCGGACTGTGTTTAACCAGATCAGGAACGAAGACACGACTGCGGATGAGGATCGACTCGTAAGCTTCAACCGTCTAGCTCGGCCAGGGACTCATGGAGGGAAGAACTTGCACCCCACGGAGAATGTCTTAGACAATCGACGATTAAAGAGTGGTTCAAACTCGGACTCGGAAGATGATCTATCGGATTTTGGCAGTGGACAGAATTCCCGGAGGGCGATGTCACGCGCGTCAACTAAGCGGATACCAACGCGGCAAGGTAGTGGTATCCAAGCAGATGTTGACGTGCAAAGTCACTCAGGTGCTCCAGCAGGTCTCCTCGGTCGCACCAAGACGGGATTGATTAACCGGCCATATGCTTCCTCCTCGCACGCAACCGGTAGTCCCAAGCCCAGTCGGATCACCACTCCTCCAGACTCCCCGCTTCTTGACTCGTCCGGACGTCCCTGTTTACGGTTAGTGTCCACCAACCGCAAATGCCACACAATTACCCCTGGCGGCATGCTTGCGGTCGAGGAGAGTGCGCAGGTGGAATTTGGCCTCACCGAAGACCTTATTGCGGAGAGCGCAGGCCGGGGCATTGCCGAGGTCGCATTGTCAGCTATCAATCCTGGCGGCCTTCGACTCAAGCGCGAGAACCCGAACGCCCGTCCGGTCATTGTAATTTTGGCGGGCAATCACCGCGCTGGCGCAAGAGCTATCGCTGCTGCTAGGCAACTACAAGAAAGGGGGCTGAAGGTCATGGTGGCTCTACTTGGTTTTGAACGTACCGCGGACTGGGACCGAGATGTCAGACGTCAAGTTGAGCTCTTCAAGAAGTTTGGCGGAGCTGTTCGCGCATGGCATGATACGGAGGAAGCACTGAAACGACTCCATGCACCACCGGAACTCATCATCGACGCTTTGCTCGGCCGGCACAAAGAGTTCGATGCGCTGGGAGATGAAGATAGACGTACCGTTCTCGGCATCGTGGGCTGGGCAAACAAATCTCGCGCGGCTGTTCTTGCTGTCGAGATGCCGTCTGGCGTCGGCGGCTCCACGGGCGAAGTTGCGATACTCGAAGGCGAACCGCTGGAAGTCCGCGCTAAGTTCGTGGTATGCCTAGGTGCGCCCAGGAGCGGATTACTCAAAGCGCTTCAGAATGGTGCTGGCCGTGAACCGGAATGGCTGATCTGGATCATCGATATCGGCGTCAACAAGCCGTGGAAGAACGCTGGTGTTGGTGGTGGCAAGGGCATCAAGTTCGGCGAGCACTGGTTCGTGCAGGCGCGGTACTCTGAGGAGACCGAGGGTGAGGGAGTACGAGGCTAAGGAAGGTTGTTATCAAGCATTGCGCGGGCGTTTGTCTGGAACTTTAATGGATGAACGGGCTATAACCGGCGAACATGTCATGGGCGGCTCAACTTTCTAAGCCTCTCTCAAAAATCAGAACTTTTCAGGGTTGCCATGCAGGGTTGGATGAATACGGAATAGAATACCTCATGGGCAGCCTCGGCATTGACCAGGCTATGTCTCCTGCAAAGCGAAAAAAAACATTATAAAATTGAGCAATCAGACGCTTTTTGCAAGCGCTTCGTTGGTTTTGCTTCAAAATGATAATTATGAAGCTAGATTCACGAGTATATATCTGCTATGAACGTCATGGTCTAAATTTCTCCCCCGCGCGGTTTAACGCGTTCAACGGCGCTTCCCGCGTTTAGTTAAAGCTTACTTTGCCAAGCTACTTCGGATACCGTTCCGACGTCGGAACCACTCGCGCGTCCCCGCGAACAACAATTTTTGCCTACAATTCGGCTCGTTTCCAGCTGTTTTTTGCACCAATTCATCGTCAATCACACCCAAAACCTCCATGGCGCATCCCGGAACCCTGCACCGCTACACGTCCGGCCTCGTCGCCTTCGAGCACTCACCCTCCCCCGCACCCCCGAACGCGTCGTCCCCAACAAACACCCTGCTCTTCATCGGCGGCCTCGGCGACGGCCTCCTCACCGTGCACTACCCAGCCACCCTCGCCGCCGCCCTCCCGCCCCACTGGTCCCTCGCCGAAGTCCTGCTCTCGTCGTCGTACAAGGGCTGGGGCACGGGATCGCTGGCGCGCGATGCGCGCGAGATAGCGGAGTGTGTGCGGTATTTCCGGGGGAGGAGGCCCGGGGGGAAGGTCGTGTGCTTGGGGCATTCGACAGGGTGTCAGGGCGTGGTGGAGATGGTTGTGCGTGGGGGTGCGGGAGGAGTAGCAATCGACGGCGCGATCCTCCAGGGCGGCGTGAGCGACCGCGAGGCTTGGGCCGACATGTCCGGCCAACCCGCCGTCGACGCGCTCGTCGCGACCACCACCGCGCTGATCGCCCAAGGCCGCGGCGATGCCATCTTACCCGACAAGGAAATCGGGCACAACGCTATAGTGCAGGGCTTCGACGCGCCCGTCTCGGCCTCGCGCGCGCACGCCCTGCTCGCGTTCCGCGGCGCCGACGACTACTTCTCGTCGGACCTGTCCGACGATGTTCTGCGCGCTACACTCGGCTGCTTCCCTGCTACGACGCATGTGCTGTTTCTGCTGGGCGAGCGGGATCCGTATGTGCCGGAGCACGTGGACAAAGCGGCGCTGCTGGGCCGGTGGACGGATGTGGTGCGTGGGGGCGGGGGGGTTGTTGATGGGGTGAATGGCGGGGTGGTGGGGGGCGCGGGGCATAATTTGAATGGGGAGGGGGGGGAGGTAGTGAGGGGGTTGGTGGGGAGGGTGGTGGGGTTTTTGGGGGGGCTGGATAAGGGCGAGGGTGAGGAGGGTGAGGAGGGGGCGCGGCTGTGAAAGGTACGGGGCTGGATTGGATTGGATTGGATTGATTTGATTTGGTTTGGTTTGCTCGGTGGTAGGTAGGCAGACAAGGACAAGATGAGATTCAGCTTGATGGATACAACATCTACCAATGGCCATCAGCACAGCACAGCTCAGCACAGCACAGCGAAGTGGAAGAGCATAGACAGATAGATAGATACCTACCCGGAACCCCCATACTCCGAGGGACGGGACTCTGAGGGAGGAAGACACGGCCTGCCTAGGAGGAAAGACCACAAAATGGCCACCAGGTCAGCGTGCGCTGCAAACAATTGAGGCACCCTATGAGCATTCGAGCAAACACTTTTATCCTCGTAGGAAAGACGTCGCGCGTCTGACTCTGTCGCTGTCTGTCTTGTATGGGCTAGAAGGGAACAGAACAGAACAGAACAGAACAGCCGCCCCCTTTGTTGTTTGGGTGGGTAGGTAAGTATGTAAGTGTACGATTAATGGAAGACGTAGCTGGTTTGCTGAGGCTATAGTTAATGTAGCTTGTGGATATAGATGGAAGTTGAGGTTTGTCGATGCTGGGTAGATAGATAGATAGATAGATAGAAAGAACTATGCATACGCTACCCTTGCTCTACAAGAGCAGGTACTAAGCTGAGCCTACGTCGTGCAACAGACAGATTAGAGCAGGAAAAGATACAAAATGCATTCAAGAAACAATAGAAGATGAGATGAGATGATAAGATTTCGCTACAAAGTAGATTGTCTACATACACGTTACGTATACAGAGAGTACATGTAAATGTATAGAGAATACAAATTAAAGATTAAAGAACAAGTAGATAGATGGCAGTAATATAAAGCGATAACATTTTGTAAAACGCGAGTATTAATGCTGTATACGTATATGCATGCGTGTACACGTATACCTATTTCTAATAGCATCAGAGAATGCAACCACTTTAACACACTACGTCTCTTCTTCTTCTTCTTCTTCTCCTACATTTGGTCTTTCTGCCGCAGAGCTGAAGAAGAAGACATGTTTTTAAAAACAAGTACAATAGATTGTAGACTTGAATAAAGTTTCCGAGGGTATAGTTGGCAAATGCATACGCACGTACGGACCTTTCTTACTTTGGAATGATAGGAATTGGGAAGAAAATCCAAGCTGGTGGATACAATGAGTTTTGTTCGTAGTGGTTGGTATATTAAACGACTATCCTGTAGTTTTCCTACCCAGAAATACAGTATCGGCTCGACGGCATACCATCATGCCCTCCCACTATCCTTTTCACCACATGCTAATATGCATGATAGAAGCAGACAATCGTGCCCTGTCCTGCCATCCATCCATCCATCCAGCCGCCGCACTCAAGAGGAAAAAGTCGGTCTAGACGAACAGTATCTACTGCGAAGAGCCGCCTGAGATAGTAAGAACTTGGCCTAGACAAAACAGTTAGCAAGCGCGGTTTGTGAAAAGGAGTCGACACGGAAGACATACCGTTCACCCATCCGCCATCGTCGCTAGCCAGGAACGCGACCACGCGCGCCACGTCCTCGGGCACCGCACACCGTCCCAGCGGGCAGTGGTCCGCCATCATGCCCTCGATCTTGTCGGCGGGCCAGTCGGGCGTGGCGCCGGGGATGTAGTGCCACGCGTTCTGGGTGAACATGTCGCTCTTGATGCCGCCGGGAGCCACGCCGTTGACGGTGATGCCGCGCTTGCCGAAATCCGTGGCAAAGGCCTTGATGAAGCCGATGACGGCCATCTTGGAGGCGTTGTACAGCGCGTGGTCCTTGACGCCCAGCAGGCCGGCGGCGATGGACGACATCAGGATGATGCGGCCGTTGTTCTCGAGGTACTTGTACGCCGTCTGGCCGACGAAGAACTGCGCGCGCGTGTTGAGGTTGAAGACGTGGTCGTACTTCTCCTCGGTGATCTCTTCAGTCACGTCCCAGCTCTCGGTGCCGGAGTTGCTCATGACGATGTGGATCTTGCCGAAGGCCTTCTTGGCCTCGTCGAACAGCCGCGTGATCTCGGAGACTTTGGACACGTCGGCCTGCACGGCGATGGCTTTGGCGCCGTTGTTGAAGCCCTCGATGATCTTGACGACTTCTTGCGCGGGGCCCTCGGACGAGACGTAGTTTACCACGACGGAGGCGCCGCGCTTGCCGAGCTCGATGGCGCACCCGCGGCCGATGCCACGGCCGGCGCCGGTGATGAGGGCGACTTTGCCCTCGAGCGAGGCGGTGGGGACGTTGACGACCATTGTGAGGGCTGCTGACTGTCACGTGGGGCGGATTGGGATAGTCCTATTGGCCGGCTTTGGATATCGAAGTCGTTCTTGCTCTTTTCCTGCTTCAAGCTTCAAGGGGGGAACTGACAGACAGGACTTTGAAAAGACAGAAACGAACTGGATAGAAAGAACTGGGTATCTGAAGACTGGAACTCGAACGTGATGGTGACTATATAATATACCCATAGCAAACCTTCGGTGTCTTGCGGCTTGCCCTTGGCGGGCGACGGGTGGGGATCCGACGCCGGCAACTTTGGTCTGCCACAGCGTGCGGCTTTGCATTTTGCGATGCGGCAGTGCGCTTTTGCTGCGTGTCTGTCTACGGGACCCTGCTATCCTGCAGGTCCGGAACTGGGTGTCTCTGTCTGGGATTCCCGCGCTCCGGAGCTCGGAAGGGGAGGGGCCTTCGGAGTGAGGAGGAAATGCTGATGAGGGCAGGAGTACGCTCGCTGGCTTCTTTCGTGAAGGATTAACCGCTGACATGCGGTCAGAGTCGACCACATGGTAGCGGCAGAACCAAACTCTCACATACGGACGCTGATATCAAACGGCGGCGTTGAGGTGTGAATGAACGATGGAGGTTCCTGCCACTGGTGACAACGCCACTCCGCTATCGATAGCGATCGCTCGAGTCATTCAAAGTGGCGGACACCAAAACGACCCCTCGATCCCCCAATTCTAAATCGCTCTACAAGTCGCCTTCATACTCTACTCCCCAATTGCTCTACCCACCTCCAGGATGCACATTCTAGTAAGTCGTGAACCCCTCCCCCAGTCTCCCCGCGCCCACATCTAACCCCTCCCCCAGATAACCAACGACGACGGGCCCCCCTCCGACCAATCCTCGCCCTACGTCCACTCCCTAGGTACGTACCCACCTCCCAACATCTCTCTCTGGCCCTCTTCTGTCCCACCCCTCGACCCAACTGACCTCGCCCGCCCCCACAGTCTCAACGCTCCAATCCGCCGGCCACACCGTCTCCGTCGTTCTCCCACACACACAACGCTCCTGGATCGGCAAAGCACACCTCGTCGGCAAATCGCTGCAACCGACCTACTTCCGCCCCGGCGCGCTGCGCCTGCCGAACGGCCGCTTCGCCAACAGCGGCACGACGTCCACGCGCCCTCTGCCCGCGAGCTCCTCAGCCGAAGAATGGATCCTCGTAGACAGCACGCCAGCGTCGTGCGTGCAGATCGGGCTATACCACTACTTCAGCGCGCGCGGCCCCGTCGACGTGGTGGTATCGGGCCCGAACTACGGACGCAACACGACGGCGGTGTTCAGCCTGAGCAGCGGCACCGTGGGCGGCGCCATGGAGGCAGCCGTGTGCGGCGCGAAAGCCATTGCGCTGTCGTACGCCTTCTTTGACCGCAACCACGACCCGGACATCATCGCGGGCGCGTCGGCGCTGGCGGCGCGCCTGATCCAGCACCTGGTTGACCACTGGGATGCGCGCACGCAGCTGTACTCAGTAAATGTGCCGCTGGTGGAGGACGTGGGCCGGAACAAGATCCTGTACACGGATGTGCTGCAGAATCGGTGGAAGTCCGGCTCGTGCTTTCAGGTGCTGGATGTGCCGGATGAGGAGGACGGCGAGGACGAGGCGCCGGGCGAGGCCGAGGCGCAGATCCGGAAGGCGGAGGAGCAGATGGGCAAGAAGGAGGCACCGGGGGCAGGTGCGGACAGTGAGCGGGATGCGTCGTCGACGACGGGGCAGCAGCCGCATGTGCGGTATACGCACACACACTTCAAGTGGGCGCCCCATTTCAAAGACGTGTACGAAAGTGTAGAGCAGAGCGAGCCGGGAAACGACGGGTGGGCCGTGGCTCAGGGATATACCAGCGTGACGCCGCTGCGGGCGAATTTCATGCACACGGGTGGTTTTGAAGGGGAGATCAAGCTGGAGTAAAAAGGTTACCAGATAAGGGGCGGCGGCCATCTCACATTTAGCTGCATTAGACACAAAAGGGCTTTGCACACGACTATAGACGAGAAACGAGCAGGTACTATACCATGAGCGAAATGGATCAATAGAACTGTACTGGAGCGTTGATAATCTGCTGCCTACCCTGCCCTATCATCATTCAAATGCCATCGACACCCTCCCTGTACTGAAAGGAACCTCCGAAGCGGGGAATCTCCCCCGTCTGAAACTCCTCTTGAACGCCCTAAAATACACCGCACTGCACAAACGCCCAATGAGACACTTACTCACTACCAACCCCCAGAAGCTCGAGCCTGGTATAATCAAAATAGCCGACCCATCGCCCCTCCTCATATCCACTGCCGCCAACAAACACATCGGCATATCACATACACCACCGCGATCGAACCGCTTTACTTCGCGCTCGCCTGCATCTTGCCTAGGATCGTCTTGCTCTTCGTCTTGCCCTCAATCTCTTCCGCCCTTGCAAGGTTCGAGTAAAACACCTTGACTTTCTCGTGCGCCATGACCTTCTTCGGATCGAACCTCAGCACCTGCAGCCCGCCCATATTCGTCGCACGCGAGAGCGCCACATACGCCTGGCCCTTTTCAAACACTTTGCCCAGGTCCACCTTGACGCGTTCCAGCGTTTGGCCTTGCGCTTTGTGGATCGACAGCGCCCATGCAAGGATCAGTGGGATCTGGTCGCGCGAGGCTTGTACTTCGCCATTGGGCAGCTCGACTTTCCACGACTCGGGCTTGCAGAGGAGGTCACGCGTTGTGCCGTCGGCGATGGCGAAGCGCACCACCGGCCAGGCTTTGCGCGTGTCGACGCCGTGTAGTGATTGCTGAACGCGGTTGCGGAGTTCCTTTTCTGCGTCGTCGACATCTTGTCCTTCCCGCTCGTAGAAGGCTTCTTCATGATCGGTGAAGAGCTTGAAAGTCTGATCGTTCATGAAGCCGATGACTTTGCCGAGAGAGCCGTTGACGAGCGTGTCGTCCATGTTCTTCACTAACATAACCTGAGCACCCTTCTTCAATACTAACTGTTCGGGAACCATGCAGTTCTGGAGCATCTTCTTGCGCCGCTCGAGGTCGGTGATGGTGCCGCCATCTCGGGCCTCAAATTGAACAGTGCTCCCGTGAAGCTGTTGCATGCGAGTGTCGTTCGCTCTGTCGACTTCTGACCTGGTAGGGTAAAGTGCTGTAGCCTCGATATTATCTTCGGTCGGCGGAAGTGGGCGGTCAAGTTTCCTAAAAGCGTCTATTGATTCAGGGAGAAGGCGGCCCTCGCGCATCTCGTTCAGCATTCCTGCAAACACAGGGTCTTTCTGACGGAACACGTGGTGAAGTCCGATAGTATGCTCGATAGCTGTGTTCCAGGTACCGGCATCAAATGCGAACCTAGCTTGACGTCCACCCTCGGGCACAGGAGGTAGTTGGAAGAAGTCGCCGGTAATGATGAGCTGAATGCCACCAAACGGGCGTCCATTGTTACGAATGGTCCGAGCGATTTGTTCCAGCTTGTCGAACAGCTCGCCATCGACCATGGAGACTTCGTCGACAACCAAGACTTTCGTGCGCATCCATCGCTGTTTTGCTTTCTGATTCCTCCTGACCTTCTTGATCAGATCTTCAGCAGATTCTTTACCCAACGCAATGCCTGCGAAGCTGTGGAGTGTTACACCCCCGATATTGCACGCAGCCAACCCAGTGGATGCAGTTACTGCGATGCGATCTGGTTCGCGAATGTACTTCTTCCGAAGCGCTGCGATGATCTCGCGAAGTAGGACCGATTTACCGGTACCTGCATCGAGTTAGCCACATGACTGCAACCGTGATACATCAACTTACCAGCTGAACCCGTGAAGAAAACACTCTTCTTGTATTCTACAACAAGGTTTAGTACATGTTGCTGCTCCTCGCTGAGAAAGATGCGATGGATGGTGTTCTTTTTCTTGTTTGCTACTGCCTTTTTCACTTCTTCTGCGGTACCATCAACCTCGACAGTCTTTTTGTTAGCCTCCCGCAGGGCCTTCTGTTGCTGCTTTATGGCACTCGCAGTCGTGTTCCATGCGTACTCGTGCTTGATCGTGTTCTTTGGAAGCGGAGTGAAGTGGCTAGATTGCGCCGCCTCTGTTGACTTTCGCTTCTTCGAGGGCACTGTTGCCTGCGAGTCTGGTTCCGATTCATCTTCGAGTGTGTTCTCGGCAGTCGCTTGACTCTGACCATACTTTTGTAGCCAAGGTAGTGTACGACGTTTGGTAGGCTGTGTGTGGTGTTCCGGAGGAGATGACGACCAAGGGACCGGTGCACTGCTAGGTGGCTCCTGTTTAGGTTTGGAAGTGGGACGATAAGTAGACTGCATCGAAGCGGTGGGCGAAACCGGAGGTAGCGGCGGGTAGCGAACAGACCCTTTCGTAGCTGGGTCTTCGAGATCAAGATCGATGTCGGAATCGAAGTCATTATCGTCGAAGGCTACGACATCCTGACCAATTGGATTTCTCGCAGCTGCTGGAAATATCCCAGGCGGTGGTGCGTTCTCGTTGTCCATGATAAAATTGCCGTAGTCAAATGCATCGTCCTGAGAACTCAACGCCTTGGCCAGACCACTCGACGTCCTCTTCAGCCCGCGCGCCTGTCCCGAGGGTCGCTGCTCCAGGGCAGGATTATGCTTGACGACGTTTCCGGAGCCGATGGATAATGGCCGTGTCCCAAGTGCCTGTGCAGGGGCGGCACGTTTGAACGAAGTATTCAGGGACTGCTGTGTGCGCGCGGGCTTCTGCGCGGGGGCAACAGCATTGGCGTTGTGGGCCTTGATAGCCTTTGTGAACATCGCCGTCGTGGAGTGGGGTTGAGTCGCGAGGTAGCCGTAGCGGGAGGTGCGAGGTGTGGCGCGTCGTGGTTGGAGTCGGGGGAGGGGCGACAGCGGCTGCGAGCAAGGCAATCGGAGTGACGCGCTCAAGCGACCTAGGGCGAAGAGCATGCAGCACAGCAGGACAGCGACAAGGAAAGAAAGAAATAGAGCAGGTGTGTCGAGAAATGGCATGCCCGCGCGGGGGTGAATGTTATTTGGTAGTGTTCGGACGCGACCGTCTGCTTAGCGCGAACTAGCCGGACGGTTGGATCACGTGCTCACGTATCACTTGGCGCTAGCACTTACCCGCGAATACGAATACGAATACGCAAATCTGTACAGAGAAGAATCTCTACCTAGAAAATCGACCGAATCGAGTTCATAATAACGTGGCTTGCTTCCATCTAAAGGTCAAGAACACGCACATATAAACGTAAACTCGCGCTGAGAGCTGATCCGTCAGCCTCGAAAACACTACAATTACGGTTCGGTTCCATTCCACTCCAGAGAGCATCTCCACCACAAACATCACAATATTCATACTCCGCCCGAGTCAAAGTTCAAGTTCAAGTTCAAGCCATGATACCATTCATTACATACCCATCCATCGTCAACCTCATCGCATCCATACAATGCAACAACAACAACAACATATACCAAACAAGCCAACTCATATCTCTCCATTACCCAAAACACGCTCCATATCCTCCGAAAACCTAACAACCCAAGCATCTCCAACGGTGCCGGCGATTAACGTAAGCCAGGGACGGCGGGGGTATACCGCGCAAGACGCCAACGCAAACATGCGGTTCCTTTTCGATAATAGTATAGAGAACAATATTAGAACAAAATCAGGATAAAGAGGAGACAAGGTAACGCAACGTAACGTAGCGGGGTAAAAGGTAGTGGGGCCCGTGGAAGTGGCAGGAGGAGAGAGAACAACAACAACAACAACAACATATGCAGCGCAAAGGAGATTCATTAGAAAGGCCGCACGAAAACACAGGTCGGAGCGCAGAGAGTCGAGATGCCCACCGCACATAGATATGGAAAACCGTACAGATAGTACCCCAACCCCTACGCAACCGCACCTCTGAACCAGTCCACTAACTAAACAAAGCTGTCTTTTGTGTAGGAAAGAATGACCATAACAAGAGCCCGTTGACACATGATGAAGCAGATAGAGAGCCGACATAGAAACGTGGAGCTATCCAAAAGCGCCAATCTAGACAATCAGGCATGTCATGAAGATGAACAGCGCGGACAAGGAAAGACTAGCGAAGTGCTACTAAAACCCCTATCCCTGGTAACCGCCGAAGCCGTTCTGGTTGAAGTTGCCCTGGCTAGGCTGGCCCCATTGCTGCTGCGGTTGACCGCCACGACCGTAACCGCCAGCGCTGCCAGGCATCTGCTGATACGGCTGAGCCATTCCAGGCCCGCCGAAGCCAGGCTGCTGCTGGGCAAAGGGTTGTCCGCCGGGGCTCGGTCCTGCCCGCGCATTAGACTGTGAACTGCGATAGCGTAGCTTCCTCTTGTGCCGCTCACCTTGGGGTGACATGGGGCCACCAGACATGGGGCCGCCAGACATGGGGCCGCCAGACATGGGACCACCAGACATGGGACCTCCAGACATGGGACCGCCTGACATAGGACCGCCTGACATAGGACCGCCTGCACTGTACTGCGGGAAGTATGTGCTTGGTGTCTGCGGATACGCTGAGTTCGGAGCTCCAGCAGGCGAGTAGCCTTCGAACTGCCCAGTGGGCGGGCGATCTTTGCCCCACTAGAAATTTATTATGAGTAACACGAAAAGAAAAAACTCGGGAGATTTTAACCTACGCTGCACTTGAGGGGCCGTCCATTGACGTTGTACCCGTTGAGCTGACAAATGGCCATGGCAGCGTTCTCATGAGTGTCCATTTTGATGAAAGCGAAGCCGCGATCAGACTGGAAACGGGTCTCGGTAACATATCCGAAGTTCTGGAACAGCGGGACAAGATCCGATTGCGAGGTGTACGGGGTGAGATTGCCGACATAGCACGTCGTCTGCCATTGAGGGGTCTGCGAAACGACCATGTCATAGCTCTGAACGCCGTGGGTAGGAAAGTGGTGATGGCCGAACGGAGTGGTAGGCGTCATTCCCATGGATGCCATGGCTTGCTGCTGGGAAATCGAAGGTTGACCCTTCTGATTAGCCCAGTTCACGCGGATTGCTCGGGAACCAAGCCATTCGCCATCCATGGAGTTGAGGGACCTCTCCGCATCGGCGCGGTCACGGAACGCAACAAAACCGTAGCCGCGAGACCTACCAGTCTTCATATCCCACATCACACGTGCTTCAGAAACCTGTCCAAAGGTCGAGAAGGCTTGCAGCAAGACCTCATCGTTGACTTCGTTGGAAAGATCTCCAACGAAAACGTGAAAGTGGTTGGAGGTGTCTTCCTTGGCCGTGTTGTTGGACTGATATGCCCAGTTCACGCGAATTTCCTATGTTGAATCAGCATTTCCAACCCGCACTAACTGGAGTGCTAGACAACATACCGCATTATGGATTCTGCGACCGTTCAGAGTGGCCATGGCACGCTCGGCCGCTCCCGGGTCATCGTACTCAACGAAGCCGTAATTGAACCCCTTGGTGTTGAATTGCGCCATATTAGCCTAAAGTGTGTTAGCTGACAGCTCATTGGACGGCGAGGAGTACGAGAAGCTTAGGTGAAAGCAATGCCGGACATTGCATCCAGGCATCAAGTACGCGCTGTGCCTCACCTCGGGAATAGTTGCAGTTGCGGTTTTGTCGGGAATGATCTTGACGCTCTGGACATGGCCGGTAGTCTCGAAGATCTGACGGAGAACGTCCTCGGTGACTCGAGGATCCAGCCCGCCGACATACAACGCCCGCTTGTTAGGCTCAGGCGCCATGCGACGCGGGACGTACCCTGCGCCGCCGCTGGTGGGCGACATGACACCGCCGGACATGGGGGAGCTGATCGCAGTCGGGATGGGGTTCGTGTTCTGGGGAATGATGACGGGCGCGAGAGGCGGCGGCGGCATGTGCTGAGGAACGCCCTGGTTGCCGCCATCGTAGCCAGGCGGCCCGGCAGAAGCAGAGGGAGGAGGCATCTGGGCCGCAGAGGCCGCTTGATCAGCCATGGAAAGAATTATGGGCTATTGGAAAGAGTCGCAAGGCCGGTGCTGTGCGACTGGAGAGGCGTCTGAGGTGAGAGATGGCCCGAGCGACTCGACAGGCGAGGCAAGAATGCGAAGTCGAAGATATACGGCCAGGCGACAGGTGCGCGATGGCGGAAGGCGGGGAAGGAGCTGCTCGAGATGCAGGCGGCAAGGAAAGCTAAGACAGAAGCCGGGGCTGGCGCAACCACGAGGGGACTCGAAAGCAGAAGGAAAGGGAAGAGGAAACAAGGAAAAGAAGGCACAGGAGGAGAGGAAGGGAACCCGACGCCAAATAACGCGATGGAAATCTGAGCTGGGCTTGGTCCGCTGTGGGGTGAGAGGGAGGAGGAGAGGGTGAGGGAGGTTGCAATTATTTTAGGGCGGCTTGAGGCGCTACCGGCCCGTTGCAGAAGGTGTTGGCGCTGTAAAGAATCCGGGCGGCCTTTGTCATGCAGTTCCGGGATAGCAGCAGGGTTGCAGCGGCGAGGATAGCGGCGGCCCAATGTCGGTCGGACGGGCGTGTGCTCGAGATTGGCGACGGTACTAGGGTAGGGCTGCTGATGCGTGTTAGTTAGGCACCGGGCGCGCAGATCTGAGGGGTTGCGGTCGGGGTGCTTCGGAGCGGCATGCGTGGTGATGGGGGTGGTTGTGGGAGAAATTTTCAGGCCCGGCCGGGAGTATCAAATCGCCCAGTTCGTGAGCAAGGCGCCGTTAGTAAGCGACCTTAGCGCCCACTAGCACCGGTACTCGATCGGGTTAGCGGGAGAGACAGAAGGAGCCTAGCAGTAGTCTAGCAAGCGGACCCCTCCCCGCAGGAGCTTGCGAACGCTCACCGGTGTCATCGTTTTTGTAGCTTCTCTCGCGACACAGCTCTCCTCCCTCTCCATCTCTTTCTCTCGCGCACACACGCACACATACCGCACACAATGGCGACCGTCGGCCCGCTCCAAGACTCCCCACAGTCGCCCTCAGCCCACGCCCTCGACAACGTCCAGGCAATGATGAACCTCACAGTACGCACTCCCACCCACCACAAACCACCAGCTCCCCACTAACGCCTCCGCACAGCTCGTCACCTGCGGCCGCTTCCTCAACGAGCAGCTAACCAGCAGCGGCGCCACCCCGAGTCTGATGCTAGTCGCGCTCACCCGCACCGTGCCCGTCGCCCAAGTGCGCTTCCACACGTCGCTCGACCAGCTCGAGAACGAAATCTATATGGCGCAGACGGTGCTGCGGCGCGACCTCGCCCTGCTGCAAGCCGACCGGCGCCAGAAGCGGGAAGCCGCCCGAGCCGAGCGCAAGCGCCTGGCTGCCGAATCGTCCGCGAAGCAGAAGGAGCTCCTGAAGCAGGAAGAACTGACGGTCAAAGGACCCAGGCCCGCGGCGAACCCTGAGCCTTCCGTACCCGCGACAAGCAACAGCAGACCCGCTCCGCCAGCCGCAAAGCCCCTCAGCCTGAACCGCGACGCAGACGACGCCCCGCCGCCCCTCAACACAGCCGTCCCGCCAGCAGCACGCGACCCGCTCTTCGACCCCACGCCCACGACCGCAAACCCGCAAGACACCGAGTTCGACTTCGACGCCATATTCGGCGACACGGCGCTCGACGCCCCCGGCGACACGGAGCACAGCGCCCAAGCAGACGTCGACATGGACGCCACCCCCACCGCAGCCCCAGACCTGAACTTCTCGCTCGACGACCAGGGCCCCTCGCTGCTGCGCGGCCTGGAAGACTTCGCCAAGAGCAGCAGCGACGACGCGAGCGGCGCGCCAAGCACGAATATGGACCTCGACTTTCCAATACCCGATCTGCCAGAGATCAATAGCGTGAACGTAGCTATGGACCAGCAGCCCCACGCGACGAAATCGGCAGAGCCGGCGACAACGCAGGCACCCGCGACCGTTGCCGCGGGCGAGAACCCGAATCTATTGGACACCATGATGACGGACAACCTCGACGATCTGTTCACCTTCGAAGACAATCCCGACACGCAGTTCGACGATGCATTCTTTGGTCTTGAATAAAAGCTAAAGGTCATTCATCGACTTGCACTTCCTCTGATGCCTCAAGGAGCTGACCAATATACTCTTGCAATCTAGTCCCGTCTTCATATCATCAGCATAGAAAGACGATGGCCGGAATCCATAGCTGTCTAAATGAATTATACGATAACTACCATAGATACACGAAATTACAAGATCCGAAAATCACCATTCTGCCATGCTCAATAGAATGAATGCATCAGTGAAACGCAGTGGTGAATACTATATAAACTTGCAATATATGCCCACCGCTCGGTGTTTGCAAGGTTTTGACAAAAGTAGAGCTAATTAGAAGATAGCAAGAGGTTGATCCGAGATCTGCATACATACACCTCCCTGCTAGCGATTGGCACACACATTACAAGTCCATACGGTCCTTCGGTATTTCTTTCTTCCATGTTACTTACTCTTACGTCCTGCACGCAAACATCACAGAACCATAGCCTCGTCATCATAGAACACGAAGCCAAACCAAGTGTACATTCATACATACCTCATCATCGCTCATACCATGCTTATGCTCATACCATGCCCATGCTTACGCACATACTCATACCATGCTCATACTCATACAAAACCCCACCCATATGCCTCCCGAAAATGCCCACATGATGCCCCCCCCAAACAACCAAAAACGCCACATCATCCTCCAAAAAATCAAAAAATCAGCACAGGGTATAGTAAGAAAAAATTCTCAAAAGCCATCATCCCAAGACTCATCACTCATGCCGCACTCCTTCTTGCCCATCAACACTCTTGCTCGTGTTCTCGTTCTCGTTCACGTTACCATCCACCCCCGCACTCCCCACCACCTCATCAATCATAGCCGCGAATTCCACACTCATACCCCCCATCTTCAACACACCGCCCCCCTGCCCATTCTCCTCGCCCACCTCTTCAGTCGCGCCTCCCAACACCATATCGCTGTCTTCGAAGATGCTAGCGCCACTCCACAAGCCGGCCGTGCTTGTATCCGGGTCTTCGTACAATGAGAATCCTAGACCACCTGGTGGGGAGCTCGGGACCGGCATGTCGCTGGACAGGAAGTCGTCTGGCAGGGCGTCGATTTTGCCGCTGAAATCCATGTTACGGCCGGGAGTGTTGAAGGCGGGAAAGGCGGAGAAGTCGATTGTTTGGGAAGGCGAACTGGGGTTGCAGTCGGAGAGGAGGGCGTTGAGCTGGCGCGTAAACGGCGTTTCGGGGGTTGCGGTTGCGGCTCGAACACTATTGCGGGGCGTTAATATATTTCGGGTGGGAGTGGTGAGCACGGTGCCCTCTGCACCGCGTTTGGGGGTGAGAGGGACTCGTCGGCGTGAGCCCGGTGTAGGTGTCTTGAGAACATCTTGCAACATCGGTCCTTTAGTCGGTGTGACCTTGGGAGAACCGTCGTCTTCAAATAGATCGGCAAGGTCGTCATCGTCGTTTGTTCCTGCTGGAGGACAATTCTCTTTATCGATCTCCTCTGCAAACTGGCCAGGAAGGCGCACAGCTTCGTCCGCGGCCTTCGGGGCAGAGGTTGGAGACTGAGGTAACCGGATATCGTCCAATGATTTTGTTTGTCCCGAACCACGCGGGGAGGGGAACAGCAATCGCCGTGTAGGCCTAGGGGTCAGGTCCGATTCGAGATTGTTGGCTGGCTTGGTGTATCCTCTGAGTCCCGCTGGACTAGATTGGATCGCTCGACGTAACGCAGCATGTGCCACGGTGTCATGTACCTGTAGACCTCCGGACGTGGTTCGGAAACTTGCAGAACGGGCTCGTACAGCTTGATATGCTTCTGTGTCGATTGATCCATCCAGAGAAGCTTCGAAGGGAGCGAGATCATTTGCTGCAGTATCGTTTGCGACATCTGAATATGGAACAACGGCATCAGACTTGTCGTCGTCTGAGATTTTGGTTCTCTTGCGAGGCCCTTTCGGGGGGTTTCTCTTTCGTTTTGGCTTTTCGACGATACCGGACGGCGCTGATTTGTCTTTCGCCCAAACTGTTGGTGGTCGCATTGAGCGCTTTTTCTTCAACCACAGTCCGCAAGGATTGCATAGCGTTATTGTCGTGTAGGTGCCAGAAGCTTCTTCGTCCTTCTCCAACGCTTGTTTGATGATGCGATAGCTTGGCCCGCCGTCGACACCCTCTGTTGGTTCCACCAAGTCATACGCGGCGATCGCTGTCCCTTCGGATGAGAGTTCAATGCCATGAGGGGAACCCATTTCGATGCGGCTGTAAGCCTTTCGCCAAGTGGGTGTCTCTATCTCGCCGCAATTCTGACAAAAAGTCGGCATCTCCCCAGCATCGAGTGCCGCGGCTAGTCTGTTCTTGATATTCTGCTTCCGTTTTGCGCCAGAACCGCTTCTGGGTTGACGGGGACCAGCTTCCCCAGGGATGGTCGCATCAGACATTGGTTCTCCGGACCATGTGTGTGACCTAGGCAATCCTCTTGCTTTGGATTTGACTGGGTTGGGACCTGGGTTGGGGGTCGTTGATCGACTAAAAGCTTGTTGAACGTTGGAACTCGCGAAAGAATCCACTTGAACGGCTAAATCTGGCGAGTCAGCACTTGTACTGTACAGCTGTAGGTGGCTAATTGCAGCACTTTGACTGTGTGTATTTGAGTCACTGGGCGGAGATGCTGTGCTACCTCTGTTTCCCTGCTCAGTAACATCCCGATGCAATTCTTCTAGCCTCCCAGAGTTGGCCATATCTTGGGTAGGCTCAACGTTGTTGTCCTGGCTAGCAACGACGGCTGATTGCGTAGCACCAACATTTTGCGGCACGCTTTCCACAAGTGGTTGTGTTTGACGCGGACGCGGATAAGTTTTAAGTTTTGGCACGTAAGACTTGGGTAACAGCTCCACAGGGCCTGGAGTGACTTCGGTCCAGGGATAGTTAGATCTGTCCATTCGCGGTCGAACTCTGATTTCGGCAGGCGGGGGAAGGTCACTTCCGACCCAGAGTTTGGTAGGGGCGCCGGCATCATCCTCTTCTCGACCTAGTGCCATATCACTCACGAAACCGGAATCGACAGGTAATGGCAGCGTAGGAAGGCCTGGACTTGATGGGGCCGATGACGCGATGCGTGGCGACATGACGGGCGGCGAGGAGGGAATATCCATAGATGTCTCCGCGGGACTGTCACCTCTTTCATCATCACCCTCATCCATCGCGTTGTCAGAAAAGGAAGCGGATTCATATGGAGACACATAACGGCGGCCTTGGTCCATAGACGTGTGCCTCAGAAGACTCGGCGCAGGTGGTCGCATGGGACCGTGGAGTTGAGTTCGACTTAAGTCATGCGGGCGAGGCGTGGGTGCCCGGGGGATTTGTTCGATTGACGCCAAGGCCATGGCTGGATTGGTGGCGACTGGCTTGTGTAACCGGACGGAGGCTGCGGTACTGGCTGTCACCCGGAGCGAATCGGCGTTGGCGCCTAATGCTGATTTCTTCGGTCGCTTGGCTCGTGTCACACGGGCTCTCTTCTTCGCAGGGCCCTCCTCTTGTTGGTCCGGTCCTTCGGACCCATAATGCAACGGCTGGACGGCAGATTCGCTTCTGAAGGATGCTCGAGACGCCGGCCGGGAGTCTTGTGGAAAGTGATACTGCTGCATGGAGATTGAACTCAAAGCTGGCGACAAAGGGCGACCCTGGAAGGTGTTGTGCTGTGAGCCGTGGTGCTGGAAGTAGGAATCCATTTGCATTGGCTCCTCCGAGGAAACTGGGCGGGAGAGCATCTGGTGGAAGGGGTCAATACCGCCCATGACGGGCCGATTGTTGGTGAAAAACGAGAAGTCCTCCACGGGTGGTTGGGCCAGTTGTTTGACAGCGGGATTGGCCTTCAGGAACTCGGCCCAAGCATTGTAATCCATGCCCTCAGGCATCATCTTGCTAAGATTGTGATACCTCTCCATGTTCTCAACATATTCGCTCTGCATGCATGTTGGTACCGGTACCAGCTTCAACTTGACCTCCAATGTTTCTTTGATCCCATTCGAGAAAAGACCGAGGATGTTGTTGCAGACGCGGCCGGTGACCATGGTTTGGGATTGCTCGGCGGGTGCTTTGGGAGTCGGGGAGGCGGATGCGAGTATCCATGACAGCATGCCTTGGCCGACCAATGGAGTTTCGTATTCGGAGTAGTCGAAGGCGTAGACGGTATAATCATGGCCGAGTTTCGCGACAAGTTCGGGACTGCAAATAAAGGTAAGCACGTGCTGCAGAAGCCTCAACATAAGCGGTTAGTAGCCTACCTTGCCGAGACGATTGCCTGGATGCAGGTCTTGAGTTCTATGACTCCCACCTGCGTGGACTCGTCAAGGGAGACCGTCGGGACCTTCAGCGCGTTGGGCAACCGGGCGAGACAGTTCGATTTGTTCTGGTCGTCGAACGTGTAGAGGACTTTGACTGTACGAACAATGTGGTAAGTAAAGAACGGTTCGTAGTAGCAGCGCTGCTGCTTACCTCGCATTAGTCGTCGCGGAATGTCGTTTATGGTGACCTCATCGGGGTCGGTGGGCGATTCCGTGGGCATGGGGATGGCACCACCACTCTGTAGAGCGGTGGACGGGGGCGTCATGGCTGGCGAGAAGATTGTTTGTTGTTTGGGGGAGGGTGTCGGATGGGAGGAAGGGCGGCGGAGAGGTGAGTCAACGAAGGAAGGGTCGTCAGTAGTGTGCTATCGCGATCGGTGGCTGGCGAGCGATCATTGCGGAAACGCGTTCGACAGACGAGGGACGAGACCGAGCGGAGCGTGCCGGGCGATTGAAACAGATCGGAGCGATTTCATGTAGTGGGCCAGCTGTTGGACGCTCGAGCAGGCAGCAGCGGGCGCGAGAACCAGAGAAAAAACGTGTCGTGACGAGGTGACTTGGTCAACCGTGGATGCGGTCCCCTCAAAGTGCGGGTGAAGACGCTCGAGCTTGGAGCAGGTCTCAAAGCTAACGCTAACGTCGGGGCGCGCCGTGACTCAGCACGCGTAACGCAGACGAAACACGTCCTGATTGGCTGCGGCTCGGCAAAACAGTCGCGCCGCCTCCAGCTCCTTCACCTCACGCCTGTAGCAGTACGCCCGCGATCCGCCCGCCAAACCGCCAAACCACCAAACCACACGCCTCGAGCTCGTTGCTGTGGTGTCCTGCACTCACATACGCCCTCACTCGAATTTCCTTGGCCTGTGCCTCTTCTGCTAGCGGCCTCTATTCCCGTTACGTGCCTGTCCAGGTACTGAACTTTTTATTCACCGGCCGATCTTCGGCTATCGGGACGACGTTCACATCAAACAGCTGCACAAGTTGCTGCTATCCTCACACTGCGCACCCACGATGGTCGACGCCAAGATCCAGTAAGCTACTACATGTTTGTGACGCCGATGTGCGCAAGCTAATACTCGACAGAGAGCTTATCGCGAAACCTCGCAACGAGTTGACGTCCGATTCCCAGAAACCCCCACTTGCCCGTACCCCCGCTAACTGCCTGGGTGTACAGCGAGTACGAAGTCGCTCAAGTCGAGGAGCATGAGCTTACTACCGGCCCTCTCTCGATCCTCCAGACGGCCGTGCGCTCTCGCGTCCAGGTGCTTATATCGTGCCGCAACAACCGCAAGCTCCTCGCCCGCGTCAAGGCTTTCGACCGGCATTGCAACATGGTCCTGGAGAACGTGAAGGAGATGTGGACCGAGACCCCCCGGCTCGCGAGCGGACAGGTAGGGCGGAAGGTGAACAAGGATCGCTTCATCAGCAAGATGTATGTATTTTTCCTGCTGTGTGTGGACAATTCTAACAAGAGCCAGGTTTCTGCGTGGTGACTCAGTCATCATCGTTTTACTGAGTTAGACATTGGTACCACGCGACGGGCCCTAGCGAGTTGCAGGCATCTTTTCCGGTACGTACCATTTGTGTTTCAAGCGGTAGGCGGAAGTTGGCTGGGGTCAAGCAGGGGGGGTTTTGCACAAAAGCACGAAGCTCAAGCTGCGGTGCTGGTACAAGCTATCATTGCCAGAGCATAGCTGACAGGTTGCTACGTGCGAATTACTGACTCAGCTAACGGAAGACTTTCCAGCCCTGGTTACACGACACCAAGGCCGAGTTTTGGTTGTTCCGGGGAGGCCTTACTTAGTATGCTAGATACAGCAGAACTTTGTATGTAAAGATCAAACTAAACTATTAGTCTGTTACTAGAAACTCGTATCCTATCAAGAGGATTGCCAAAATCCAGATATTTTCATCGGCAAAGAATTCTGCCTTGTCGCGAGTGACTAGTCGTGGCGCCGCGTGCGTGCCTATCAGATGCGCAGCTCCCAGCGCCGTTTCATCACCTCGCAGTGTGGCGCAGTCTCTAGAAACTTGGATACGAGTTACGAACTCCAAATGCGAGATGTCCACCACACATCGAAGGTCTGCTGAGAGTTGTTATTCTTGTTTTTAATCGAAGGATAGAAAGATATATAAAGGAGCTTACAAGTGATAATTCCCTTCACCTCCTCGCATTCAAAACTCGACCCTCTAGCTCTTAAGTGAATCAGCATGAAGGGGCCTGCCATCGACGCTGGGAAGCACCCCGCACTCGGACCTCACGACGAAGAGTTCATCCGAACTGGTACTGCCAAAGCCGACACCGAATCCGTCATCTCCTCGGCTCCCTCCCACGCCGAGCAAGAGAAAAAAGATGCCGCCAACCCAATCGACGACTCCAAATTCGCCCCAACCCGCATCTTCTACATCGTGAAACACAACCTATTCTCAAAAGAAGTCAGGATCATCGACGCGACGGCCAAAACCCACGTCCGCTACACTGGCGGCGACATCAGCGACGAGCTGCGCGATGCAGTACGCGCGGTGAGCGAAGACGCATCCCACGCCGCGAATCCAGCCTACCAGCTCAAACGCGCACACTGGTTCAGCTCGACTTGCACCATGACCAGCAGTACCTCTCCGGGCACCGAACTCGCCTCCTGGAAGCACTCCAGCGCGTCTTTCGGCAAAGCCGATATCAACTTCCCGGCCAACTCGAAGCACGGCTCTCACGGTTTCATCATGGAGAACGTGAAGTGGTACCGGCGCACCAACGAGTGGGTGCAGGACAGCGTGACTTATTCCTGGCGCTGCAATAGCAAGACCAAGGCGAATCGCATGGAGCTGCTCAAGCAAGTTGGCCCGAAGCAATATGTTGTTGCGAGGTATGCTCAGCGGTGGGGAAGTTGGGTTACGGGCGGCGTGTTGCTTGTAGATGGGAACCAGACGGATGAGGCGGTGGCGGTGTTGACGGCTTGTGTGATGTTGAGACGTATGCAGCAGAGGGCGGCGGAACGGATGAGTATGAATGGCGGAGGTGGCGGTGGTGGCGGTGAATGAGGCCGTTCACCAGGATACCTTTGTAGTTAGTCTTTGGAGTTCGATCGTCCTATAGACGCCGATGCCGAGGCGTTATCTAGTATCTCCACTACAATCAGCTCTGTCTTAAGCTTTGTCCAAGACATTCCGTGGTATACTAGCTATAATAGAAGTGTTATCTTAAAACTACTATAGTAATTGCAGCATCGGAAAATGTCTACAAAAAAGGCGCTGAAAACTCCTCGGCAAGTAGAGTAAGGTACTTTTACTGTGTAAATCTTAGCACAAATTCGTGTCATGTCTCAACAATGAGTATACTTACCGAGGTCCATCAGGGCCATGCTACACAATGATGATGTCTTCCCCAGCGTCCAAGTACGATTGAGGATCCAAAAGTTGCTGCCACTGCTGCGTACTTAGAAATCGACCGTTGCGCACGTCCTCGTCGAAAGCTATCATTCGGCTGTCGGCTCCTACCCGTTCGTAGATATGCTCATCTGGCTCGGAACCCTCTTTTACCCGAAGATACAGTCCCGTAAATATCAATAGGGCATCGAAATCAGGATCATGTACTTCCTGTAACGGTAGAAAATAGATAGACTGCGGTCCGTCTCCGATGGCTGCGTCGTCTAGACAATGCAAATCACCGGCGTTGATCTCGGCCAAGTTGTTTTTCGTGATTTCAAACAAGGTGCCTTTCGAACGAATCTCACCACCTATCAACTGGCCGAAGGGATCATCTGACTTGGGGACGGTCCGTATGGAATCAATCTTGATGAGCAGGCGTAATTCGCGATAAAGAGAGCCCGCCTGCCCGTGGTGGAATATACGCCCAGTTTTAGAGGCCCAAGACCACGATGGTGCTGGGCATTCAGTCAGCGTAGACATTCCAACAGTGAAGTAAACTTTCTACACACCACGGTACTCCACAGATGTCGACACACCCCCCTCTATGAATTTCCATAGGAGCGAACCAACGAAGTGTTCACCGCCCCACAACCCCGCGAAATATGGTTTCTCGATAACTTGAGAGAATCTTTTTGCTAGGCCGCTCATTGCAACAAGCTTGTCGGAGGCAAACGTCAAGTGACAGGGGTTGTAGATGGCGACCATTGCGTACCAAGAAAGTATTGTTTGAGCGATGTTGTTCTTGTTTAGTGTTGGTTTCGTAGGCCGTGGTAGGTTTTCGAAAGGCGTAACCTGCAACCCGTCGCGCTCGCGGTATGTTTCAATGCGAAGAGTCTCATTGCATTCCCAGAAGGGAAACTTGGAGAAATACATGACCCGAGTACTAAGCATACGTTCTTGTAAGATCCAGGCCCGTCGGAATAATGGGGCGTGGTCTCGGGTCAGTTCAACCCAGTCTGGTAGAAGTGTAAACTCTACGGTTTGCTCGAAATACTCGTGTGTGGTTGTGAATGCGGCGCAAGCTCGAGGATTCCGATTCGAGAACAAACTTTCAGTAGGACCTAAGCTGTCACATGCTGCAATGTTACACACGCCGTTTCGGTAGACCTTGTCCATTTGTACGGCTTCATGAGCCCAATCTTGTTCATCGTTTTGGATGATGCTATTCCAGATTAGAGAGACATTTGCGGAGCATTAGTGTGTACCTGCCATAGGGAATCAATCCACAGATAAGGTATTTGCAATCGCCTCGCGATACTGATAGCGTCTGCGTAGCGTTGTGGTATTGCATCCATCTCGATGCACTTCCTAAAGGCCCCTTCGTTCTCTGTAGTCAGCTTTAACAGTGGCTTGCTACCCCAGACATGACTGAGGGTGAGGTAGTCATTCGATACAAGTCCAGCATCAGTATCCACGAGCCTTATAGAGTCGCCGCTCGTTGAATGAGACCGTACATCGAGTAAGCGGGTCGGCATCCAGTCATCTGTTTCCCGCTTGCAGCTAAGATGATTCTGGAGGCAAAAGTGTAAGGAGTCGGTCAAAAGATCTAGACAACTATCGCCTCCTGTAAATGCCCCAACAACTGTGCTAAGTCGTAATACAGGGTCAACGGGTACTACATGGCTCTGTTAGCAATATCCACGCTCTCAATATACCTCAAAGAGCCCATAATGTACCTGAATGGAGCTCCCGTATAGCGACTTCAATATTAGCCCCCATAACAAACCGAGAGCTTCCTCCACTCTCCAACACGCAGAAGGAGATATGGGATGGTAAGAGTGTTTTTAGCTGTAACGCCCAGTAAGCGCCAATAAGGCCGGAATCGTTGATACTATCCGTGATTTTCTCATCAAACATATCCATCAGAGAGACACATATGCGACACCCGTTGGATGCAGCCGAACGCTGTACGTCGAGCCACCCACGTGCCGTCTGATCGTGCCAGATTTCATACGTATGATAGCCGTCGTCACCAGTAGCGGGAGAGTATACGCTCCAGGGAGGCGGACAACTCGTTGAACCCTTGGATAATTCGAGCTGTTGCTTATATTTGTCTAGTTCCTTCTGAAGATGTATGCTTGGTTCCTGGGAGTGAAAGCCGGCATCTTCCTTTAATTCGAGAAGCTCATCCGTACGTGAGAATGCAAAGATTTCCTCGCAACGAGTGCAGAGCATGGTTGTGTGATTGATGGAGTTGTTGCGGTTAGGTGGTTTCCTCGGAGGCTTGAAAACGACCTCGGAAGGGCGGGCATGCTAGATTCGATTCAGCCTAGCGCGCAGCTAATCTTACTCCACAACCTCCACCACCACTGCTGTCCGGAGTTCCTAGGTATCCATAATCAGGTCAAAAGATCTTGGTTCTAATGATACATAAAAGACGCGGTTTTACCCCCATGTGGCTACGCAAGCTTGATTGGAGACAGCGAGAGCGATGCTGGTGACTCGTGGGAATGACGTAGGTCTGGAAGATTCCTTTACCCCAAGTTCATTGATACCATCGCACCCTATCGCACCCCCAAAACCTGCGAAATCTCGGACCTTGTGCTACCCACACCTGAAAGTCTTAAACACCTCGAGCAACCTCCTCCGCTCGTAAAATGAACCACCCCACTAGTTCGTCCCCCTCTTACCTCTAGCCATTGTACTCCACGCGCTCCACTAACCCTTGCCTAGCCAACCACGAGACCGCCTCCTCGAAACCCGTCTCCAAAGAATCGCTTAAGCAGAAACTCATGGCTAGCAACAACGAGCGGAAAACGCAGGGGAAGGATAATGTAGCACCGCAGGAAGCGGAGGCTGTTGGCGCACTTGATGATGAGCCAACAAATCAAGATCACGGAGAGAGGAAGCAGATAAAATAGCGTGGCATTATCGGTAGGGCTATGTCGAATACGATCAGATATGGGTATCGCGCACTCTGCTGCATACCTGCCCATGGTCTCACAAGAGATAGGCGGACGAAGGATGAGTACGGTGGGAGGAAGCACTCGGTGAGGCATCACCGGAGTGGGTTGCTGGTGTACGCCTTGTGTCCATATAAAAACACAGTAGTACGGCTGTGCATTGCAATGACAAAACAGTACAGTATGCAATGCCAGAGTCAAAGTTGATTCTTCTTCGAGTCCTCGCCATTGGCAAGGAGATCAATGAAAAAAAGTATGGACCAACCGTACAACACGGTCTAGTGTGCACGTGAACGTTCAGGGTGCACACTCCCCGATGGTTGTGGGCGCGAGGACTCCCACGGTATTCGGACACCCACCCTTCGTTTCTTGGTTTTCTCCAAGGACTGTACCGTTACCTTCTGCTGTTGAGCTGAGTTCTCAGAGTGTTCTGAGTTCTTGACGCGCATGATAATGCTTGGGTGAATCACAAGTGTTGCGAGCAAATGTGGGAGAGCCTCGCGCCCACAACCAAACCTGCCAGGGAGTGTGCACCCGCTCAGTTGCACACTAGACTGTATGGAACAGTTGGTCCTTCTACATTTTTTTCGTTGATCTCCTGGCCTGTGGCGAGGAATTGAAGAAGATGAGATATAATCAGTTGAAGCGGATAAAGACGTAGTTAACTAAAGAAGACAGGACATAATCAACTGAGAAGACAGGATATAATCAACTGAGAAGATACGATATCATCACCTGAAGAAGATATGATATAACCAAAGGACCTCAACTCTCTCATAGAGTCACTAGAAGAAGCTCGTTATCGATAGCGCTGCTATTATAGCCATTTCCCAGCCCTTCAAATGTGCCTTCAAGATGCTAGCTTCTCACACATTGACCGCCTCTCTCTCCTCCACGCGCAGCGGACTTTTCTCCGGCCGCAACATCTGCAGCAGTAACTTCATGCCCGTATCCTCCTTCACCCCGCGCAAAACCCTGCTCCTCGCAGAAGCATCATCCTCACCCGCGCGTCTCACCGGCACCACGCGATGCCGCTGCAACACAGCGACCATAACGGCCACATGCTCGACCTGTGCGAACTTCTTCCCCGGACAGGCGCGCATGCCGTCGCTGAACGGAATGTACGAGTGATCGGCCGGCATGACAAGACTCTCACGTGCGGGACGGGGGCCCTGACCCGGAGCCGCGGTGATCCAGCGAGAAGGCTTCCACTCGAGGCTGTCGGCGCCCCAGTAGCGAGGGTGCGAGTGCAGCGCGTTGGTGTCGAAGTCGACGCGGGTGTGTGGCGGCACGACGATCTCGCGGCCTCCGATGTTCAGGCGCGCGGGCTGGCGTTCTGTGCCTTTCACGATGCCGAGAGTTGGGCTGTAGAGGCGGAGCGTCTCATGCTGCATGCTGTTCTAGCGGATGCATGACATTACTATGGGCTCGGGGGACTTACTAAGAGGGCCAGCGTGCGCACGAAGCGCGGGAACGTGTCGTAGTTAACGGTGCTGACATCGGATTTCGTGTCTTGCAGCACGTAATTGATCTCCTCGCATACCCAGTCCTGGACCTCCGGATATGCAGCGAGAAGCATGAAGGTGAACGCAAACGTATGTGCGGTGGTATCATGGCCCGCAAAGTTGTACACGAAGATGTTGCCGTAGACCTCTTCCGGCGTGATGGTTTTGTCTTCGATGGAGGCGCGGGCTAGTGATGTGAGTAGGTTTCCGCGAGTACCCTGCTGTTTATTCTGTTGTGTCTCTTCGAAGATGTCGACCATGTACTGCTTGAACAAGTCGGCGGCTGTGCTGAGCCGGCCGAGTGCCGGAATGAAAGACAGGCGGCGCAGAGTGTTCGGGCCTAAGGCTAGTATAAGAATCGCGTTTTCCAGGATCTTGCCTAGGGCATCGCGGTAAGTGAGTGCTGCCTCTGGCTGCGAGGCCGAGCGCACTTTGTCCTCGTAGCCCTGGAAGTCGAACGATTTCCCAAACCCGACATGGATGAGCACGTCGAGAGCCAAGGTCTTCACGTCGTGGGCTATACTCTGCGTGCCTTTGTCGCCTCTAGCGGTCCAGTAGTCGAGCAGCTGTGCTCCTTGCCGGAGAGCTTCATTCCACACCAGGACGTTGCTCTGCTCATTGAACGTGGCGGCCGTGCATTTCCGTTGCCGTTGCCAATCCGAGCCCTGGGCCTAGAGAAATCGAGATCTGAGCTAAGTTCCGCACACAGACAGATATGTCATGGGTGTCGAATGGAAGACGTACGGTTGAAAGGTTCGGCCCAAAAACATCCAACATGGCCAACAACTCCACCGGCCTCCCAAAATCCCCCTGTCGTTCCCGTCGAATGACATCGTGCATTGTTTCGGCGTTGCACAGATATATCCAATTTTTGCCCGGCGTAACGTGCACAAACGCGTCGCCCAGCTCTTCATGCGCGTGGTATTTATCCTCGAATTCCCAGCCGATGTGGCAGAATTTGGAAAAGTTGCCGTTGCCAAAGGGCACATATTGCAGAAGAGGTACTACATGGTGCGCAAGCAGCATCCATACGGGGTTCTCGGGACTGATCGGCAGGATAATTATGGGGAGGCCGATTTTGCGCGCGATGAGGTAGTTGCGGAGAAGGCTATAGAGTGTGAAGACGAGAAAGAGAATGGGGGGGAGCAACAAAGTGATTATAAGGGGCGACGCCATGGTCGCGGATGAAGATGGTTGAGCGGTAAGCAGATTCGTCGAATGGAACAGGCCTGAGGAGTGATCTTATACATGAAGGCTCTCGTACGCTCTCGTACGGCAGGATGATCCGGAGCTAAGCCAATTCTTAGCGGGTACCGGTAAGTTGGTACATAATTATGCCACAGTATGGGGCCAGATGGCCTGATGTTGGTTTTGTTTGTGTAGGCGTGGTCCTTATTTTTAAAATCCAACCCTGTCGGAGAGGTAGCTCTCCGCAGCAAGTTTGAGCTTTGCGAAAACTTCCTCTTTGTGGCGAAAGCGTGCTGTGCCACTAGTGAACACCAATTTGGCGCTAACCTCTTTAAGATATCTCGACTCCCAGAATTCAGATACTGAGATGAAGATATAGTTTTCACATAAGGTATGCTTAACTACAACTGACTTCTTGTCTCGTAATCCGTCTCTGGCCCTAACTACAGTAGACGCTCTAGCGATATCTAAAAAGGTACAGCGAATAGTACAACTGTACAGAGCGTTGTAGATCTTAGGGATCCATACTTAGGTCTAAGTGAAAGCAAGAAATCATCATCAAGACAAGTCGTACCTGGGGTGAAAGAAACAGACCGCCCAACTACGTCATCTTCAACATAAGTGTCTCCACCCAACCTCACCTATAAAGATCCCGTCTTCCTCACTCCAACTCTCCCTCACCAACTCATCATGTCCTCCACCATGCAGAAAATGCGCGAGGAGCCCCGCGGCCCCCGCATCCGCAACCGGACCCGAAACCGAAACCGAAATCGCCATGCCACCATCTTCGAGGAGGCCCGCCCAATTCAGGGGGAGACCGCATTGCGCTTGGCACTGGGCCACGCACTCCTGGAAGAAGACGAACCGCTCTACGGCCACGAGGAGGCCCGCATACTCCACGAATCGAATATACTGCTCTACGGCCCCGAAGAAGCCCGCAGACTCCAGCAGTCGGATCCACTGCTCTACGACCCCGCGGAGTACATGACCACTACGACGACCAGGACCACCACAATCTCGCAACGCGCAGACGTCAAGCCCAAGCCCAAGCGCACGCGCAACCGCGTCCGTTCCATCAAGAACCGCGAAGCACGTCTCGCCGCCGCCGAAGCAGCCGAGCGCGAGGCGATGCTGCAGATGCCGTACGTAGCCCAACATATCTCCCTCCCTCCCTCCCTCCCTCCCAACCTACCTACCTACCTACTCTCGCTCAACCAAGCCACACCCCATCTACTAACATCACCACTGCAGTGCATGCACCGAAGACGTCACGCGCGCCGAGGACGTAGGCGCGAAGCTGGAAAGCGGGGAGCGCATGGCTGTTTGTGTGGCGTGCGAGGAGACGGATAGGGAGTGCGATAATGGGGTTGAGTGTAAGTGGTGTTTGGAACATGGCGGGGAGTGCAAGCGGGAGAGGGAGGCAGTGATGGCTTGAGATGGGATGGGATGAGACGTGTTTCCGGGCATTAGATATGTAGGGAAAGTTTCGCCTGCAGGATATGATATCATAAGAAAAGACATGACATGATATGTATGATACATGAATGAGATCATACACACACATGATTGCACTACGCCATTGTAGACTCACCTAAGTACCTTCGCGAACTTATAACTCCCCGACCCAACTCCCAGCGGCTTCCACCATACATTCTCCCAATCCTCTAGCTGCGGTAAGAAATCCTAGACACGATCTAGCAGTAAACTCCATTTCGGTACGAGCTTGATTGTAGCCAGCATATCAGGTAATGCATAAACCAAAGCCAGCAACGCGAAGCTCATTGTAGCTAGCATACCAGGTAATGTCCTGAAGAGCGCTACCTAGTAACGAGAGGTAGAGTGATCAATGTGCTTATAACAACACCGCCACAGCACCCAACACCACAGTCGAGACCCCCCACGCCAAACCACCCACACCCACCCTCCCCTCCGCACCGCTCGTACTCTGCCGCAGCGGCACCGCCGTCCCATCGCCAGGTTCGCCCGCCCCACCCGTCCCAGCCTCCAACACCAAGCTCTCCAACCCGCCCTGAGCACCGTCCACAGGCGCGACCAACGCCATATGGCTCCAACTGAACAGCGTGTTGCGGCCCCCAAACACGAACACCTCGAACCGGCCCTTGAACTCATTGTCCACCCACACACGACTGCCGTTCACCACGTCGGTCTCGATGCGGATCTTTGCAGGGAACGTGATGGGCACGTGCTCGTGCGAGGAAGACGTGAGGTTCGTCCAGATGCGGCCGGGGTGGCCCGGGTCATGGCCGTCGGTCTCGGCAGTGGAGCGCAGAGGGTACGGCCAGTTGTCTGCGGTTTTGAAGACGAGGGTTTGTGTCGTGGTGGAGTTGGAGGTTGCGTTTTCGACGGAGAGCGACGTGTCCGGGCCGGTGAGCGTGAAGGGCGATGTGGCGGTTAGCGTCAAAGTGTAGGGAGGGCCGTAAGAGCCTTGGCCGAGTGTTAGGTTACTCGGGTCGGACAATTGACGGGACACGGATATGAGAGGTGAGGATAGCGTGGGGTTCTGCGAGTCGGGGAGTTTGCGGTCGAGGTTTTGCCCTGGCGCTTTGGGCGTGAGGAAGGAGATTGTGGCGGGGAGATCAGCGGCACTGATGTTGAGGCCTCGGGCGCCGGACCAACCGCGTGCGGCGACGACAGGGATGCCGTCGCGCATAGCGTAATAGGCTTCGAGTTGCGTAGTTGCGTCTGGGCCGCTGTCGCTCCACGCGGCCAGGATAGCGCCTCTGTTGCCGCTCGCACTGGGTTCAAGCTGCTCAGTGATGTTAACCTGATTGAAGAGACGCGGGTCCCATTGCCAACCGGGGATGTTGGCGAAGTTCATTGTGCGTGTAATGTTGTAGAATTGGGGATACGGTGCTGGAAGAATCGGGGTGTGGTCGTTCTTAAGACTCATGTATGCCCACCAATCCTGCGAATTGATCAACTCATAGCCGTCGTTCTGGAGCTGGACTGGATCCGACTGTCCATACTGCCAGTGCTGAATAATGATGTCTTTATCAATAGTGAGGTTCTCAGAGGGTTCGTAAGTGCCCCAGATGCGGATTCGCTTTCCGGACGTCGAGTTGACGAAGTCCTTCATCTCGTTTACAAATGTGATGTAGTCATCTGCGAGATCGGAAGCATACTCGTCTGCACCAATATGAACTTCTTTAGTCTGGAACCAAGGGAGAAACTCTTCCCAGATAGCCTTGACTGTTGGGATAGCATCGGGATGCGTCAGGTTGAGCAGGTCTTTCTTCCGCAGTGCCAGTTCGGGCTTCCACTTGGTGATTGCTAAGCAATGTCCAGGAGCTTCGATCTCAGGGATGACAGTAACGCCCCTCTGCGCGCAATGCTTCTGAAAGTCCTCGAATTCTTCTCTGGAGAGGGTCTCATTTTGACGTTCGATAATGCCTTTGAGCTCCGGGTTATCGGGCATTAGTGAAAAGTGTGAGTACACCTCGTTCCACGTTTCATTATGGCCTCTGTTCAACGGATAATTGTCGCTGGAGTGGTAATGAAACTCGGACATCTTGAAGAACGACGCATACGTGCAGAACTCTTTGAGAAATTCGGCCGTGTACCATTTCCGGCCAGCGTCGAGCATGAAGCCACGCGTGGCATAGGCGGGCGCATCGGTGACTCGACCCGGTGACAATGCCGTACCATTCGCGATTAGAAGCTCTTGGAGTAGCGTTCGCGTCCCCCAAAATAAACCTCGAGCCCCAGTGCCACCAACGAAGATGCTTTCACTTGTGACTTCCAATTCATAGCCTTCTTCTGTTTCAATGCCGTTTTCATACGTCAATTGGCTCGCATCTCCTCTGAACTCGCCCAGGAAGATTCCCGATTCTGGGAACGTCTCGACCGTCTCGACCGTCCACTTGGTACCGAAGAGCTGGTTCAGATCTTGGCGGAAGGTCTCTGCAAATTCGGAGGCCGTAGGTGGTATGAGCGTCAGGCCCTCAGTGTCAGCGTGGTCCGCGAAAGCACTGGCGATGTATATTGTCTTCGGCGCCTCACTGATCGAGAATCCGCCGCTGGACGCGTTGCTACTAGTCCATTGAACCGGTGGGAGTGGTTGTAGAGCTGCAGCGACGCCAGCCACTGTGCAAAGAGTTCGCAAAATCATCGTGGAAGAGGCTGGACACATTCCAGAAGGGCTTACAGCTGGGCGACGTCTAGACTTTGTATGTGGTACGCAGGTACGGCGCAGCTTCCCCAGTCGGCGATCTGCAAAACATTACCAGGGTGAGTGGGCCTTATCTTCCCATTCGTTACCTTGGCCCCGCATGCTTACCGGCTGTCAATGTAACCCTCACGAGAGCCAAGGGCCTCAGTATGACGATACACATGACTAGTAAGGCTTTGCGTGACAGCGCGTGAAGAATGAGACGAGAAACGCTCCAGTAGTTACATCGCAGCGGCTTCGACGACAGCACGCCTGCAAAGTGAAGAGCGGGTTGCCAGAACGGGGATACCGGATGCCCTTATTCAGCAGCGCTTATTCACTGCGGTGACGGTCTCGGACTTGGTGATATGAGCTTGGCAACGAGGTTGGGAACGGTGAAAGGTGTTCGGCTTTCGGTTCACGACGAGCGGGGAAAACCGCTAGCCGCATGTAGAAGGTTCATGTAAACATACCTAGTACTTATCCCTATTGGATCATCCGCGCAAGAAGGAAGAGGATGCTGACGGTCTTACCAGAATCTTATAGAGGATGCGATCTCTGTTGAGCAACAATTTCCCACAGAAGTAGAGGACGCTGTACACAGGTGACAGTAGGAACCATATCTGCGAGCACTGTCCGCAGCGTAATAAACGCCTTCATCCATATGTCATTGATGGGTGTTCGTGACTAAGTCGTAGACCAACACCCTCTGTCGACTTCGAGAGGCAGATCGGCTACCTAGCACTTTGGCTGTACTTTGAAAATCCGTGCAGTTGACCACTTTGCCGTAACAATAACGACTCAGCTATCAGATCGCAGTCGAATCAGATGCGTGTGGACTGATAAGTGTGAAGATAGTCCTCATGTATATCTATCGTCCATCAGTAGGTCGCCGTCAAACGTTTCACTATGTAATCCCCGCTCTTTATGCCGTCGTACTTCTTGCCTGTCTGTTCGTAGGTGCCCGGTATCGCCTCAATGGTACGCTCAAAGTTGGGGTTGCAAAAGTATGCTATCGAGTATCGCGGCGGGTATGACTCTGCGCCGTCATCGTCAACTTTGGGTGGCGGTTCAACCACGCGATGCTTCGTTGATTTGATTGTATCGTTGGACCATCGCGCTAAGAGATCGCCAGCGTTGATGACGATGGTATCTGGGATGGGTGTCGCATCAACGAAAGTGCCTTTCGGTGAGCGGACCTGAAGGCCGCCACGCGCGTCTTGGAAGAGGAGGGTTATAGAGCCTATCACGTTCATAAGCATAGTTGTCAACATCGGACTGGACACATGCTTACCATAGTCACTATGCTCACCCGCCCTGACCTGCAGTTGGCCATCACTCCTTTTAAAGACAGACTTTGATACGCCAGGGTAGTGTAACAGCCGCAAGGTATTGTCGCCAACGTCGGTGAACCCGTCAAACCACGACTCCTCAATGCCCATGCCCAGCGCGATCGCTCGCATGATGTCAACATGCAGTTCCTTGCACGTATCGTGGAACTTGACCATGATATCCTTGAACGCTTTCGCGTCCTCGTCGCCCTCGGTGGCCGGCCACATGTTCGGCATGTCTGGTTCGTCCTCCCGCCCAATCTCGATTGACTCCTTGAGATCTGGTATCGCGTCCCTCAGCTGCGCAACATCTCCCTGCTCCTCAAGATCTGTGACCTTCTCGCGCCCCATGGCCGTGTATCCGCGGTTCGCTTCTGGGGAATACCAGCCGAGCGCGTCCTTTTGCTCTTGCGGCCGCGCGAAAAACTTGGCCGAGTTGGCGAACACATCGGCGACAGCGGAGGACGATATGCCGTGGTTCTTGAGATAGATGAAGCCCGACTTCTGGAAGCCGCTCAGAACGGCTTGCGCGGTAGATATCTTCGAGGCATCGTCGCCGGAGAGAAAGGGAGCGAAGTCGATGAGCTGGAGCTGTCAGCAGAGGCCCTTGGCAGGGTTTATCAGAGACAGAACTCACGGGTATGACCAGGTCATCCTTCGCAACAGCTGAATCTACGGTTATGCCTGTCATCGTGAGTAGTATACAGCTCGCGTGCGATTAGTTGAGATTCGATGTGCGTCCTGGTGAATGTACCACCGCAGCGTTCGTCGACTCTGGAGCTTCAATAGCAGATAGGCTGATCTAGGCAAGTTTGCGCTTCGACTTGCTTCTCTCAGACGATAGCCGCACCGCCTTGCGCCGCTCGCCGGGAGGGGTGCAGATGCGAAGCCAAGAGCGCTGAGATGCACCTGAAGGAAGCTAGCCTGATATGGAAGGTGGAGACGAGCCACTGATAAGCTGACAAGCGAGGAGAAAAACTTAACACCACAAAACTCATCGCGGACCTCCAGGACTGCTTTCGCGCAAAAGCTCGAACTCTCTGCGAGGGAGCCTCATCTGACTAGGACCTCCAGGAAGATTTATTGGTTCCACATTTCTCATTGAGATTCTGAAGTCATATCAAACTCGAGCCAGAATCCATTCTCCACCCTGCGTGCATTGCAATTTCATCACCTTGAACTCTTTCTGCCATATATGTGTCAATTACTCACTAGTTGAGAATGTTTAGCTCATCCCTGTATTTCAGATGCGGCATTTGGGTACGGTCCAATGTGGAAAGGTTTCTCTAGGCCATCTTGATTGCTAATTCAATAGCACTTCGACTCAGCTTCTGTGTTTCTCGGTAGCAAGCAGTGAGTGCTCTTGGAACCATGTTTCCATGTACTCAGAAATCGTTTGGCAGGCGGCAACCGTTATCTGCTTGGTAACATATCGACGAAGCTTGATGACAATCTGTCTGATCTTCGTCAATCGACTTATCTCAAGCTACCGAATGGGTCTGTTTCAGGTTCGCACAGTTATATGGTAACTTTGCTAGAGCTTGTTATACAAGTCGGGTTGGTATCACAAACAACTTATCGAAGTTATAAAATGTTGATATTGGCCGCTTCACTTCCGTCTTCTCTTATTTCATCGTTCTGTACATTTTATCCAGACCTAGCAGCTACAGCATGGCCGACTCACAACCTCCTCCACCGCGTGGTGGACGAGGCAAGTTTCCATACGGCAACACACATTACGGTAATGGTCAAGGCAACACTCCATACGGCAACCCATAGTACGGTTATGGGCAAGACAATACTTCATATAGTAACTCACAGTACGGATATGAACAAGGTAACACTCCATACGGCAACAAACAGTACGGTGGACGAGGCAAAACCCCCATTGGCGAAAGACCTCGTGGTCGAGGCAACACTTCTATTCGTGGTAGAGGAGGCCACACTCCCCCTTCTTTGGACGAGCGACAAGCGTTCAGTAACATGCGAGCCAGCTTCATCCACGCAAAGCAAACAGCAATGGAGGCAAACCAGGACACGGCAGTCTTCGAGATTCGACCCGGGTTTGCTGCATTGGAGGCAGACAAGGGCGGAAGGCCTGCGGAAATCGGCGTTGTACTCTCGAACCATTTCGTCACGACCCTATTACCCAAGAAGTCCTTGTACCAATATACAGTGACAGGGCTTGTTACAGACGAACAGAAAAAAGAGGACGATGTACCAAACCGACCACGACGAAATGAACTCATGGCACTAGCACTTGCCAAATCCGATATACTCCACGCGCAAAGGAACCATTTCGCAACAGACAACCTCGAGTTTATCGTCGCATGGAAGGATCTTCGACAGCTCCAACACGATGTCCAGAGTACGCAAGGTAGCGCGTTAGAGAATTTCGGGATCGTCACTCGAGAAGCTTTCGGCACCAAACACCAACAACAGAGCTTGCCATTGACACTTATGTACAACGGCACGATTCCTATGGATGGTGTTACGGCTGCTTCGTCGGGAAATATACAAGCATTGCCACTGAGACTAGACGGAGAGACCACGATATCCCCCACGCATGCAGTTAATATCCTCATCTCGAAAGCAGTATCGGACCAGGCTCGACATAGCAATGGCAACTCCACAGTCTTTCAGCTCGGTGGAAATAAGTTCTTTGATACCAAAAATCCTATCACATTTGACTTCGGTGGTGTTCGGGCATACCGCGGGTACTTTGCGGCCCTCAAGGTCGGCATGGGGCAACCACTCTTGAATGTCAATAGGAATACGACGGCTTTCTATGACCATACCAACGTCAACGACTTCATGGCCGCTTACTGCAATAAAGTTCCCGGAGCACAGTTTACGGATACATAAAAACAGCATGTCGAGGATGCACTGAGAGGCGTAAGGGTATGGATCGGTTACCAGAGACGAACGAAGACTATCACGTCTTTGGGTAATATTCCTAAAGCGCAAAAGTTCATGAAAGAAGACAGAGATAAGTGTCGCCAAACATCTACGAGATGAGCAAAGTACTCTCGCCCATCTGAACTGTTATTGTCTGGGAGCTAACTCCGTGAAGGTGTCCCCAACCAAATCCATCAGATCGATACATCTGTGTTTCCTTGCGTCAATATAGGAAGCACATCGAAACCTCAATACATTCCCGCTGAGCTTGTAACAATCGTAGCAAATCAGCCCTTCAAACTCAAGTTACCCCGCGAAGCCGCACAAACTATGATTTTCGAGGCGCGCGAGACCCCGTACAATAACCGGACAGGCATTGTAGCGGAAGGACTGAAGCTACTTGGTTTGACAGAGCCCAAGTCTGGTGTATTTGTTGGTGCTCCCTTATTACTCTACTGAAACATACCTGCGTGCTGACACAGTACAGGCCAAAACAGGCATCGACGTATCTCCTAATATGGTCACGATTCCCGCCCATGCAATCAACACTCCCACGGTTTTGTACAATGGCACTTCGATGCAACCTAACATGCAACAATTATGGCATCCAGGTGGGCACATGTTCTTTGGTGGGACAAATACGCAACCAAGTACGGATAGTCAGGCAACTCCAGAATCTGGGCGGTTCTCTGGACACATCCTAGTTTTGTATTCGCAGAACCAAGAAGCAACACTTGCAAGAGAATGCGCTACAGAACTCATGAAGACCTTAAACAAACACGGAGTAAACATTTACGACGAAGAAGGTAATTATGTTGACTTTGGACGGGCAGATCGGCGCAACTTTTGGTTGGCCAGTCATATCCACGTGCAGATGATTAATATCCATCCTCAGTCATGCGCAAACACTATGCGCAAAACAATCAACAGCCAAACACCCCGGCCGTCTTTAGTCATGTACAAAAATCCGACAAAAGGTGTCGAATACGCTGATCAATTCGCCAAATTCAAAAAGCTTCTTGATACCGAATTGGGAATCCATTCGATCTGTATTTCCAGTCAGGATGTCTACAAAGCCAAGATTACGAAAGACAAACAAAACAGACCGAAAAGTCGACTGCCCCAATATTTATCCAATGTCGCACTGAAGGCAAACATCAAACTCGGATACGTGAACCACAGCCTCGAGCTTGCGCAAAACGAGAAAAGCATATTGTACGATGGTCAGGGCCGGCTGGATACGCTCATCCTGGGAGCCGATGTCAATCATCCCCAAGGTGCTAGTTCTGACCTTGCGCCTTCGATCGCCGCTGTTGTTGGTGGGGTAGATGATACATTCGGAAGATTCCTTGGCTCTGTTCGTTATCAAGAGGCAAAGACAGAGGTATGTTGAGCCCCACCCCTACGTCTGAAATACCCATGCTGATATAACTTGAAAGATCATTGCTGAGCTCGGCGATATGGTAAAGGACCGTCTAAATGACTGGTATGACCAAAACGGACGTGTTCCCTCGAACATCTTGTACTACCGTGATGGTGTGGGTGAAAGCCAGTACCAGCAAATCCGCGCTCGAGAAATTCCGCAGATCAGAGAAGCATACCGTCATTTCTGCGAGGAGAAGGCGGAAAAGATCGAGACGATGCCTGAGAAGGTGAATATCACTGCCGTCGTGGTTACAAAACGCCACCACACGCGCTTTTACTCAGACACCAGAGGCAACGAAAACTGCCCCGTAGGTACCTGCGTGGAATCGGGTGTCACACACCCCTGCTACTTTGATTTCTTCCTCCAGTCGCACAAAGCAGTCGCCGGTACTGCAAAACCCAGCTACTACTTCGTGCTCGAAAACGACATGAACTTCACGCCGAAGGTGCTGCAAGATTTCACGTACGCGCTCTGCTTCACATACGTCCGTGTCTGTCTACCAGTCAGCTATGTGCCCCCAGTCTACTATGCGGACAGGCTGTGCGACCGCGCAAGATCGTACATCAAGGGCATGAAAGTCACCCCGCCCGGCAAGTTCAACCTAGAACGTCCCAAGAAGAAGAAGAAGGATGAATCGCAGCTATCTTGGGAGACGAGATTCGCCTCATGGCGGACGGCTCAGAAGGAGTGGAGGCAAAAGGATCATTGGACGGGTACTTTTGATGGGAAGAGTGGGAATCGAGCTGGCCCGTGGCATCCGCGTCTCAATAACACGATGTTCTGGATGTAGGCGGGGGAATCATTGGGTGACGACGTTTTCATCTGTTTCTCTTTCCTCTATTTTGGGTCCGGAGTTGTTATTGACTCTTGTGAATGCTCCAGGTAGACTGTTTCTATTTTTGAAGGCGTGTGATGAGTAGTGGTCGTTTCTTTCAATAGATCTCCTTTTTACAGTCACATTACTGCGTTTTCTTGTCATTTAATGCGCGTCTTGCAGAGTTTACCAAATGTCCTAGGGATCTTGGTTGGTAACGTTACTGATGGCAATGGCGGAGCGTGTGACGTAGTGGTCAACGATGATTCTAACTAGATTAGGGCTAGTAGGTAGTCGTAAACCGGTCCTTTCCACCAATCCTTCTTCTCCACAACCGCAAACTCTAGGTCCGAGGCATACGCATACATTAAAAATAACCATCCTAGTATCTTAGTTGTCTCTGGAATAGTCAGACACTGCACGGTGCGTTGCCCTGTACATCGTGACGATCTCAAAGCTGTCAAGGACTACCTCGGGACAGCAAAAACAGAATTTCCAAAGCCATGCGCATCACCCGCCAGAAGCCGATTTAACGTATCGAGTAGTACCAAAGTCTATCACTCGCAGACTGTATACATCTCTAGAAGCTCCCCATTCCTTATGCGATTGTCTTTCGTAGTCATTCGCCGCTCTCTTTGCTTCAAGATTGTAACGGTGCAACTAGAGGATGAGAGAGGGGAGGAACTGCGCTTGATTGACTGCCTGAGGTGGGGTGAGCTACATATATAGATGGCCGTACATGAGCTATCCCAACTCGTACTAGAGTAGGTCTGGGCAAGCCCAAACCGTTACAAAGATGTACACGTACTACAATCATTTTCTCATCCTTGTCTCAGTCCAGGCTACATGAGACCCTCAACAGCGTTTTTCATTAGTTTCCTTCTATAGTCGTGCGGTCATTGGAGCCGCCAATTGACCTCTATCCAGATAAATGTTCGACAACCGTGCACTAGGGGGCTTGCTACAATGCTCATGACTCCACTCTGTTTGTATAACAAACATTGAGAATACCAGTATATCAAGAGGGCGGGGTTGCATCGAGGCTTCTTCTCACTACCAGAAGCTTCATTGAAGTAGCTTCACTCATTTTACACTTGCCGCAAACAGCTATCTTTCGACTCGATTAGAACACCCACATCCTTAACAATGGGTCCCAAGGGGAAGAACGGAAAGGGAAAAGCAGACTCTGCTGAAGATTCCGACCCTGCTAAGAAACTCGTCGTTACTAAAGAGCCTAGACTTCCCGAAGATGTAAAACTAAAGATTCAAGCCCGTATGGATGATCTCGTTTGCATCAACTGTGGTGAGCACCACACTGCACGAACTTGCCGTATAGTGACGGGATTTGTTTCTTTCGCGGTTTGGATTGGTAGAACCGACAACGTTCCACAGGGATATGCTCCGAGCGCCCGTCTCTATGTAATCTGGCTGCAAACCAACGACCCTACCAAGAAAATCAAGGGTGAATCTTCACAAACGGCTACTGGAGCTACTACGAGCAGCACAGAACCCGGCAATCCCCTCCCGGCGGTACCCACAACGTTGACGGAGAAGGACGTTGAACTTGCGTCAGCCAAGGAAAAGCTCAAAGATATCCGCGCCCAAGCTGTGAATACTGAAAATGCAGATTATCCTGTACGGAAAAGGTTTTGCGAGACATCCACCAACGTTACCGCGAACTATTTCAGAATTGAAATAGACAAGGACGTACAATTCTACGAATATCTCATCGAACGTCCGGACGGGAAGAGCAGGCAAGATCTCGAGAAGTTCGTCAAGAAGGTGATTGAAAAATCCTCTATCTTGAAAAACAATCAGGCGAGTTTCGCTACCGACAACATTTCAACAATAATCGCCTGGAAAAAGCTCCACCACGATGAAAGTGAAGAGCACGTGGTCGATACAGTTGAGGTCACGGATGGAGCAAGGCGCAATCAGACAGAGCTCTCGCGCTCGGTCCACAATAAACTCTTACGCACGTTGGATTTCGACGGACTTCGAAAATATGTCCAATGCAACGTTTCTAATCCACACCTCTGGGACTCGAGCGCAGAAGTAAAAGCATTGAACATCATGATCTCGAAATGCTTTGACAAGAATCAAGTCGTGCAGATTGGTGCCAACAAGTTCTTCGTCATCACTGACGAGAAGCCTCTGGGCCGTAGTCGATCATTGTCTATCATGCCCGGCTATTTCTACACAATTAAGCCGGCACATGGAGGCGTCTTACTCAATGTCAACTACTGTACCAGTGCGTTCTACTGTGGGCAGCTTGTTAGCGATTTTCTTCGAGACACCACTACCTTTGAAGACAAGCGAAAACGTCAAGATGCCTTGAGGACTTTGCGCGTGCAGATCAACTACGGTCGTGGTAAGACTCGAGCTGATCGAGATGCCGATTTGAGCGATGCTAAAGGTCGGATCAAAACCATTCATGACACAGGTGCCACGATGGATGCCATAACATTCAATAGAGAAGTTAATGGAGTAGAGCAGCAGATAACAGTAAAAGAGTATTTCGAGCAAGGTATGGCTCAGAGCACACGCAGAGAACGACCTGGCGCTGACCTTGTCCAGATTACGGGCATATTTTTCACCCAGACGATGTCAAGCTACCCTGTATTAATCTCGGCACACTAAGTAGCCCCGCATGGTTTTCGGCAACCAGACTTTCGATTTTGCCGCACCAGATATATCGCCGTCCGGTACCGGATCACCTTACAGAGGACATGCTAACACAAGCTTGTTAAAAGCCCCAGGAGAATAAAACTCTTATTGAAGAGCATACTTTCCGTTACTTGAAGGTCAATGGCAAACGTGGCTCCACACCAGTCCCATTGGTGAGTCCAATCTTGCACCTCTGTGTTTTATCTACTGACTATTAGTCGTAGACGAATTGTCCACCGCTTAGAATCGTCCCTAGGCTACAAACGGTCCAAAACGCGATATTATTGTATCCAAGCATACTTTACAAAGACTATGCGACCGTAAATCTCTACAAGGAGTTCACAGGAGTACACAAAGCGACTAAAGCGAAAACGACGGGAGAAGTCCCAAGGTGGGCGCTGAAAAACCTTATCACTGATAAAGATCGCGTTTTCCTAAACAACGTGACCTCGAATAGCCCAGGAGCGGCATGCTACATCCTCTACCCAAACAATCTACGACTTGGGAACGCGAATTTCGACCAACATACCGTGGCAAAGTACAAAATAGCCATAACGGAAGGTCTCAAACGATACGGAATCGGAAAGCAGCCTCCAACTGTGACACCCAGACTACTAAGTGCGCTTGATGAAGCAAGTCTGCGTGCAGAACTCCTCCATGTGAAGGAGACTAGTTCCGCCCGTACAAAGATTATGTTCTGAGCAGGAGAAGAGTGTGCATTTTGAGATGGGGTTGGGAACTTTGAAGGTCGGAAAAACCGGAGGGAACTATGCCGGGGTGGGGAAGCTAGTCCGAATTACCGGTAAGTTCAGCCGAGACGTGTCGCGTTTCTTCCCCTCGGGCGTCACATTCTCATCCTTCTCTCCTCCAGTACGCTCCACTCGTTTCGTTTCAAGTGCAGATAGATCCGCGTTCCGAGCTGCAGTCTTCTTCCAACTCTCGAAAGCGAATACGGCTGGCATAATTCGTTTCCGATGCGCATCTAGGTAGGCTTGCTACCTCTTACTTTTACAAGCCCTACTTAGACATTATCTAAGGCTTTGTATATATAGAAGAACACTATCTACCTATTGCTAAAATCTCTTAGGCTGTCAAGAGGATCACCTAAAGTCTGACTTTACCAGTAATGAATCCTGCTAGGAAGGTGCGGTAACTATCACAGCAACGCCACGTAGCCACCACCAACAGGATGGAGCTCGATGCGGTCATGACGGCGCTGTGGTCAACTGCTCCTTACGGACTTATCACATCGCTAGACCCAGAATCACAGCCTCAATGGAGTGTTTAGATCGCTTGGTTAGATTGGTTCACGAGGTCGCTTAACTCTACGACCTTTCTTTTCGTCGTTTCCTTTTGGCCTATTTCAAGCAGACTTCTCTCTCTCGCTCTGTCTTTCTAGGCATACTTGTGTTACCTATAATAGACTGGTTCGTAGGATCCGGGAGTTGTACGGGGTACCCAAGGAACTTATACCCTGGAACGTTCGTTTCTTAGGGCGTTCACTAGGCCAAAGGAACTCCTTCGACTGAGCTCATGACATGTACGCCTTGAAGCTTTGAAACTCATGATAAGTTGGATGGTATTACTCTTAGTCAGGTCTTCTATTTTGATCCCAGTGGTATTAGCGCTCAGCTTATCATCGTAGCCTCAATCTTGCACGCATGAATCTTGCATAAGATATTCCCCATAATGAATTAACGTGGAGAAAAGCACAGGTCGCTGATTTCGCTAGTTCGGTTTAGGTTTAGCTATCATGATTAGCGCTACTCCGCCTCGTCTTCAGGGTCAGTGTGTCTCCAACATCTTACACTCACTCCTGTTCCACCATCCTCTACCTATCTATGGATTGCGAAAAACGGCCCCTTTGCCGAAAGCTATCGTGCGAAGACTTGTACCTAGGCGTAACGACGCTCCGATCATGAGGCTTTTTTTCGCTCCTGCCGCGATCCTTTATGTTTCGCAGCTGATCCTCCAGCTCAAGCGGCCAACACGACGTTATAGCAAACTCCTGCGAAGAACTGGGAGGATGACTCGACGGCGAGCTATCTGAGACATTCCACGGGATCTGAAGGTTCAAGTATTCTCCAGATAGCCCATTATCCACCATGATCCATCACAACAGCTGCGCTATGTGGTACAGCCAGGTACAAAACCTCTGGCTTTGTCCATTTTACGTAGAGATACCGTATCAAACGACGATGACCAGGACTCGGGCTTTTGATAACACTGGGCTTTGCACAGGTACAAGAGCCGGCGAAATCCCTTCCGGTCTCATTAATGGCACGGGCCCGCACAGCCACAAGAGCACCAATCCTTTCGGCTGAGATCTCGTTCGTGTTTCAGACCAGCCTTGTTCAGGACAAGAAGACCACGAGCCTGGCACGCCGCACAGCAAACTGTCTCGCAAATGTGGAGCAAGCGAATGAGATTGTCGGATGCGGGTGAAGGATTTCTAGCACTTCTAAGTTGGGAAGTTAGAGACGCTAAAGATTTTGACGGGAAGGAGCCGGTACATAACTTACCACTCGCGCTTCTTTCCGAGGAACGATGCTTACTTTCCGACCTTCGAGATTTGGAACGGTTGAGCCGTGCCATCTGTGAGCGTTAAATCGGACTGCCGGCGACCATAATTTATCTGGGACCTGGATCAAGATAACAATAATTCGACTTCTGCTGGCATGGAGCACAATACGATCTTTTGAACTGACTGGACTCTCGGGTCCCGGTTCTCACAATATTCGCCTCTCATGGACTACTATGGCGCAGGGTACTCACGGGAAGTAGTGCAAGGGCAGCCGCCGGCTGGCTACAGTCAACAACCATTAGGAGTATCGCCACCTGACCCGAGTTCATGGACCGCATCGCCGCCCACCCTACAGCGGCCTCCACCGATGGCTCCCGTCCAAGAGCAGCTCGTTACAATGAGACCCTCGATCTTCGGAACCCAAGCAGATCCTCATACACCCTACCAAGAGCCCGTAGCATGGTCGAACTACACGCATTTCCGGTCCACGAGCGCAGGCAGTTCGGATCCCGAAAGCCAAGCCAGCGTGCTCCCAGCCGACTGGAATCCACCGAAAGACTCGCGCCAGTACTTTCGCCAACCGAGACACATGCTGGAGCCGTGGTTGACGGGGTTTTGGATCCGGTTTCCCTGGTGGGGTTTCGCGGCGTTGTCTGCGATAGTCATACGTATGGCCGACTACTATCTATCTATACGCTCGGTGCATCTGCTAACGGCGATCAAGTCACTGGAGTCTCGGCTGGAATTCTTCTCGCGAGTGATGGTATAGCGATTGAAGACTGGAAGGTCGGAAACGACAACGCCCAGCCTGGCGTATATATCGCGGTTTTCGAGGCTCTGATGAACTTTCTGGTATTGTTTGCGTTGGCGGACGGGTTGGTAATCAGGGTGTGGCGGCAGTTGCTGCAGGGGACTACAGTAAGCTTTGCCAGATCTCACGTTCACAAAAGTACGACCCAGAAACACTGACCCTCATAGTTGTCCTCTTTACACGACACGTACGACTCGGCCAACATTTGGCCAGCCTTCAAGCGGATAATCCGTTTACAGTTCAACGTGGTCGCAGTTGGTAAGCTCATCTTCAAAATGAAAATGTAGGCTATAAATAACCTGGGATACAGCATGCCTGCTCGCTGCAACCTCATTCCTAAGAGGTCCGCTGTTCCAACGATCCCTGACAGTATCCGAAAACGGCAATAACTATTCCAGCGGCAGTACAAACCCAGCAACGCACCCGCAGGCCGTCTACCGCACCGACAAAGCACTAGTAATCAGCGGCATATTTCTGTCCATCGCGAGCGTAGCAGCAATCATCCCGTTGTACGCCGGCTTCTGGGACCTAGGCAGAAAAGTATCGTTAAACCCGCTGGAGATAGCCCGGGCTTTCGGCGCGCCGCTCATGGAAACTCTGGACGGCAACGCGACTGCGGATATGGTGACGATTGAACGCGGGGATTTGGCGGTGCGGTATGGGGCTGTGGAGCGGCATAATTCGGAGAAGAAACTGCGAGTGGAGATGACGCGGACGGCGACGGTTAGGTCGCCGTGGCAGGGCGAGATCTTCGGGTAGTAGATGGTAGCATTGTATGCATTCAGCTGCGGTAGTGCATGCCTTTGTACGCGATTTCCATGTCGTGTCGCATGTTCGCCAACTGTTGTTTCTAGAACCTAACCTATTTGGACGGCGTCCTATTGTAAGCGCGTAGTCGAGATATGGAATCGACCTTTGTCCGCAGAGTAATAAGTACAGCGGGGAAGTCGCGTCGCTAGTCCGTGCAATCACGTGTGCACCCGCCACGGCGGGTCTGGGTAGGCTTCCAATCTCTCTCTCACTCACTTTACTAGCGCAGCTCGTATTTCGTACGTTATATACTCCAATCTTCCCAAATCCTCTATTCGCTAACAAAAGACAGGAAATCTCGCTCTACAGTGTAGTCTGGTGAGGGCCATGACCTGAACGGGCTGAAAATAGGTCATGGGGCGACGGCATTGGGTTCGATTCCCGCCGTCGCTGGTTCAGCAGCTACGCTAGGTATGTATTTTTTGCATTTTTTTTGAAGTAATTTAATCCTGGCTGGCGTCTCTGCGAGACGAGCTTTAAACATGGCTTTTTTTTTGCTCTTTCGCCTGCGTTATCTCACGATCCAGGCGATCGAATTTACAATCTTTTTGCGCTATCATCGCCTTGTGGGCGTGCCGCGTCTGGGTCAGGACCTCCATCTCGCCTTGTAAGCCTCTCTAGCTTTAGAAAGGCTTTGAGCCGCTGCAATTCATCGTTCCACCGCTACACCTCGGCCTCAAGCCGCTGCTTCTCAGCTTCGAACTGCTGCGTCTCGGCTTCGAGCTGCTGCTTCTTGGCTTTAATCCGCTGCATTTCTGCAAGCTTCGGGTCGGAGTCCACTTTTTCTAAATGTAGATATGATATAGGTAGAGTTTCAGCACGCCCAAATACGTCCTCTTCGGCCCAAACTGCGTCATTGCCTCGTTGCGACGACCTACAGCCAACGCTCTTCTCTCGAAACCTTCTCCGCTCCTCACCTTACTCCCACTACTTACCAACATGAATGACGAGCAAAGACAAAAGCAAGAACCAGAAGGTGAGCACCATACACTGGAATGTGAGAGCTCGACTAATCTGTCATGCAGGACGTCCGTCGTGGACGAACTCAACTGGAGGCCCTCAAAACCAAGAATGCGGCGCTCGAGAAAGGCAAAACTCCCACCTAACCCGGGCGAACCGCACCCTCTTTGACAAGGCCGTCAACGCCGAAACCCAGGTCAAGGCTCTGGAGCGTCGGCTCGAGGCGTCGACAGCCCATCGAGCAGAATACCCAGGCACGATAATCAGTCCCACGGGCTTGCGACACCAGTCAGTACGCAGGTCCAGTCGAGAAAGTCTGCGAGAGCAGCTCAAGCGTCCGGAGCCTCGTTGGTTGGAGCTCCAGCTCAGTTCAGTTGAGTATGTGACGTGCCCTCCTCTCCCTCTCTCTCTCTCCAAGCCTCAGCAGGAATGGCTAACAGTCGCTGTGATAGAAGTGAACTGAACTGCCAAACCCCGTCTCATCGTGTGCATTGCCTTGCCTGCTACATGAGCAACCGCGCCTGTGATACAGACGGGCTCCCCATGCCAGGAATGCATCAAGAACCATAACCATCGGGCTTGCAAACGCGCGCGATGCACGCAGTACACAGCGGGAACCTGTCTGTCGGCGCATCAAGTGCACCCGCGCACACGAGGACGATACCCACCCAGTACGAAGCTTTGCATGCCGGGCATGTCACCAAGATGTCCAAGGAGTCTGAAGAGTCCAATGAATCCAAGGTGTTCAAGGCGCCCGAGGTATTCAAGGTGCCCAAGACTCAAAAGCGGAAACGGGGGAATAACAACGACGATGACGCTGATGACTCGCCCTCGGCTCCGGTGCCGATGCCGGCATAAATAATGAAACGATTGACGAATAAGGCGGGAGGGAATATTAAGAGTGCAAACATGGTATCTAAAACGACTATGTAGACCTGCAGCTGGGGAGTATACCCTCGGAATGAAATACAAAACCAGTCACTCCATAACTCCCAAGCACATGCAGTCCCGCTCCATGAATGCCCGCAGCCTGGAGCCGCTGATACTAAGTACACCCACCCGTTCAGTGTGATCTCGACAACCGCGCACTACCACAGCGCCGCGTCCCTGTCAAACCGCACCAGCTCCTTTCCTGCGTCCTCCACATCCTTCCTCGCCTTCATGCGCATGTAAAAGATGGGACAATCCTTACTCGCACAAATAACCTCGCAATGGACGCTGCCCTGACACCTCTGGCACTGGGTCCACAGGCGCGCGAACCGGACCTCGAGTTCGCTGACCTTGGTCAACGTCTTCACGTAGAACTCGCCGATGCGCGGACGGCAGTTCTCGCAGACGGCGCCCTCTTTCTCAAGGGCGCTGATCATCGGTTTCTTGCAGCCCATGCACGTCTGTGTCTTCTTGGCGAACTTCATGAGGCCGCCCATGGTGGGCGCTGCGACGATGATGGACCGCGTGTGTGCGCCGGTGAGGAGCTGGCTGGCTTTCTTTTCTCCGAGCACCGGTTCAAAGATACGTCCCAGCGGCTTCGCTAGTTGGTTGTCGAGGTAATATTTCGTATCGATGGGGAGGTTGTTCTCTAAGACAAAAAGGGGGTCTTCAGACTTCTCGTAGTTCTTAGCACCGCCAGCACCTTTGATGATGACGTAGGCGACTCGGTCCCCGAGGCCCGGAGCGGAGCCTGCATCGCGCTTCTTCATTCGTTCAGCGAGCTCGACGTGGGCCTGTCTGGCAGTGTAGACGTTTTTGGCGTTCTTTGGATTTTTGTCCTTGGCATCCTTTTCATCTTTGTCATCCGGGTTTTCCACCCCTTTGGTCAAAGCTTTTGTGATCACCAAGTTGGACATATCGATCTTATTCTGCAGAAGGTCGGAGATAGTTTCTTTCACGAATCTGCATAGGGTCAGTAAATATAGTGTAGTGCGCTGGTGTTGGTACTTACTTCTGTGCTCCTTCTTCATCCTTATCAATAAGCAACATGCGCAGCGAAGTCTCAATGACAGTCTGGACAAGGCGGCAATTGTCACGGCGGACCGTCTCGATACCTTTAGTGTCCATCTTGTCCCATTTGTTTGGATCAGTATACAGTAACCCCGCATATCGCTTCTTGTTGATGAGAAGATAAGGATAGTACACCTTCTCGAACTCAAGTTTGATAGGCTTGATGAACTTCCCAGAAACAAAGTCAGCAGCTTCTTGGCCGAGTTCCATAGACTTCCTAAGGTCATCGGTGCCGAATTTCACCATGACAGAGTCAGTGTCACCGTAGATGACTTCGGCATCGTTATCGTAGCCATTTGCGATTGTGTACTTTTTCTCAACTTCGGCTTTCGTCCTTTCGATCATCTGCCGGCCGTAGCTGGTGGTGCTGCTGGCGATGGCAAGACAAGGTAGTTTCCCGTTCGTGGCGCCCGTGAGACCGTAAACGGAGTTTGCACTAACTTTCAAGGCTAGCTGACGACCGTTAAGCACAGCCTTCTTGAACGGATCTGTCTCAACCGCGAGTTCTCGTTTCGCCTGCTTACGCGCGGCCAGCAGCTCCTCGAAAATTTGCGACAGGAGACCTTTGCGGACTTTGGTGGTGCAGAACAAGTCTCCATGTGGCGTCACGATATAATCCTCGTCCTTTTTCATGTTGCGCTTTTCTACCATCTCCTTGGTAAGCCAAGTCGTATAGCAGAGATTGTGAGCCTGCATTATACTGGGATAAAGTGAAGCGAAATCGAGGGTCGCAATAGGCATTTTGTAGTAGCCGCGTCGGGGTTCAATAACCGTGGCGCCTTCGTACTGGTCGTCACTTCCACCCTGGTTAGGTAGATCGGGAATGACTAGCTGGTGTTCCAAGGCTTTCCGAAAGAGTTGGCTAAGGAACTTCACTTGCTGTCCTCGAGAAAGCAGTAAGTTGAACGATACTCCCGTGACTCTAGCCATTTCCGTGTAGTTGAGTAGACCCATCAGCTTATCGAGCAGCCGTTGTGGCAAATAAGCATCCTTCAGACAGTAGACTGCTAGTCTTCGGCGGGAGTCGCCGTCGCCATTGAAAAGCTCGGTGATCATACTGTGATGGACATCCTCTTTTTGTTCCTTGAGGAAATGTGCAGACACGGCATTAAGGGTGTAACTTCTGAGTTGATGGTCACGCTGCACAAGTTGGAGGAGGTCAAGCTGGAGGCGGCCATTGGTATTCGTTGTTTTCGTGTCCCGGTTTCCCATCTGTTTGCTTGAGAAATTTGAGCTTTCCGCCTTGGACTGAACATTCCGCAGACGGGACCAGTACGGAAATCGATCAACACCTAAGGTCTTTGCACGTTCCAGTAGGTATGGGAAGTCAAAGTTGGCAATATTGTATCCGATGATGACGTCCGGGTCCACCTCTTCGAGGAAATCTCGCCATTTCATCAACATTTGACTCTCGTGCTCGAAGGAAAGAATCTGGGTCGCGGCGATAGGATTGCAGGAATCCAGTGTGAAAACATTCCGCACAAAAGCCTTGTCTTCTCCGAATCTCGTTACGTAGTTGGCGATCTGAATCACGGGATCCATCTTTGCGTCCGGGAAGATACCCTTACGGCCAGCGCACTCGATATCGAAGGACAGGATACGGAGGGGTGCCATCTTGGCCCATTCGCCGACGGCTTGATGGGCGATGAGATCTGCAAAGTTGATCCGGGCCTCGATCTGGCAATTCGAATGTCGGTCCCGGGGTGCAAGGCTTCTGTACTTTCCAGCTGGTGCTTCTACCCATGACATGCCGGAGATCTGAAGAGTCAGCATTAGCACTGCTGGCGCCCGGGGGCGAAGTACTAACCTTATTATCAATCATGAACCTCATCACGTATTGGACGTTATCAAAGGTGAGGATGCCGCCTTCTGTGTTGGGCCACATCTGCTTGTAATTCGCGTTCCCACCCTCCACTTGTTTGCGCACCAGGTTGACAATTTTGGGACTGGTGACGCTGATTTTGAGATAAGGACTCTTCTCATTTCCCTGGTACCGATAGATGTTTTCCCTCATCGTCATCTGGACGGAGCTAATGACGGCCCCGTAGGAGCTAAAAGCCTTCTGGCACTGGTTTTCGAGGTAGTTCTTGTAGGGTCCACAATCGCTCTTCTGGAAATTTAGAGGCGCCGCGACGTAGAAGTAGTGTAAAAAGTCGGTAACATGCATAAGTACTGAGTGGCCGTTCTAGAACAGGATGTCGTTAGCTTGGAGCTTGCCAAAGACGGACTCTGCTCACCTCCGTCACGCCAAACAGCTTGACAGTCGCCTTCCCGCCATTTAACACGCCCTCCTCAATGTCAATTTGTTGGAAGCAGAGCTTGTGCGACACCTCGTTGAAGTCTGGGTCGACGGGCGGTCGGTGCCACTGCTGGTCCTTCTCGGCGTTGTTCTCCTTGAGCGTGCCCATGTCCTGTGTCAGCTTCTCCAGCACATCCTCCTCGAACCGGCTCTTGGGCTGGCTCGAGTTGAATGAGCCATTGACGACCTTGACCGGTGGCCGTCCATTGCGGGTGGCGCCGTGGTCGAGCTTCAGTTTCTTCGCCGAGCGGGGCGACGTCTGTACATTGGTGCGAGTGCTGGTGGCTTCGGCGAGCACGCGCTTCACAGCACCGGGCATTTTGTTGGAGGCGGTAGAGACGGCGTGGTGGTGGTGGCAGAGCAGAAAGACGGGACGGCTTGAGTGTGTGATTGAAAGCGTGTGCAAGTTCCGATGTTAGATGCGAAAGTCGCGCCTTCCGCGTCGCGTGTCCGTGCGGCCCCGGTTGGCGTCAGGAGCGCGACACGCCGAGGTTCAGCCGCAAATTGACAGCAACTCCTCATCTCTCATCGCAACCTTCACATTTACTTATCCGTGTCCTATCCACTCACTTGAAGCAGCATACCTCCATCACTACACAGTAAGAATCGGCGATGAGCCTCCTATTACTGCGCCGTTGCCCTTTTACCCTGTGCCTCCGGGCGAGGAGCTTTGGGATGCCACGCGGAATGCGCACCTCGAAGCGTTCGCGTCACCATCTCCAGCCGCTTAGAGTGGGTGAGTGATGTAATGCGTGTTCTCTTCCGTGATAGGGGGGGTGTCTGCGTCTACCTCGCGATAGCTGTCGAAAGCTCCTTCCCCAATGCGGCAGGTGGGATAAGTTGCTTGGTGGAGTGGGGCATTATCCAACTACCCACTGCATAGCTGATACATCCACCTCTGCGCATTTAAGCTCTTCACGCTTACAGACTGTCTTATCGTTGTATTGGTACTCTGAACCCATTTCCCTCACTCCCAAGTCCTACTGAGGCCCCGGCACGATGCCCATCGTTGACATTCACACGCACATCTATCCACCGACATACGTCGACCTGCTCCGGTCGCGCACCACTGTACCGTATATCCGCACCTTCCCCGAGGCCCCAGACCAGTCACGCCTCATCATCCTCCCGGGTGAAGATGATCCTTCGACGCCCTCGACGTCGCGGGGTCGCCCCATTGGTCGAGAGTACTACGATATCGCACAGAAGATTGCGTTCATGGACTTACACAAGATTGACACCTCGGTGATATCACTTGCCAATCCGTGGCTGGACTTTCTCCCCGCTGAAGAGGCAGGAGAGGCCGCGCAGCGAATCAACGACGACGTGGAGGAAATCTGCGCAAAGTACCCGGGACGCCTGTACGCATTTGGGACATTACCACTCTCGGCACCCTCAGAGACAGTGATCAAGGAGATTCAGAGACTTGCTGGACTGTGGCATATGCGTGGTGTGATCATGGGAACCTCGGGCCTAGGCAATGGCTTGGATGATCCAGCACTGGATCCCATATATGCAGCGCTCGAGGAGCATGATCAGCTCATTTTCTTACACCCACACTACGGCCTTCCCACCTCGGTATATGGTCCTAGGGCAAATGAGTACGGCCACGTACTCCCCTTGGCGCTGGGCTTTCCACTGGAGACCACCATCGCGGTGACGAGAATGCTACTGAGCGGAGTCTGGGACCGATTCACGAAGTTGAAGGTTTTGCTGGCGCACTCTGGTGGCACTCTCCCCTTCCTTGCTGGTAGAATCGAAAGCTGCATCAAGCACGACGGGCATCTGAAAAAGCAGGGCAAGATCCAGGGCAGAAGAGACGTCTGGGATATACTCAAGACGAACATCTACTTGGACGCTGTTATCTATTCCGAGGTCGGGCTCAAAGCTGCGATCGATGCTTCCGGAGCTGACAGGCTTCTTTTTGGTAATACGTCCATCATGGTTGCTTTTGAGAACCGCTATTCTGACATGTGCCAGGTACGGACCACCCGTTCTTCCCGCCTTTGGAGGAAGATGCCGAGGAGTGGCATAGCGTAAATGCAAACTATGGTGCCATCGCTGCAGCATTCAAAAACAACCAGGCTGTCGCAGATGATGTTCTGGGTAACAACGCCGTCCGGATATTAAAGCTGCACTCGTAGACGTTTCCGAAGATGTGCTAGATTAGAGCATTGCCAAAAGACTCACCTGTACACGTATACTGGGTTTTGTGAGACTTTAGCGCCTGATCCCCTACTGTTCTCGACGCCTGGTCCGCGGATATATGCACGACACGATACGAAGTCCTGTCTTACCCAGTTGTGAGCGTTATAAAGCGCATGGTCTAGATACATGTGTCGATCTCCTCTTACAAGAACTTGTGCCTCTCCATCGTTTCATTCCCATTATTCTCATGGCCCCGCTTTCTCTTCGTAGCCGGCGTTCACAGTTACTAGGCCCTCCGCATTATCTCCATGATACACATGCACCGGTGAAGTTCACTCACTAACAGGTCTCGGTACCTTCATTGATAAGTATGAACATTATCAAGATCCTCCAGTGAGCAAGAGAACGCCCGGCTACTTGTCCAAGGCGAACGGCCGCCTCGTCGCAAGAGTCATCGAAAGTGCCGTCACAACCCAACCTGAGGCTCTAGAGTTTTGGCTTACAGAGGCGAACTGGACTCGCAGCGAGGAGTAGAGTTTATTGGCGTGATACGCAGGTCTTCTCAGCCGGGTGCGTATGTGACGGCGACTACAAGCCGAACAGGGAAAGCAGTGCTGAGAGGGAAATTTATAGAGGCCCTTGTAAACGCTTTGTTGGGTACATGCAGTGGTCCTATGTGACGGACATGTGTCCAAGAGCAGTGAAAGGACCGGAATCGACCGTTTGCTGCAATGATAATACCTGTCTATAACATCGGTGTGCTCGGCATGCAGTAAACCGAAGGTGCAGGTGAAGGCGCCGTCACGTGATAACAGCTTCAAGATTCTAGGCGCAATAGTCTGTATCGAATCGCTTACACTTATGTTGTCATTGTGCGTCTACTCTTGCTCTTCGCGCTATACAACATTCAGTAGCGACTAGTTTGGCCGGCCCCGGTCGGAGTTCAAATGAGAATTGCCGAGCGTCATCCTCGCTAGATACGTGCGAGTGAATCCTGCGGAGCAACCATCTACAAACTAGACCACGACCTCGGCACGTCGACAGTCTCCATCTTCTCAACGTCATTGAATTGAATATTGAGCGCGCATCTTTCACGCCGATCTCCTCAGACGCTGCGCGCAGCACGGCCAATGCGTTCACCATGAGTCCCGGTTCCACGCAGTCTTCCGCCAGTGTGGGGGATCTTGGGAAAAGCTAACGGGCTTGCTACTATATCCACATAGTCTTATATGCCCCACAAGATGATGCGAGTATCAAGGCAGACCGGCTATTAGCATCAATGAGGATGACGATGATTGTCCCGAGGATGCGCCGGAGGTCTACCTACATTCCTACCATGCCTCCGCACTTCCCCGCATCAACCGACCCAACTTAGCACGAACTCAATGGAACAACTTCGGGTGTTCGGGGGAATTGCTTTCGAAATGCGGTCCCGCCAATCGATATTGAGACGCGTCAGAATCAATATAAGAAGAGCGGCATCGGGCGGAATGGGCCTTTCTTTCAACATCAAGTGTTTTGACGAATCAAGACTGTTGCAACAATGTGGCGCATGTTAACACTATCGTGGTTTGCAACCGTTTCGGTGGCTCAGTTTGGCATTGAGCACACACAATATGGGACGAGCCCACCTGTGTATCCATCTCGTAAGCCGTCCTCTTTGGAGACTCACTTCTCAGTCAAGAGCATGAGTCACTGACTATCCAATCATAGCAAATATCACAGGCGCTGGAGGATGGGAGCCAGCATTGGAGAAGGCGAGAGCGTTCGTTGCCGAGTTGACACTCGAGGAGAAAGCAGACATGGTCACAGGTGCGTAAAGTTCAGGAATTCGATGGCACGACGCTATAAGCATACCATCTCCGCTTTGAAATCCGCAAGGACGAAAAATCATTCGACATGCCCTTGTTGGACTCGTCAGAGCCTTTCGAACGAGACGTTGAGAGGATTCCATTCCCCTCATCGCGACTCTTACCCCCAGTTCATTTGTTCTTCTGATGGCAGCTTCTACTTTGCTGGTATCAGTACTGATCAACGCAGGAACTCCTGGACCGTGCGTTGGGAACATCGCACCGATACCACGCTTGAATTTCTCCGGGCTGTGCCTCCAGGACGGTCCCCTTGCTATCCGTCAAGCCGTGCTGGCAAGTGTTTTCCCAGCTCAACTGACTGTCGCGGCGGCGTGGGACCGCACATACGCTCACCAGCGTGGTGTCTATATGGCGGATGAGTTCAAGGGAAAAGGTTCACAAATCGCTCTTGGTCCTGTCGTCGGGCCTCTCGGTCGATCGCCTTACGGAGGGCGGAATTGGGAAGGATTTTCGCCTGATCCGTACCTGTCAGGGATTCTAGTGGAAGAAACAGTCAAAGGCATGCAATCGGTTGGTGTGCAGGCCTGTACCAAGCATTATATTGGCAATGAGCAGGAGATTCAGAGAAACCCATCGAGAGGCCCTGGACCCACTGTCGAAGCGGTGTCCTCGAACATCGACGACCGCACGATGCACGAGACATACCTTTGGCCCTTTGCGAACGCTTTACGGGCCGGTACCGCCTCAATCATGTGCTCTTACCAGAGGATCAATGGCAGCTATGGTTGTCAAAACAGCAAGGCTCTGAATGGGCTGCTGAAAGAGGAACTTGGATTCCAGGGCTACGTGATGTCTGACTGGGGAGGTACGCATTCTGGGGTTGCATCCATCCAGGCGGGATTGGACATGAACATGCCCGGGGGCATCGGATTCACGTCTGGCACGACATCGTTCTTTGGAGGAAACGTTACTACCGCAGTTAACAATGGGTCCCTGCCAGTCGAACGACTGAACGATATGGTCACGCGCATTATGACACCCTTTTACTTCCTAGGCCAGGATAAAGGGTTTCCTGCTACCGATGCTACAGTCGAGCCGTTGAACTTCTTCCCCAAAGAGAATTACGTTCACAACTTCACTCTAGGTCCCCTGGTGGACGTGCGAGAGGGGCATCGTAGCCTCATTCGTGAACTAGGTGCCGCTGGAACGGTGCTTTTGAAGAACACCGGAAACACTCTTCCTCTGAAGCAGCCCAAGAATATTGGGGTATTCGGAAACGATGCTGCGGACTTCAGTCAGGGGCTTATTCCTTCCAACGACTACGATATTGGGACGTTGCCAGTGGGCGGTGGCTCTGGAACTGGCCGCTTTTCGTACGTTGTCTCACCACTGGAAGCCATCAAGACACGAGGTCAATCTTATGGCGCCCTCGTCCAGTACATCACCTCCAACTCCGCGATCACCAACCGCCGTCTTTCCTCACTTGCTCCATCGCCACCAGATGTTTGCATAGTCTTCTTGAAGTCATGGGCTAGTGAGGGCGATGACCGCACTACTTTGATTGCAGAATGGAACTCTACTGCCGTCGTCGAGCAAACGACCTCTGTCTGCTCTAACACTGTGGTCGTTCTCCACGGCGCAGCGCCCAACGTGCTCCCATGGAGAGACAACGCCAACGTTACAGCGATTCTCATCGCCCACATGCCCGGCCAGGAAACCGGCAACTCCATCGTAGATGTACTATGGGGCCAAACCAACCCATCGGGGAAGCTCCCATACACCATCGCCAAGCAAGAAAGCGACTACAAGAAACTTCTCACAAACAGCACCGAGCTCTTGGCATCGACAGATCCAGACGCGTGGCAGGCAGACTTTACCGAAGGTCAGCTCATTGATTACAGGGAGTTCGACGCAGAGAACAAGACCCCCGCGTACGAGTTTGGCTTCGGGCTGAGCTACACCACCTTCGACCTCTCCGCCTTCCAAACCAGCGTCACATCGTCAAACGCCACGCGGACCCCGCGAGCGACAGCTAAAGTCCTGCCTGGCGGGAACGTCGAACTCTGGGAAACTGTCGCCACTGTTTCCGCCACCGTCACGAACACCGGCACCGTCTCCGGCGCTACTGTTGCCCAGCTGTACGTCTCGCTTCCAGCCGCCGAGGCGGGCCCGGGAACGCCGGTCCGCAGTTTGAGAGGCTTCGAGAAGATGACGTTGGGTGCGGGCGAGAGTGCGAAAGTGACGTTTTCGCTCGCTCGGCGCGATCTGAGCTTTTGGGATACGGGGGCGCAGACGTGGAGGTTGCCGTCGAGGGCGATTGGAGTGCATGTGGGGTTCAGCTCGAGGGATTTGAAGTTGAACGGGGAGATCAGCGTCTGATGGCTTTTGTATTGGGATCGGGCTCAGCTGCTGGCACCGACCGTATCGTGAGTATATATAGGTAAATCTCCCAACATGTTCTGAATTTACTTCTGTTGTGGCATGATGCCAACCCTTGTGACCCGTTGTTCGATCTATCGGGGACTTCGATCGGCTTTGTGCAGGTCACGTAAAGGTGAGAGCAATCATTCGGAACTTTACTTGCTCTCTGCGCTAATTGACCGGGGCAGCAATCGGTATGTATTAGTTTCTACTATATAGATGCGATTTTTGGGACTTTTAACGTACTCCGTCGCCTACCAGTTCAGGTAAGGGACTGAGCATAGTGGCGGAAGGGCTAACATAACTAATAAGTAGGGGTGGTAGAGGTCTTTTTGGTCTTTCTTTTGCTTTTATCTTTTTGTCCCCACTCCATACTGACCTGGTTATACCAATTGAGAATAAAGTAGGGTCATGCTGTTGAGTGCGGATCCATCTGTGAGTAGCCGCTTTCGGACTGCGCTGGAAGAATGAGACTGTGGTTCCCCCATAGACGTTTCGACGCGCCACGAAAGCTTGACCCTAAAGGCTTGCTCCTCCGGGTCTCTTGAAGACGTAGCACCAATCGACAACGGAGCACACCGCCAGTTTAGAGGGCGTGAAAGCTTGGCGGTTGCGTGGGGAAGCGACGAAGGCCGCAGTTTATCAACCTTTTCTCACAGCAACCGACAAAACAATTCACCAGCACTCGCACAGCTTTCACTCTATGATTACGCGAGCGCTTATTGCTACCCCGCCATGACAGTAACCGTCATATTCTGCGCCGCTCCTCGCACTCACTCACCACAACAACAACACCAACCACCATGTCGACCAGCGAGATCGAAGGCCTCAAGGCGGAGCTCGCCACAGCGAAAGCGAAAGGAATGCAGCGATACACCGAAACCCTTCGTGCCAACCGCCGCGCCGAAGTCGCCGAGATGGCCACGGCGAGAATCAGAGCCGAACTCGACAGCGAGGTCCTACAGTCGGGCCGCTTCTTCCTCAGGCTCAAGGCGCAGAACGAGAAGCTGCAGTGCGAAGTGCAACAAGCGAACGCAGCCGTCGTAAAGGCAGACAAGGCCCGTGAGGAGTCTCGAGAGGCAGCCAGCAAAATGCTGCTGGACCAAGGAGAGGCGCTCAAGCACAAGCATGACCACACCATGAGATACCTACACGACTCCTACAACAGAATGGTGGCGGAAAACGCTAAGAAGGACATGGAAAAGGCGGCTCTCGACAGGAAGGTCAAGAAACTGGTAGAAACCGTGGAAAACTACGGTCAAGCTCAGGTGCTGAAGGAGACGGAGATAATACAGCTGAAGCAGAAGGTGGAGTACATGGAGAGGGTCTTGCAGGCACAAGCAACTGCACGGAATACCGTGGCTGCAAAACATCCGACTCAGGCTTTCAAGAGCCCCGTACCGGGCTCCAAGCGACAACGCACTGACGAAGACACGTGAGTATTCAAGCTTCCGGGTCTGACAGTCAGAACAATCCTAACATGAGCACAGCGGCTTCGACTCCACGGTAGCCCAAGCCAGCGCCGCGCAACAGACGTCCCGGACCGTCGCTACCGCCTCGCCCATTCGAGTTAACAGGGCGCCGCAGCCGCACGCAGCTGGGCCGGTCCAGAAACTGACTGAAGCTGGCCGACTCGTTGGATTACAGTCCTCGCATTCATCTGTGTCTGCAGGCCTCCCGAATGGCGGCAACCCCGTCCGACAGCGTCAGGGCGAGCATGGCATGCAGGTCCCTAACGGCCCTCATCAGGCTCCTCAGATGGCCGCGCAGTCTCCGTCACTATCTATGCCTAGCTTGCAACAGCGTGGCAGCCCGATGTCATCTCGTCAGGTTCAACAGATGTTGGCGCAGTCTCCGCAGCAGCGTGGCAGCCCGATGTCTCAACAGGCGGCTCAGCAGATGATTCCTCACTCTCCCTCTCTCAGCACGGCTACCCTACAGCAGCGTGGGAGTCCGATGTCGTCTCGTCAGGTTCAGCAGATGGTATCGCAGTCTTCGACTCTCAACACGCCTAGCTTGCAGCAGCATAGCAGCCCATTGTCCTCTACAGGTATGGGTGCTGCCTCTCATCAGGCGGCTCAGCAGATGAGCCCGCACCCTCCATATCTCAACACGTCTAGCCTGCAGCAGAATGGCAGTCAGACATTGTCTACGGGTATGCGTACCTCTCATCAAGCGGCTCACCAGAGGCGGATATACTCCCCATATTTTGCCGCGTCTGGCTCGCAACATCGTGGCAGTCCATTAACATCTATAGGTATGGCTGCCTCTCATCAGGGCCAGCAGATGGTCGTGCATTCTCCATCTCTCGCCACGTCTAGTTTGGATCATCACGGCAGTCCGATGTCATCCACGAGTATGGGTGTTACTCGTCAGGGTCAGCAGATGGCCGCATACTCTCCATCGCTTGGCACATCTGGTTTACAGCATCATGGCAGTCCAATGTCTTCTACAAATATGGGTGCCACACGGCAGACTCAACAGGCAACTGCACAGTTTCCATATCTCGCCACAGACGGTCCGCAGCATCATAACAGTCCGATGTTTTCCACAAATATGGGCAATCTTCACCAGGGCCAACAGATGGGCGCGCAGTCTCCCTTTCTCGGCACAACCGGCCTCCAGAATCATGGCAGCCCGATGTCATCCGCAACTATGGGCAACTATCATCCATCAGGGTACAACACGAACGCCAGCCATTTCAGCGCACAGGGAGAGAATATGGGGGCGGTGGCCACGACTGAGCTTCAATCGCAACAACAGGGCCGCGGAACTATCGACGAACCTTACGACTTAGAAGGGTCCAGTCCGTCCAACAGCGAGCTGTCTCGACCATCACCCTTGTTCGAAAATGCGGATCTCTACGAGTACCCCCTTGACGCAGCGCAACAAGCAGCTCACTTCTTGGGAATGGAACAGAATGCCGCATTTGGTAGGAACAACTACAACATGGATGGTGCAGGTAGGTCTCATCCCGGATCTGCTACTGTCTACCCAACCGCACTATAGCACGGCATGACTGCTGCCCACCCGAATACCAGCATGTACCAAGATGGAATCCAGCTAACCCCCATACAAGGCTCTAGCGCTTCACCCCAGCAGCATGTCCATTCTGATCCACAGGGTGCTCGCCACGACAGCGTTATGGTCCCGCCGGACATGTCACAAGCCTCTCGGGCCAACACACCCGCATGCACCCAGCACCCCGGTCCAGACTCCCAAGGCTCATCGCAGACCCCCATCGTCCAAGCCCTATCCAGCGCCCGCAAAGCGCCCGTCTCATACACTCCCGGTCCCGTCCAGGCACACGCACAGACACCGACACCGACACAGGCACCGACAGCCCCCGCACCCAACCCCGCGCCCAAACCACTCCCCACCCCCCGTTTCGCCGCCTGCACGCACTGCCACCTCAACTGGTGGAACGCGTCGTGCGACGGCGCCGAGCCGTGCGCTAACTGCGTCGCGTCCGGCAGCGCGAACTGCGAGCGCCCGCCCTGCAGGGACTTTGGCGGCGATGCCTGCAAGCGCCGGTATACGTCGTGCTTTCGCGCCCATGAGGAGAGTGGGTTCGGGAATATTGCTGAGTTTAAGAAGGATTTGAAGAGGAGGGGTAAGAAGGGGGATGCGAAGGCCGCGCCGATGGATGGGCGTGGTGGTGGTGGTGGTAGCCAGACGGGTGGTGTGGCTGGTGGTGTCGGTGTTGATGCGGATGGCGATGCGGATATGGGTGATGAGTAGGCTGGAAGATTGTTTGCTCAAGTGAAGTGTGATGGCTGTGCGACTCGACTCGACTCGGCACACCAAGTAGACTGTCGTCTACAAGAGGCCCTTTTAGGATGCAGTGGTTAATGGGCTACTGCGAGTATGTTTTTGATTGATCAACAGCGGTCTGAGTTTGCATAGCCGGAGCTGAGCTGAGCTGGTATTACGCGTCTTTGAAGGACGTCTGGATGGATTGAACTGGAATGAATTGAATTGAATTGAACTGAGCTTGTATGAACGGAGAGAATGGTTCTGTGTGAATGGTCTGATGTGATGTGTGTGTGGGGGGGGTATGGTGGAGGATAGTATGTAGGACGATGTATGTTGGGGACTGGCTGGTCACAGTGTAGAAGAGGGAGAGAGAAGAGATTAGAGTAGGGTGACTGTGCTGAGGAAGACAGGCTTCCCACTAAAGATTTACATCGACAAGAAAGGAGAATGAGAATGAGTAGACGAGAGCGGAGATGTTATGTTGTCTGCTAACTACATGGAGATCGTCTTGGTGCTAAAGTTCGCTTCAAGCATGTACGTAGGACACGGCACTAATAGACGGATTGTTGTAACCCGTCTTGAACATGCTAGTAGTCGAGATATAGATGCCCCATAGGTAAGGATCCTAGTTCGGTCCTACGTACGTACGTACGCAAAGACTCGGTTTTAGGCTATATATAGCCGTTAAAGGGAGTGGCCGCCCAGCTACCCCATACGGCAGTTACAGTTGACATGCTCATCGGGCTATTAACTCGACCATGCCGGTGTTTTCGGCCGTCTCGTTGGAAGCCTGCCGGCCGAGGTGCAAGATAAAGAGACGCGTGGCCATGGGGTTTCAGGGCAGCTTGACGGAGACAAAGGGCAGAGAGCTTCGTTCCTCTTCTTGCTGGTATTCTATGAATAGGTCGGTCGTTGGGTGTTGCTCGACAAGAGAGGGACCTCGGCGGGCCGCACTCAAAGCTCGATTTTGGTTGCCAAGCAACGCCGTCATCTCAACTTGTCGATCACGGTCGGCCGCCTTCTCCCTTGAGATAGATAGATAGCTACTCCGTACGTCTCGAAGGCTTACCTGTCAACACTATGCCTCCCAGCCGTGCGCGCCCGCTCTCCTTTACGCGCATCGCACCGTGTGCGCACAGCCCTACGAGCTTATCTCCGAGCAGCCCGCCGCCCGCCGCCCCATTGACCGTGGTGATTGGCCCATCTCAGGCTCGCGACATGAAACCACAACCTCGCCCGAAGCCGCGCGCGGCGTGCGAGATTCGCTTCAGCCTCGGATTCGCGGGTTGGGTCGATCCCGACCCCACAGGGCTGGGGCACCTTCAATAATGCAATCCAACGCGTTTCGCTCCTCACGAGTACCGCTTTGGTTGAACGTTGCGAATGCGCAGCGCAGACTAGGGTTTGGCACCGCCGCATCACAGGCGTTGGGTACTTCATGGCCGCCTTGCGCCTACCAGACCCGAAAACCGCATCGCTGTGCTTCTTCTCGCCCTTTGACTTTGGTTTACTGATATAGGAGCCAGTCTTCGCGGAACACGGCGAGCAACACCTGCTAACTGCCACTTCCTAACATTCGTTCGCCCTTTGTTGTTTACATACACTCACTCGTCTTCTATCTGGCCTCGCGACCTTGTATCCCAGGAGGAACAGCTACGCACCGGACAGCATCGAGTCTCCCCCGGGACCTTCCAATCGCGAACCCGGCATCCCGACACGCTCATGGCTTCACGATTTGAAAGACTCCCCTCCCTCGACGACGATGAACTGCGATACCACGGACGGTTGTCGCTAGACGTGGGAGACCAGAACTTGGGCGACGGCCCGCAGCGGAATCGGGCTTTGACAGATAGCTCAGTCGCGTCGCTCATAAGCGACAAAGCCAATGCACAGAAAGCTGCGAATGACGATGAGGACACCTCATTGCCCCTCGGCAAATCGCTCAAGCAATATTCGACATTGATCTGGTGGACGCTGGGCATGTCCATCGCCATCCTCTACGGCGGCTTCGACTCGGTGATTCTCGGGTCGATCAACAGCATGGATCCCTTCAAAGAGGCCATGGGAGAATGGGGACTCAACGACGATCCGGATCCAGCAAAGAGAAAAGAGGAGTGGATTATCCCTGCACTGTGGATGGCCCTGTGGGACAGTATAGGCCCTTTTGGCCAGATCGCGGGAACGGCGCTCGGGGGTTGGCTGCTCGATATAAAAGGTCGCCGATTTTGCCTTTTGATGGGCAGCACCATCGGCGCCTTGGGTATCCTGGAACTGTTTTTCGCCGACAAGCCCAACAACAAGGAGTACAGGCGTATCATGATTCTCATCGGCAAGATCATCCAGGGATCCGGCATCGGCATCATCAAAATGGGGACCATTACCTACATGTCGGAAATCTCCCCAACTACCCTGAAGGGCCCCATCATGGGATTCATCCCTACCTTCACTCTTCTCGGACAGCTCATCGGCGCCGTCGTTAGTTTCTTCATGGAGAAGCAGACCACATCGCGGGGCTATCTGATTGCCATCGGGTCGCAGTGGCTCGTCGCAGCTCCGCCTTTCGTCATGTCGTTCCTCTTGCCCGAGTCCCCGGCCTTTCTACTCCTCCGAAACGACAAGATCAAAGCCACCGCATCCTTCAGGCGGCTGTTGGGACCCACGCACAGTGCCCAAGCGGCCGCGGATAAGATGGCGCGGACCATGGACGAGGAGTCCAAAAACACGACTGCCGTCACCTACCTGGACTGCTTCAAGGGGAGCAATCGCCGCCGGAGCTTGATCGTCATGTTCGCCGGCAGCGTCGAGTTCTTGTTCGGGCTCGGGCTGCTCTCCAGCGTCAGCACGTTCCTGCCGCAGCTGAACATGAAGAGCAGCATGGCGCTGCTCTTCCTGATCGGCGGCATCGTCGTCGGCCTGATTGCCAACTCAACGTCGTCGTGGATGCTCAGCCACTTTGCGCGCCGCCAGCTGCTCACGACGTCGTTTGTCGCGGCCGCCACCCTGTGGGGCGTCATGGGCTTCGCCGGCATCAAGCAGTTCGAGTGGACGGGCTGGCTGGCCGGCGGCCTCTGCACCGCCATCATCGTCGTGTGCGGCCTGGGCTGCTGGCCCGCTTCGTACGCCGTCATCGGCGAGACGAGCTCGCTGCGCCTGCGCTCCAAGACCGTGTCCCTCGGCAGCCTGATGAACAACCTCACGGGCATCCTGGGCAACGCCGTCATGCCCTTCCTGTACCAGCCCGACGCGCTGGACCTCGGCGCGAAAACGGGGTTCATCTTCGCGGCGTTGAGTCTGATTGGCGCGGCGCTGTCGTACTTGTTTGTGCCCGAGTTGAAGGGCCGCAGTGCGATGGAGATTGAGCATTTGTTTGCTAAGGGCGTGAGGTCGGTGGGGTCGTCTAAGTGGAAGGATGCGCATGAGGAGATGCCGATGCGGTATATGGGGGCTGTGTAGTGGGTAGATGGGTACATGGATGGCAGGGCGGATTGTCGCTGTGTAAAGTAAAGTAGAGCAGAGGAAACGAAACGAAATAGACGAGGGTGCGAACCGACCGCGACGAATGAATAGTCTCGTTGCTCAATGACATGGAAACGCCCAGCCTCCTGATAGTCCATCCATTCCACGCTCCTTTCCATTCCTTTCCAGCCCTCTCTCTCCATCCTCCGTCCCCCCTCCTCCGTATCAGCCGCCAATCTCTCCATCCTCCATCTCCTGGTCCACGTCGTCATCAGCCTTCTTAATCCGCTTCAGCCTCGCCCATCCCGTAAGCCTCGCATACCCATCCGTCTCATGCGCCAGCTCGCACTGCTCATTGCGACACATACCCGCATCATACTTCTTGCACTGCATGCGGCAGCACCGATGCCCGCGGTGGCGCACCATGCACTGGAAGCACGGCTCGCCGTCGTCGCACTCGCGCCCGTGGACGAAGCACCCCGTGCAGGCGACCTGGCGGGCCGGCGGCGCCGGCCGCGTCTTCTGCTCGTGCCGCGCTTCCTGCAGCTGCGTCTTGAGGGCCGCGATTTCGGCTTGGAGGGCCTCGATGTGCGCTTTTGTGCCGGTGAGGCAGTAGTCGCGTGCTTTTTCGGCTTGGGCGCGGGCGGCTTCGGCGTGCTCGGCGCGCGCGGTGAGGGCCTTGATGGTGGCGGCTTGGTGGGCGGCGGTGGGAAGCATTGTTGTAGTGGTTGTTGATTGATTGCTCGGGAGTACATATCTGTCAGTTGCATGCAACGTGCAGACGATAACAAGGTAAAGGAACGACAGACATTAGTAACTTGCATGCATCATGCTCTTGTAGAGTGAGCCCAACATCTTGGATAAGACTACTAGCGATAGAAAGAACTCTTCCTCAAGACCAACCTTTGGAAAAGGATGGAACTCAATGAAAAAAAAAGGCCAGTGATGCAGCGGCATCCCGTCAACTTTGTGAGACTCTGGCGGCCCAAGGCTTTTGTGGCAGTAGCACCCACTCGAGCCAACTCGATCTGGGGCAGAAGCCGAGTCGAATGAGTCTGAACGACCCAGGGAAACGATTCTCATAGAGCCATGGACAAACGAAGAAGCCGAAGAAGAAGCCCACAGTTGGAAAAGAGTTTGCCGCAGAAGATGATGCTACAAGAGTACGAAGTACAAAGAGAGAGAGAAGAAATGCGCCGTTGTAGCAAGTGCAAGCACCCACAAGGGGCGTGTGTCTGTGACTGGACCAGCAAACCGGTACCGTGCCACCTTGCTCCAAGCACGCAGACGACTTTGAAAAGAGGGGAAGAAGATGACAACTCGAGGCCAAGGCACCGCGTGACCGACGGCTAACCCCATGGTGCTCGAGCTGTACCGAGAAAAGAAAAAGAGGATCGAGGGGAGGGAGCGGAGGAATCTATATACCTGGCGGCGCGGCCTAGCGCGAGTCTGGCGCTAGTGACTCAGCGAAAACTAAGCGAGTGCAAGCCGGCGGGATCTGTTAGCGCTGGCTCGATCTAGTCTAGCGTGAGAGGGGCCCCACAAAAGGGACGTATGCTCCACAAAAGCTACGACGTCACGTGTGAGATTCACTTCCAAGGTTAGAACCTTCGAGACAACCTTAGCAGGAGTTTATGTTCGCGTGCCCGTTCCGACAAGTCCCTCCCGTCCATTCCAGCATAAGCCACGTATATACTCAGGATGGAACAGAACTAGGAAGCAGGCGGCAGACTCATCCACGCCAGAGACAGATAGATCGAGGAGCCAAGGACTGGAAGCACCGCGCTCTAGGCCTATTAGAATGAAAACCTTCCGCAACTTCTCTAAGATATTGTTGGCCTTACGCTACAAGAGCATCACATCCACTCTTTCCAGCCTAACATGCTAATTTACCCCTACCTCTTGACAGCAGTATACAGGACAGGGGTTCTAGTTTAATGTAAGACAGCCTAGCTTGATGTTTACAAAGTTCTATTGTTTGTATCTGGTATAGTGGGTAAGGTTTAGATGGGGCGGGTTTGAGGATGGAGGACTTAGAATCTAGGAGGGAGGGAGGGGGGGACAGGTTGAGGATGGATGGATGGATGGATGGATGGAGCAGAGTAGAGTAGAGGAGAGTAGAGCAGACTAGAGCAGACTAGAGCAGAGCAGAGCAGAGCAGAGTAACTTGCATTGCGGCGACAGCGACAGTAAAAAATCAGTATACCGAGCCAAGCTAAGCTAAGTAGATGGACGAAGCGCGTTTGCAATGGTAGCGTCTTAGAGAGAGAGAGTTATAGCAGACACATCGATCGCATTAAGATTAAATACAGGAAACGAACAAGATAAGATAAGATGCCCCAAGGCCATCTCCCCTCTATTTTCATCTCCATGCCGTACATACACACATCCAACCATCCAACCATCCATACATCCATCCATGCACACCGCCAGCAAAGCAACTCCAACTCCACCCTCCCCATCACATCATCTACAACGGCGGCGCATTCGGATCATTCATGCACTGATCCACCCTCATCAACTGCTTCCCCGTCTTCTTCGCAATCTGAATAAACTGCCTCAAATAGCTCACCGTGCTCGGATACAAGTAATGCAGCACAACCAAATCCCCACCTTTATCGACATCGCGCTGAAACGCCTTGAGCTGCTCCTCAGGCGTGTCCGTCTCGGCCCACAACCAGTCCTCGACGTCGACGCTCCACATGGTGATGGTAGGCTTGGTGCCGACGCTGTTCGCGAGACGCGCCCGCATGCGCGCGCCCTCGTTGCCGAACGGCGGGCGGAAGTACGGCGAGGCCAGGCCGTTGAGCTGCTGCTTGACGGCCTTGATGTCCTCGTTGTACTCCCAGTCGATGGACGCGACGTCGGGCAGGCCCTCCATCTTGGGGTGCGTGTACGAGTGCAGGGCGATCTGGTGGCCCTGCGCCTGCATGTCGCGGTAGACGTTGGTGAGGTTGGTCGACTTGTCGAGCAGGGGCGCGCCGACGGTGAAGAAGGTCACTTTGATGCCCTCGCTCTTGATGATGTCCATGACTTCGGCCGCGAGCTGCGGCTGGCCGTCGTCGATGGCGAAGGCGAACGAGTTGGGCCGCTTGCACGCGAAGACGAGGTCGCCCGTCTCGAGCTTGTTGGGGATGACGAAGGTGCGGGGCACCGAGGCGACGATCTCGATGACGGAGAAGGTGACGGTCTCGGCGCTGTAGAAGCCCTTGATTGCGATGCCGATGGTGCGCGCCAGGTTGACGTTGAAGTGGTTCATCGGGATGTAGATGTGGCCATCCTTTGCGTAGCGCGTGGCCTCAGCTGAGTCCCATGTCTCCGGGTACGGGGCGATAGCAGCGTCGCACTTGCTGTTGTGCTGCTGGAGAGCGACGGTGAACTTGGTGCTGCCCGAGTACGCAATGTGGAGGTACGAGCCCTTGTACTTGGTGAAATCCGAGCAGGATCCAGACACCTGAGTGTAGAAAGAGTAGTCGGCGTCGGTGGACTTGATAGTCAAGCGGCCGTTAGCGTACGTCGTGGTCATACCTTCATCACCACCATGCCAGAAACCGAGGGCATTCTGGTTGGCGTTGGCGAATTTATCAACCACAAGCGCAGCGGCCGTGCCGGTGGGCGCGGCAACGGTGGAAGACGGCCCTGCGGCAACACTCGTCGTGCTGACGATGTACTCTTTGGCAGTGCTGCCACAGTAAAACGCCATGGGGCCAAAGGAGACGGGCTTGCTGATTCCTGAGATGAACAGAGTAACCAGTTTTCCCGTATCAAGGTTAGAGAACTTGTTGAAGGGAATGGTGTAGAGCTTCTCCGTGTTGTCGAAAGTCCAGCCGAGCTGTTGAGAAGTTTGACTAGCTTGGATCGTGGATCCAGTATCGCAGTTCACCGAAGATTCGAGCTGAATGGAGAGCGTAGTTCCGGCCGCGGCCTTGATGCGAAGAGAGATACCACCATACCGGTCCTTGGCGTTTGTGCAGCCCAGCTGGCTGTAGAAATACGAGCTGGTGTCCTTGGGCGTGATAGTTACGCGGTTCTTGCTAGGCTTGTTCACCTCGAGAGATGTCATGGTGCCATCATCTGAGGTGGGTTCGAGCAGAGCGTTGTAGAAGAGGAAAGTCAAGCGGGACTGCGAAGTCCAGTCGTCAATAAGAAGCGGGGCGCAGGATCCAGACGGAGCAGCGGAGGTGGCGAGCGTGGTTCGGGTGATAGTACCAACAGAAGTCGCGGCCTTCGTGGTGGACGAAGGAGCCCGAGTAGTGCCTGAAGCCGCACCGCCGCAGCCGAGCCGGACGTTGCTCAGTTGCCATCCCGGCGTATTGTCCGACCAGGTAGACCACACGAGTCCCACAACAGCATCTCCGTTAGCAGCGCCGAACGCGCTGAATGGAAGAGTGATGGTCTGCGTAGCGCCAGTCAGGCCTGTGATCTGGGCCCAGTTCTGGGTGTAGGCTCCTGTGTCCGCGCAGGAACTTTTGGTTTGGATCTCCAACATGCACGAACTACCAGCGACGGGGCCCTTGATGGTAAACTGGATGGAGTCGTAGCCATTGGATTTGGCTGCCTGGCAGGGCATGTTCTCATAGTGGTAGGCATAATACTTGGGAGTGAAGGAGATGACTCCATTGCTACCCGATATGGCCTCCATGGAACCATCGGCTGAAGCGCGTTAGGATTGTTCATCGCAAAAGTGGCTGATACAACATACTGCTGGTCCAGGCTCCTAGGCTGTTCTGGTTACCGGCACTGGCCCACTGCGAAAAGTCATCGATAATGAGTGGCGCGCTGCAGGCAGCCGAAGCTCCGCTAGCAAATGCGGCCGCAAGGCCTATTAAATTAATACCGCGCATAACGAAAGTGATGTAAGAGAGCGACTAGAAAAGCGAATGTACGAAGTCAAAAGACTTCAGGGAGTAGGGGGTCCGAGGCGCCCACGGGTTGAACAAATGGCAAGAGGATAAAGGGACGAGAACTCGTGAGGTCCGAGATAGAGGAGCATGTCCGGCAATATAGTCGTCGCGCCGAGACGCCCCCTGCTGCATGACACATGGAGATTAGAGCTGCTGCTCTCGGCATGCCATGGCAAAGCCGCGAGGGTCCCGAGAGTTTTGCGCCGACAGTGCTGCTGTTTTTAGCCACCCGGCCGCTGGGCTTGTCGATCAGACGTCGCTCACTGCCATTTCGAGGCATCCGAGAGCTGACTGTGCCGACCGGCGGCCCGCTTGACCAAGTCAGGACACGCCACGCCCCTTGAACGACTCGCCATCCCCTGGCACGGGGCCAACGGGCGCACTTGGCGGGGAAGTCTGCGGGGCTAGCAGACAACGACATGCAGAGCTGCAAGAGCCGACCAGAGGTTGAGCTCCAGAGACATGTGTCCGTCTGTCTCTCCCAAAAGCAAGCGCTGGTCGTGCTCTGCTGTGTCTTTAGGCGACCTGCTGCTGTTCTTTGTTATCTGACTGAGAAAGAAACCAAAGAAACCCAAGAGACATTAGCTGAAACTTCCCAAGACCCCGACTGTTCGGGGGCGGGCCAAGGCCAGCTAACGACCATTGCGCGCCGGGAGAAACAGAGAAGGCCCATGGCACCAGCGAGTCACCTCCTCGTCCAGAATACGAACCTCCGAGAGACTCCTTTGTTTTCGGGCAGATGAGCGCCGGCGACCAGCATGCTTGCGCGAGCGCGTTGTCGTGGAGCGGTGTCCATCTCGCACTGCAGCGACGTCGCTACCGGTACACGTCTGAGACACGCGCCAGCTGACATGATCCCAGCGTCGCACAACAGCGTTGGACAGCACACAAAGGCCTCGCGTGTTGGCGGTGCACTGCGTTGCGATGCCATGCGACGTGGTGCGGTGTGGTGCGATGTAGTACAAAGAGAGTTTGAGTCGTCCCGAGGTCGGGCTGGGTATTCCGTATTCGATAGCCTGCGGAAGGAAGCAGGCGCCGCCCGCACTTCGCGCCGACCCTACGCCGACCCTACGCCGACAACCCATGGACCCGATGCGGAGAAGAGACGACGGCCACGGTCGACAGCGCGACCATCCATCCCATCAACACCCGTCGCCAACCCTTCTCTGATCCCCTTCCCGGTACTTATCACCGGAACCCAGCGGAACCCCTCCCCCACGCCCGCACGCGCTCCGCTCCACCCAAACTGTCCCTTCAATCCAGACCTCCTCCTAATCCCACCCGCCAGCACCACCACATCACAAACCACAAACCGCACAAAGAGCTCCACCACCAACACCCATATCTTCGCGCGATGCCTTAGCACCCAGATTTCAATAAAGCCCGCCCAGCTGCCCAGACCCCCTCCCAAGAAACTCCGGTCCGCCCGCCCGCCAAGAAATAAAGAAAACAGGCGAGCCGCCAAGCGGCGGGCGTTTCACATGCCAATACCAAGCTGAGTGCTGAGTGAGCTAAGAGACGCGGAGACGCGGCGAGGGTGGGGTAGCTAGAATAGGAGAAAGGTTGTGATAGACAGTTAGGCACACAGGACGGGTTGCGCCTGGCAAACAGTGCACAACATGGGGCTGGAAACATGAAAGTGTCTTGCTTATAAGAGAAACAGTGTATTTGTTCCTATTTAGTTCGCACCCTATCCTTTGCTTTGCTTTACTTTACATACCGACTATCTACTACTCGGTCTAAATCAGCCAAATCTTATCCTCTTCTATTTGTTCGAACTTGTTTTTACTCTTTCTTAGTTCTAGACCCGCTTGCCTGTTACACGTATCGTTTGTTTGCACATTGGGTAGTATGCGGGATACAGTAGGGCTTTGGCGAGAGTAGGCGTAGGCTGGTTATATTTAGCTGGAAACGATTATACTGTCGAGAGGTTTGGATGTGTCTGTTAGTGGTGGTGTCTACAAGCTGTATGGGAGAGTCCGATTGAGGCGTACTTTGTACTATGTATCCTGCAAGTCGGATTCTCTTACTCGACCCTTTGGCCCCTGGCCTCTGGTCTTCCCTTCCGCACAGTGGCTGCTGCATGGTGACGAGTCGCTGGTTGATGATGCCGACGTTTGCCAACCGATAATCTAGACGATTATCGTTTGGGGGGGATGGGATGGGGTCAGCTCACGCTGATGACAAATGAGGCTCTCCGCAGCAAGTTTAAGCTTTGCGAAAACTTTCTCTGAACGAGTTCACCAAAGGAAGTGTGGTGGGTGTGTGTGAAGAGATGAGGAGGATGAAAGAAACGTAGGAGTCATCTTGATGAACTATAGTTCTGAGAGGCTCCACGAAACGAAGCACCTACTCAGCTCACGCTGAAAACAAATTGAAGGCTCTCCGCAGCAAGTTTGCGCTTTGCGAAAACTTTCTCTGAGCTTTGCGAAACTTTCCCCAAGACGTTGGGGGTTCTCGGAACTGGGAGGCCTCTGATTGGTCGACGCAACGACCTTCTCCGGTGGTGGGGCAGGCGGGGAAGTCCAGCCGGACGACCTCATCATGAACCATCGATTGCCGTCCAGCCTGCCGATGCTTGACTAGGCAGTCAACCGTCTGCTATGTTCACGTCAGTCAAATCCGCGTATATCCTACGTCGGCGTCTTCGTAGACCTTCATAAGTCCTACCCCTCCCAACCTACAATATACAGATCACTCCCGCACTCATCCGATACCGAAACGCGTACACCCTTCCGAGAACCGCCACTGCAACACCCGTCATGGCCGGGCCCGACCTTCCCTCCTCGCAAACCGTCGCTTGGATCGAGACCCCCGGCCCTGACACCGGCAAACTCGTCATCCGCAACAACGTCGACATCCAGCAGCCGGGCGACAACGAAATCCTCGTCAAGCTCGAATGCTCGGGCATCTGCCACTCAGACTGCCGCAACGTCGAGGGCATGGGCTCCTACACCGAGATCCCGGGCCACGAAGGCGTCGGCACCGTCGTGGCCCTCGGCCCCAGCGCCTCCACATCCCTCCTGGGAAAGCGCGTCGGCGTCAAGTGGCTGTATAGCGCGTGCAGCGAGTGCGCGGCGTGCAGGAGAGGGCAGGCGAACAACTGCCCGAAGCAACGGAACACCGGGCGCAGCACGCGGGGCACACTGCAGCAGTACGTCGTTGCGCGCGCCGACTTCGTGACGTTGATTCCGGACGGCGTGGCCAGCGAAGTCGCAGCGCCGCTGCTGTGCGCGGGCCTGAGTCTTGCGGGCGCCGTGTCGAAACTCAGTCCGGAAGTGCAGCCTGGCGAGTTTGTGGCCATTGTCGGGGCGGGCGGTGGGCTGGGCCATATCGGAGTGCAGATTGCGGCGAGCAAGGGGTACAAGGTCATCGCCATCGACAGCGGTGCGGAGAAGCAGCAGCTGTGTAAGGAGATGGGCGCGGTCGCGTTTGTCGACTATGCGAAGGAGGATGTGGTCGAGACGGTGAAGGCGCTGACGGATGGCGAGGGCGCAAACGGCGTCATCTGTGTGGCGGGGACGGACAAGGCATATAACCAGGCAGTGCAGCTGGTGCGGAATACTGGGGTGTTCGTTTGTGTGGGGTTGCCGCCGGACAGTTTCATGTTCCCCATGAGTCCAATCCATATTGCTAATCAAGGTAATCCGATCCCGATTCGCATCCCTCATGTGGTTTCTCCTCTCTATATGCACCCGCTAATATCCCCTAGGCCTCGTCATCAAAGGGTCTTCAACCGGCACGCCGGAACAAATGGATGAGTTGCTCCAGCTCGCTTTACAAAGCAAGATCACCCCCAAGATCGAGGTCTACGACTTCGAAGACGCGCCGAAGATCATCCAGGAGTTGCAGAGATACGAGGTTACGGGGCGCAAGGTGGTGAGGGCGCCGGCGTGAGCAGTTGGCAGTGTAGATGTATGCTGTAGGACAAAAGAACACGTTGGGAGAAGACTGGGTTCGGGGGCTGTGTTGACGCGAACTTGCAATGTCTGTGCGGGTAGGGCTGAAGAGAGCTGTGCCAGGAGCTTTATTGGAGTTGCAGTAAAGGCTTCCTGATAGGTCTTGGTAGGCATTGTAAGTCTGCGTGATATTTCCCAAAGAAGTTGAGCATCTTTAGGGTTCTCTACGAATCGGTGTGACATGCACAAGATTGAGCATCAGTTTGATTACGCGGCTATTTCTCGTGTCTTCTTGGACACTTATCTAGCACGTGTACAAGACGATAGAGATTGGAAAAAGCTTATCCTGCAATATTAACGTGACGTGCGGGGCAACTCCTTACGCATAATTTATTGCTAACTAAGATAGATTTCGGAAAAACTTTTCAAGAAGGTAAAGTTCCATTTACGCGCATTGGTACCGGGTGTGGGTACGAAGGTAGGGACCTAGAGATGGCACGTGGGGCATCTCACGCTTAATTTGATGTCTACTGATAGAACTTGGGACTTTGATCGATGCGCGCTAGACATTTGTCTAGTTCATTACCTTCAACTTTATCACAGATCTTGAGTCGAAATATCGTTACATACGGGCAGTCCAGAAACATGGTGGAAGTCGATTTCCCCGCATGCCCCACAAGCTCGGTCTCCAACGACGGAACTCTTCCAACTTCAGCGTTAGTTTTGCCACTGCATTATCTATATTTCAAAACAAGATCTTAAAGTTTCGCTCCGACCACAATTGCATCGCAATCGAATACCTAGGTACAGCAACTCACTCCCAGCATGTCACCATCACCACTCCCATCCACACCCACCCTCTCAAACGCTCACGATGGCATCCCCTCCCGTCTTCTCCTCAAAGCCACATCCGCCAAAGATTTAATCTACGCCGGCAAGACCGTCTCCGACACCATACACCTAACCCGCGGACTCCCCGTCCCGCAAGGCATATCCAAACCCGCATTTCTCGCCGCCATCGACGACCTCAAATCTGCTCTCGGCGCCGAGCATGTCCAGCTCAACGACACGGAGATCAAGAATGGGTGGTACATGGAGCACCCGAACACGCACGACATGATGCCGCTGTTCGATTTCGAAGAGTTTGTCGCTTCCGCGGTCGTGTATCCCAGCTGCGTGGCGGAGGTGCAGATGATCGTGCGCTGGGCAAACAAGCATCTCATTCCGATATTTCCGATCAGCATGGGCAGGAATCTGGGATATGGTGGTGCGGCGCCGCGGGTGAGGGGCTCGGTTACGATTGATCTTGGGAAGCGCATGGCGAAGATTCTATCGATCAATGAGGACGACTTTACGTGCCTTGTTGAGCCGGGTGTTAGTTTCTACGCGCTGCATGAGGAGTTGCAGAGGAGAGGGCTGGGCGATAAGATGTGGATTGATACGCCGGATCTAGGGGGTGGGAGCGTGGTGGGTAATACGGTGGATAGAGGGGTTGGGTATACGCCGTATGGTGATCATTGGGCGTGTCATTCGGGGCTGGAGGTTGTTCTTCCGGGACCAGATGCGCAGGTTTTACGAACGGGGATGGGAGCTTTGGGTGTTGGGGGAGAAAATACATGGCAGTGTTTTCCGTACGGGTTCGGGCCGTACAGTGAGTAAGTGGCAATGCCCCCTTATACATGGCCAGGGGCGAAATGCTAACCTGGACATAGTGGCATATTCTCACAGTCGAATTTCGGCATCGTAACCAAAATGGGCATGACACTGATGCCTAACCCAGGTGGCTTCGAATCCTTTGTATGCCCACCCCATTACACTTAGACTTGAGTTCTACCTCTAACAATCTCTAGATGTACACCTTCCCGAATGAATCCGACCTCGCCCCACTCATGGAGATAATCCGCCCCCTCCGCATCTCCAACATCCTCGAAAACGTCGCGCAGCTCCGCCACGGCCTGCAAACCCTCTCCGTAAAGGGGCACCCCCGAACCAAATACTACTCAGGCTTCGGCCCCATGCCCGACGCCATCGTCCGTACGGAGCTCGAAAAGACCGCCACGGGCGCGTGCGCCTGGGTCTACTACGGCATGTCGTACGGCCCGGCCCCCATCCGCAAACTCAAGCTCGACCTCATCGACTCGGCGTTCAAGCAGATCCGCGGCGCGAAGAAAATCGACCCAGCGACGCTGCCCGCGGACGAGTACTTCTGGAGTCGCGATCGCATTGCGAGCGGCACGCCCGATCTCGAGGAGCTGAAGTGGGTGAACTGGATGCCGAATGGCGCCCATGCTGCGTTTTCGCCGGTCAGTCCGATTCGAGGCGCAGATGCGACGAAGCTGTACGAGTTGGCGAAGAAAAGGCATATGGAGGCGGGCATCGATTTGATGCCGGCTTTTTGCGTCGGGTTGAGGGAGATGCATCTTATTGTGGAGATTGTGTACGATGCTGCGGATGCGGGGATGCGGCGAAGAGCGGAGAAGTGTTTGCGGTGAGTTCATATTCACTTTTTTGTTTGCGCTGCGGCGCAAGAGGGCTGGCGTGCAGGAGAGGAGAGGATACTGACTGACTGACTGACTCACGCGCCATAGCGATATGATCGACGACGCAGCAGCGCTAGGCTACGGCGAGTATCGCACGCACATCGCGCTGATGGATCAGGTTGCCGGCACATACAGCTGGAACGACCACGCGCTCATGAAGTTCAACAACCAACTGAAAGACTCGTTGGACCCGAACGGCATTCTGGCGCCGGGGAGATGTGGCATCTGGCCGCAGCGGTATAGGAATCGGGGGTGGGAGTTGAAGGGCGGCGAGAGTAGTAGTGAGGGGGTTGGTGTGGGGCCGCGGGCGGGGAGTTCGAAGATATAAGGGATGCGGTGGGAGCCGTGTATGATGGGGAGTGAGAAGTATATTTTTAAGTGTTCCTGGGATGGGGAGATAGCTTGTGGCTTGCTACATAAAACAAAGCATCTATCTTCCGGGGGTGAGCAATCAAGACTAATGTCAGGAGTTTGATCAGAAGCCTAGAGAACCCATGCTGCCAGCATTCAGCGGACATTGCAAATCTATACAGCGGCCTACTGATAGTAGAGCAGATCCCTGCATTCGCATAACTAGCGCACGTCACTATAGAGTCTCTGATAAGCAGCCTACACAGGTTCCAAACCGTAACTTATACCGCTCGCTCACAGCTTCAGCAATCCACCATCGAGCAACCACCAAACAACATGGCACCTTCCCGGTCTCGCAAATGGATACCACACAAGTATTTCGAGCAGGGCGATATTCCAACCAACTTCATCATCAGGACTGCCGACAACGAAGAGGCCTGCATCTTCCACGTGCACCGCAACATCCTCAAGAAATCACGCTTCTTCAACACTTCGCTTGACTACAAGGTACGTATCTGAAGCTCGCCGCCCACACCCGCCCACGCGCACAATCGCTAAGCCGCCCGTCTAGGAAGGCCAAGAATCCCTTCTGACGCTCCACAACGAAGTCCCCGACTACGTCGCCCTGTGGCTCGACTTCCTGTACTTTGACGCGCTCTGGCCGCACGACATCGACAGCGTAGCCGCCTACCTCTTCGGCACGCACATCCCGCAATGGAACACGTGGAACGCGCCGGCCACGCGCCACACGTACTTCAGCGCCTGTCTGCGCGTCTACCTCGACCTGTGGGAGCTCGCGGACCGCTACTGCGAGGACGCGCTGCGCGACGCCGTCGTCAGGGGCTACGCGGAGACGCTGGCCGATCCGTTTTGCCACTGCCATCCTGGGGTGTGGTTTGCGGGCGTGGCGTACTACTACGAGGAAGGGTTTCAGCGCGGGCTGGCGAGGGATTATGCGGGGAGTTACTTGGTCGGGAAGACGTTGGGGCATAGGGGGTTGTTGAGGTCGAGCGAGTTCGATGAGGCGGTGGTGGATTATCCGCGGTTTGCGGAGGCGCTGTGGGGGGTGTTGAGGGAGCGGCCGGCGGGGAAGGTGCATGTCCCGCAGGAGTGGGATACGCCGCAGTTGAGGATTCTGTATTTGAAGGAGCGGAGCGTGGGGCCGTTTCGCTAGATGGCATGGCATCTGGGGCCGTGGCCACTGGCTACAAGGAGGGGCTTCGGTCGAGCCGGGGGAATCATACTTCTGGAGTTTGCCAGATCCTTGTTGATGGTCAAGAGCGCTGCTGCTGCGTAGGGACGAAACGAGGCTGAATGTATGAGGCAATGAGCTCGCGAGAGCCTTTCTCTGGGGACGAGGCTGCCTGGTCTGAACGACTGGATTTCAAGGGTGAAGTTCTTGTAGCTCTATCAATCACGTGGCGTGTTGGAAACAATAGATCTCCGCAACGGCGGATTTGCCATATTAACGTACGGCTATCATTTCATTTTATGGTTTTTTGGGTTTTAGCTACACAAACATGAGATCAAAGCCCCTCGTATCTCAGAACACAAATCACTTATACGTACGGCTATAGTGTGTTGCATTTTCGGGAGGGTAGGTCTTGCTAGCACTGCAATTTCATCTTCCTATTGCCGATGTAGACTTTCATCTATGTTCTACGAAGTCTATAAGAACCAAACTAGACCTACATCATGAATCAATATATTCATACACTCTTAGAAGTACATTAGTCAATGTTCGCACGTAGAACAAACCACTACGAGATTTTCCTAGACGTTGCATTCGGTAGCGACATAACATGCTCAAGCCCTTAGGAAGAGCATGCTTTGCTTTTAACAGAAGAACAAGGTCTTTTACAACTTCTACTTACAAGTAGACATGCATAGACTGTGCAGCAGTTCAGTTCAACGATCTCATAAACAGAAAACGGCAGTCCCAAGAGAAGAAGCATGCATCGCTTCGTGCTCCGCAAAATTTGCTCTAATACAGAGCCATTCGACGGCATTGCTGCGCGTTGTCTAGTCTTTTCTGCCCTTGTGACTGGAGCATCGCGCGGTTCCTCCATAGACCGATACCCACCAAGGTAGGCAATGCCATTTCATTTTGCGTCGTCTGTTGCGTACTCGAGACAAAGGAGAACAAGCGGTGCTTATTTTGGTTCTTCGAAGTTTTTGGTTTTGTTTGTGTTTGTGTGGAACGCAACGTACCTGCCTGCCTATTCGGGCAATGACGCTCACTACATCCATGTGACAAACACACTGAAGTCCAAACGCTTCTGCTTTACTTTCCAAATCGGACTTATAACGTCTTAAAATTCCCGAGCGCGAAAGATTATTTTGCATGTGAGTGAAAGGTTGCACTTTCACTGCGTTGTGGGCGCATCACGTGTTGTGACTTTCACTCGAAGTTTGTGAAAGTGAAATGTACGAAGAGAAAGATAGAGAGCGCTCACAAGAGCAGTAAGTAAACTATCACGTGTGTACTACGTCATTCAATCTCAATAGAGATATCCGAAAACTCGCTAGGCTAGGCACTTACTGTGTTCTGGCTGAGCGCCGGAGCAGGTGAAAGCGCGCAGCTCTCATCGCGACGAGCCACTCTTGGCATGTAGGGACTGAGCTGTCTACCTACCTCTACGTCAGTTCCTATCCTCTACTCTCTCTCCTGCCCACACCCACACACCCGGAAAGCGCTCTCCCCAATCATGGCATCCGCCCCCAACCACCCACCATCGACCCTGCCCTCGCCCACCCTCCCCATCACCTCCCCCACCAAGCGCCTTACCACCAAACTACGCGACCTCAGCAACCGCCTCAGCCAGCACCAACCGCGGCCCCGCCCCAACACGCCCACACCCACCACCACCACCACCATGATCCCCGCGCCCCCAAACCCAAATCCAAATCCAAACCCCCCCAATCCGCCCCTCCCCTGGATCGCCCTCGAAATATCAAACTACCCACCGAACTTCACCCGCCACCACCTCTCCACGCTCTTCTTAGCCTCCAACATCCGCATCAGCGACAGCGTCGCCATGCCGGCCTTCCACGCGCGCTTCCAGTTCCCGTTCCGCGCGACGGTGTGGGTCGCTGGCGCTGAGGCCGCGGCGCGCGCGGTCGAGCAGCTGGATGGCATGATGGTGCAGGGGCGCGGTATTAGCGTGCGCGTTAAAGATGCGGGGGAGCAGGGGGAGGAAGCGTGCGAGGCGCTGAGGACGCTGGAGGACGTTGGCGTTGGTGGTGAGGCAGGAGGTGTCGCTGGCGCGGGCGGACGCGGCACCACCTGACTGGACTGGACTGCATGCCGTAGACGCGGCAAGGGCGCTGATGCGCGGGCTCGGCGAGACGGCGTTCGCGGTGCGCGAGGAGCGCATCCGCGATGTGTGTGAGGCGGTCGTGGAGGTTCTGTACGACGACGGTGTGGACACGGCGTATTATTTCGATGGAAGGAAATTGGCGGTGGACGGGGAGATTGTCGTTAGGGAGGTCGGAGATGAACGGTGAGGATGGGGTTCAGAGAGGGTGGTTGGCGGCGTTGATGGGGTTGAGGGGGCGGTTGAGGGAGGTGGTGGTCATGCGCGAAGGGATGGATGGCGGCGGGAGGGAGGATGAAGGAAAGAAGGGTTGGGCTATTGGATAGTTAGCTTAGCCTGGTTCTAGATGAATGGGAGTATTGCCTGATATGGGAAGTTCTGCAGCGGGATGGACTTACGAGTAGAAAGGCTGGTGTATCTGCCACGTAGGGCGATGACGGGACATACCTGCGGTGAGGCAAACAGTGATTGATATATCGTCCACTGGCCAGAGGATGCGGGTTTCTCAGCTGGGAACAAGTACACAAGACAGGTTGGAAGCGTGGAAAAGCCCATGCCTATGCTCTGGACAATACAAGGCGTTCTAGCACTGTATAATTTCCCCAGAGCAATGTCGAGTCGCGAAAAAGCAACTGTGACTCCTTCGAGTGTGTAACGGGATCAGAGCGATGCTCCAACCAGACTGATCGACAAACCCAGCTCCAGCATCCCAAACACACCTCTCCTCCCTCCCTCCCTTCCCAGCGCCCCAACCCCCGAACTCCATCCATCCATCCATCCATCCTCAATACCCGCTCTTCCCCTCCACAACCCCATACGCGCCCCCACCCTTCCCAAACATAACCCTCAAGTCCCCCACCAACGCATCCGGCCGCTCCCACCCCGCAAAATGCCCGCCGCGCTCATACTCCCTCTCAAACACCACAGGTCCCAGCGTCGCATTCCAGCGCCTCGGCAACAACAACAAATCCTTCGCGAAGCGCGAAACGCCCAGCGGCACGGGTGAGTACGTTTGCGACGCCGCAAACGCATGCGGCTGCGCGTGCTCCATGACGTAGTAAATATACGTGCTGGCGCCGGGCCCCGCGGTCGAGAAATAGTAGATGCAAATCCACGTGAGGAGCTCGTCGTCGGTCCAGGTGTACGCGTCGGTCCAGTCGTGCAGGCACTCGTACAGCCAGGCGAGGAGGCCGGTGGGGCTGTCGGCCATGAAGGACGCGACGGTCTGGGGCTTGGTGGCCTGTTTACGGTAGTAGCCGTTGCCTTCCGTGTTGAAGTGGGCGGTGCGGGCGAGGCCGGCGAGGTCGCTGGCGGTTAGTGGGGTGGATTGGCATTCGGCGTGTAGGGCGGGGTGTGTGGCGGCGGTGGGTTCGGCGGGCGCGGCGTTGGAGAGGTGGTGCGCTTTTACGTGGGAGGGGCCATAGTGGAGGGCTAGAGAGCGGGCGATGAGGCTGCCTAAGTCGCCGCCTTGGACGACTGGATGCCGTTAGCAGATTCTCGCAAGATAGACAAACGTGTCGATGCGTACCGTATTCAGTGTACCCCAAGGCCAACATCAGTTTGTGGTACGCTTCGGCGTGCTGGTCAATACCAAACCCGCTCTTTCCACTCGCCGACGAAAAGCCAAAGTCTATCAAGCTCGGCGCAACCACATGGAACGCAGGAGCATCACCAGCCCCCTGCACCAGCTCCGGCAGCATGCGCGTCACTTCGATGAAGCTGCCCGGCCACCCATGGATGAACAGCAGAGGGATGGCATTCTCGACTTTGCTCTTCTGGTGGATACAATGCACGTCGTACGTGTCGAATCCATCAACCGCAATCGATGCCGTGAACTGCGGAAACTGGTTCAGCTTGGCTTCTGCAGCGCGCCAGTCAAACTGGTTCTCCCAGTACGCAGCGAGACGCTTCAGGTCGGCCAGCGGCGTGCCCAGGCTCCATGGCTGGACGTCGGTAGGCTCGTTGGGGAAGTCGCTCAGTGCGAGCTTCTGCTTCAGGCGCTGGAGCCTTGCGTCGGGTACGGCGATTGTGAAGGGTTTGATGGAGTCCATTGTGGTGGCAGGTAGAGGAGCTTCAGAGGAGATTGGAGTTGATGTGGGAATATGGAGAGCGAAGCTCCCATATTTATAAGGAGGAGTGATGGGTTTCGGGTCCGAGAAACAGTGGGGCAGAAGCCGGACACGTGATCGAAGCTTCCTTCGAAGCGGAGAAGGCCGAGTGTCGCTCCGAATGTGCTGTTGATAGCACAAGTAAGTTTACTTTGGGATGTGAAGAACGGATGATTCGAAGCTTGTCGTTAATTCCATACATATCGTCGTCGTCGATTCCAGGGGTGCAGGGTTGGAGCGGTAGCAGTCGATTTATCGAGGAGTTTCGCTAAGAGGGACACTTAGTAGCGGAGAGGAGAATTCGAGTAGATGGTGTATCATATACTATACAATAGCGGATCCGAGTACTTCTCCAAAGTAGCAACAGTCCGAATTTTTCTCTCCATGAGATGTGGAGCCCGGAAGACGCAACATCTAAATCGTCAGGCCAGTCCTCGGTTTCGAAAACCGGTGGAGCGTTGCATGTATCCAAGTTGCGGTAATAACGACATGACGCTCGTGGAATATCAGCTGCGGTGCGCAGTTCCAGACCCAAGGAAGCGAGAAAAGTAGACGCGGTCAAAAAGTGAGATCCGTAAGAACGCTGATACCGAGAGTGCGCAAGAGAAAACGCGACCGAGAGTGCAGACCAGTTAGCAAAGAACAACACCAATAAATCCCAGGTAAAAAGCCAGGTACGCAAAACACGGCTGAAATAGCACGGTCGGACGTCCAAGTGAAGAAAGCGATTCCAAGATATGATAGCCCTTTGGCCCACGGAGATGCCGATAAACAGGCGCAGAGGTATGATGGCGAAGCCCAAAACGCTTTCCCGAAAAGCGAGAAGTGAACGGGCGCGTTCGGTGTAGATAATTCGATAACGGGGTCGTAGGCCCGAAGTCGGTGTTCAGGGAATCGAGAGGCTATTGACAATCGAGAAATCGTGTTTCTGTTGACTTAGCAAGAACGCCCTAAACAGCAGTCAGCGACTTGGCTACACCATCAATCCACGTGAACCGTACCGACTTACCATCATCTAGTAGGGCACGAACCCAACACCCTCCGTCTTCTCGCTCTTCTTAATCCGCAAGCACCGAAGCACCCTACCAACCCGACTCTTAATCCGCTGACCCAACGAGCGCTCTACTATCACATTAGCACACCACCATCACCATGTCAATCGCCATCTCGAGTATATTGTACTTACCAGCCTTCACCATCTTCTCAAAGCTCTTCCTGTTGCTCTCAATCTCGCGCAACCGCTCTTTCTCCTCCGTCTCGAACTCAAGTGCATCAGCTTGCAGCGTACCAAGCACCTTGCGCTCATCCGCCGGGTTGACGATATCCGATGCGGGTTGTGAATGCAGCACGACGATGTCTGGAATCTGTCGGATCTGCAGCCCAGTGCCTTCGTACCGGGCATACAAGAACGACGCCAGATCCGTGGAGTCCCAGTATGGCTGCCCGCGAAGCGGCACCAAGGATCCACGCACTACTTTGAGAATGCCATAGTCGGCCATGGTGCCAGTGAGGTAAGAAGTTAGCAATTGCCCGACGGCGTACCCGGCGCGAAGGAGGCGCTCCTCGCGGAAAGTCCAAGCACGCACGTAAGGAGCGAGGTGCGCTGGAAGCGGCAGAGGCAGAGATGAAGTTTCGCGCTGGTGGGCGAAAGCGGCGTAGTAGTTGTTCAGCGTACCGAGTGCGTCGGGGTAGAAGACGCCGCGCCAATCCGGGCGGCGATACACGGCGGCTTCGATAACATGCAGTAGTTTCACACGGCGGCATTGTACAAACGGGTCCTCGAGGTCATCGCCATCGCCCGTCGTGAGCGGCAGCTCGACGAACGGAAGCGAGGCGAAGCGTGGCATGGCATCGCGCCGGCCCCAGGACTTCGCGCCTTTGTGGAAATGCTCGCGCGTGAGTGCCATTTTCGCAATCTTCGCTGGGTATCCCGGCTCCAGCTCCTTCTCTTCGCTCAGATTCTCCATCGCGAGGTCGAACAGGACGGGGCGCAGGACATCCGAGGCCTTCTCGGGGAAGAGGTGGCTGAGGATCAGCTCCATGTCGTCGACGGGAAGGCGTCTGTCCCGGACACGGATTTCGAGCACTTTGATGATGTTGACGCGCGCGACCCATTCCCACTCGACGGGCGTCATCTGGTGCAGCGAGAACTTGAAGCGACCATGCGTGAAGTCGTAGTCTATTGTGTGCTGGAGACTGATGAATTGGCCGATGTGCCGGATGGCGGCTACGGCTTCGGGGCGGCCTTCGGCGGCGGCGTAGGCTACGCTCTTGAAGTATTTGCGCAGCTCGAGTTCTTTGCGAGTCAAAACGCGGGGTTTCTCGTTCGCGCCGTCTTCGAGGTCGTCTCCGAGGCCGAGTCCTGGTAGGTGTCTGGGGCTCTCCGGGGGGAGCTGAAGTGTTGATTGGGGAGGATTGTAGGGGGTACTCGACTCTGTTGTGTTTTGTTTCGTAGTAGTGATCTGCGGGTTAATGACGGGCAGCGTCTCATCGCTACCGGAATCCGCGACCTTGCTATCGCGTCGGTGTGTAAGGCGGAGAACCTTGGACATGCCCCGCTTGAAGCGCTCTGTGGTGCTGCTGCCCATGCTCTCCAGCGTCGCGTCGGAGTTCGTCTTCCTGTGCTTAGTGGCCGCGGTGGTCATTTTTTCCGAGCGCGGGGGACCGTCTAGAACGCGACCCGAGAGGGAACGAATCTGCTGTTTGATTGAGGAGCTCATCTTGATGGCGTAGTGTTTATGATGAGGATATGTTGGAGTAAACAGTGGTATAGCAGCTTCGCTGGTAGGTGGTTCCGGATTGGAGTTGAGTGATTTGGAGGGAGGTTATGCGTTGTGTGCTGGAATATATGGGGTTCCGGGCCTTCGTTGTTCCGAGGCGGTGGCGGGGACAACCGTCCCGAGTAGAAAGGGAATGAAAGCAAGGCCGCGTCACCAGGAGCAACGCAACCCGGGAGACATAGAAACGAGGGAAAGTAAATTATAAGCGAGTCAAGAGAAGAACCTACCTATATGGCAACAATAGCTAAAATCAAGGTTTACTACAGCGTCAGACACCAACTCCTTACACCTACGATATGTTGTAGCATATTTATACGATCCAGGGCTTGTTGATTCTATGTAGATCCATGTCGCGGCATCCAAAGACGGTCGGAAGTAGGCTCCGAGGCAGTCAGCTATCCGCAAGTGAAATTCGAGAGATACAGAAAACCCGGTAGTCATCGGACTCTGCGATCCTACACAGGAAACGTAGTAACCCAAAGGGTATGATATAGTAATAAGAAGCGGAGAAAACAAGTATGAGAATACCCAAACCGGAGTCAGCACCTACACTGGTAGCAGATCTAAGAGAAAAATAGACAATGAAAAGCAGGATCGTTACTCGTGCAATTGGGCGTCTAATATGCCAATATCTAGTTGCCCTGGTCCGACTAATGTATCGGGGGGTTCAAAGGAAACATGACACGTTGCCTCACGCGAACTTCCGTACTACCATAAACAGCAACGCTGCGATGATGCCGTAGATACACATATCCAGCCAGGCTATAGAGCCGTCATCACGCTGGTTTACGAGCTGGCGAGCCGGGGTGGGCACAGTTCTGGCAGGGCGTGGTATTGTAGTGACTGCGGCGGGAGCGGGAATGCTACTAGCTGAAGCCCCTCCCGGTGGATTACCAGGTGGAGGATGTGGGGCGGGATCTGTCCGTGTCTCATCGCCCTCGGGTTTCCCCAACTCATCACGATAGGCAAGCCTTAACTCTTCGGGAACTGCTTCCTCTTTCTGCTTGCCCTCTTTCGCTTCGATCAAGTCGGCGGCCTCTTTGCTCTCCCGCACGATATCGGCATTTGATTTCCGGCACACTCCGCAGGTATAGGCGCCACTCTCGACGGCCATTTTCTTCCGCGCGGCGGGACCGCACTCGATGCCGCCAAGCTGGCCCTTGGCATCCGTGTCCATGAAACTCCGTATGGCGACCATGGCGGTCCGGATGCCCCACGCGGGCTGCCACGTCTCCTCATGGTGGCCGCTTATCGAGAGGCAGATCTCGCGGTTGACTTCGAAGCGGCCGGTGGGGGTAAGAAAGCGGAATGCGGGCGGGCGCAGGGGGTACGTCGATGGTAGTATTATGCGACCGTGGTAGATGCCGCCTTCGTAGGCTGAGGGCGCGGGCGGGCCGCGAAGGGTGAAGTGCCATTCAAAGAGGTTGTCTTCCAGCGGCTCGGCGTGGTAGTCGGCCGACGCATGCGACGCGAGTTCCGAGGCTTCTTTGACTGTCAAGTGTCAGTGAGAGTACATGTGGCAGCTGCGGCTCGTGCTTACGGATGCGCTTGATGGTGGGATTCTTGGTGTTGAACTGCCCGCGCGTGGACATGGTCGCGCAGGATGGGAGCTGGAAACGATCGAGTGCCTCGAGCCTAACGATATGGTCCGGTGGTCGGTTGCGGAGTCGGAGGAGAGTTGTGACGGGGAAGTGGTGCAGTGGGTGCGCGGTGGAGCGGCCGCAACGTGTGCAGGTGCCAGCTTGTCACTTCCTCTTCGGCACCAATGACGCGCCGGAGTTAGCGCCCCGCCTTTTCAGCCTTGTCACAACCTCACTTTCACCGCGTCCCCGCGACCAGCCCGAATCCGTTCATCCCTAGTTTGCATCAGCTCCCAAAAGCCATGTTCGTGTTCTCGTGTCAAAAGAGGCTATAGACACCGTTCACCCCAGTCATTGCCGATGATGCCAGCCTCCGGTCCAGCCATCATCACCTAATGAAAGCCTGTTTGTTCATCCGCAACGACTTCTGTCAGGCCGGTGCACCATGTACGTCTAAACCCTACTGCCTCGGTGCGCACTGCGCAGCACCTAGGTCCAACCTGCCCCAGCCGGTATACCTCGTTTCTAATTCGCACCTAGGTAATCTTACCCTCTTACCTACTCACGAGGCTGAGACGCCATCATCACACTCTCGCCCTATTCGGCGCCGTTGAAGGACCCATTGCATGCAGCCAAGCTTCGTTCTCGCCCTATTCAATGGCCTTCCTCTGGTAAAGCGGCACTGCGTCTGACGGGACCCGGTATAGATTACTAGGCGAACCCCTTCTCTGTTTCCCCTCCAATTTTGCCGTCGTTTGCTCTTTTCAGACCCCAACTTCGAACCTGCCGCTTTATTTTCTCTACTGCTGTGCAACCGCACCCCGAACGCCTCGCACTACTTGGGGTCAAGTCTGCTGCAAGCTCGCTTCCCTCCTCCAGTCATGGACAGTATGGAGGATGACCGGTGAGTTTTTTTTTTAACACTCTGCTAACAAAAAGGGCGGTGGTACTTAGGCACCCTCTCCCCGTCCTTGAGCCGCAGCCTCATGGTCTTAACTTTCCAGACGATCTAGTCGGAGACGCACTCGGACATGCAGCCGATATCTCACCAACAATTCGCGATGTAGCAGGCTTCTATCAGCCGTTACCATCGGAAAACATAGACCTGGTTGCATACAGTGGTCAGACTCCGTGGATACCAGACGCTACCAATGAAGCATGGTTGAGTGGGCCAGATGTTGCCGTCAATCCGTATGTTCACATGGACGATTACGACATGCAACTATCCATGGCAAGTCCATGGATATTGGTCCCGATGCAACCACCCACAAAGCCGTATCTTTCTGCTCAGTGGTGGACTGATCCGATGATGACACCATCTGAACAGCAATCAAGGTACGTTTTAGCGACTTCTTCATACAGTACATACTAAGCAAAGTAGAGTCTCAGTCGCAAGTACCGGCGCAAATACTGAAGTGCATGTCTGCGTTGTTTGCAAGCTAGAGGTGAAATCTCACATACAACTCGTTTTTCACGCACGTCGTACGTCTCACGCAACGTTAATTTGCCGTATGAAGCCATGCACTTTCAAGACCTATAGCTATGCCAACGAGTTTTACTACGACCATATGAGGACAGACCATCCAGACACCCATACGTGCGACGAGTGCACACAAAGCTTCCGGAGTCAAGTTCAACTGAATTTCCATGCCTCGGATATGGGACATGCAGCCTTTAAATGCAGGCATACAAACTGCGGGAAGACATTCGCCCGGTTGGACACCTATGATAGACACCAAAAGTCACACGATGAAGATGCTCCTCGTCATCCTTGCAAGTATTGCAAGAAATACCGCGGGCTCAATGGCTTCAAGCGCAAGGATCATCTGACCCAACACCTCCGGGGATACCATCATATTGGGGAACATGTAATCAACGGTCATGAAGCTTGGGGACGGACCCTAGCTTGTCCTCATAAGGACTGCCCCGAATATCGCGAATCACAATACTGGGAAGACCGAACCTTCGTCTGGAACGACCGAGCCTTCACCAAGCGCGCTGATTACGTCTCGCACATGAGAAAAATCCACGACGAGTCAGAATTTTCCTGCCCAGAGTTCGGGTGCGACCGAGTAGGCAAGAAGGGTTACTTTCGCAGAGCAGATCTTCGTACACACTTGAAGAAGGTCCACGGCACGGACGGCTCTTTTGCCGGTGACGAAGAATAGGAGATTGCTCTGACCCAACAACGACGCTGAGATATCGATCCTGCTGAACTTTCCTGGCAGGCACTTTGTGTATGGCGGCCGTGAATATTGGACTCCGACCTGTTTCCCACGTAAAATTCCTTACTATTTCTCTCAACCGCAAACACCAAAAACACTGTAAAAAAGAGAAGGAAGCACACGGAACCTCCTCAGAATCCGCACAAAATATGCACTTACGGCCGCTTGCTTTCTCGGTATTAAATCACTGTTTTTCGTTATACAGAATGCAAACCCAATGTTGTCGCTCTTTATAAAGCTCTGGAATATGTGCTTGCCAAGTGCTTGCTAACTTGAGTACTGCATGTGGCCTACGTCGATGATGCTGTATCTACCGTACTATGTAACAGATCGTGCCAATACGGAGTCCGTATAAAGCTCTGTAAGTACGTAGTTTGCTCGCTACAGAGCCTCTTTTAGTAAGCAACTTTGGCAGAGGACTTAAAGATTTTCGCTCTCTCTCTCTCTCTCTCTCTCTCTCTCTCATCAACCTTATCAATCTCGCAGTCATCAACCTTATCAATCTCGCAGTCATCAACCTCATTGATCTCGCAGTCATCAACCTCATTGATCTCGTAGTTATCAATCTCATCGATCTCGTAGTTATCAATCTCATCGATCTCGCAGTCTCTTAATCTCAGTCTCTTAATCTCATTGATCTCATCAATTTCTCATCAATCTGCCGTCTATCTCATCCATCTCATCCATCTCATCAATCTCATAGGCAGATAAGGCAATTCGGATGAGGCGGGTAGGATTGCCAAAGTTGCTAACGTAAAGGAGGGGAAGAGAGGCAATTCGGATAGGGGTGGGGATCCAGAGGAGATCCGGAGCTAGCTAGCTAGGGCATCAGCTCAACCGTGGCTACCTATCTCATGCTAAACGTACGCGTCAATTCACCTGTGGCTACCTATCTCGTGCTAAACATAATGTACCGTCCCTGTTAGTGCTAGTAAACTGTACATACTACTAGCTGCCTATACCTTAGAACCTTTACTATGTGGATTTTCGCGTGTCTTTTCCTAGTATATTAACTCCGTAGCAGCCCCATCCGTAGTATACTTAGTAGGTAGTCTTGATTACTCGTTTCTGCTTAGCGCAGCTTGAACTGGGCATTACGTCGATTGCTTGATACAACAGGTTTGGTTAGAGTAATTCCAGTCTCATATATTCCTTTTGTCACGAATACATTCCTTATTTATCCGTCTCCAATGCCAGACCCTAGATTTATGCTAGCACTTCGACTCTGTAGAGTTGAAAACGCCAAGTAAAATGCTGAATATTCTAATGTTAATGCTATAACTTCTCTCTTATTCTAGCCCTGCTATGTGCGACAAACAAGCTATCGCTAAAAAGAGCATACATTCAACTCTTATGACTATTAATCCCAGAAAGCATCAAATAATCAAAGTACTAGCTACAACAAGATAATCTTCGGACTGCTTAAGAGGCAAGTTTTCCCTCGTCTCTTATGCTAATCGCAGTAGGACTAGTACATCGTATCTATAACGCCTTTATAAACTCCCGTAATCTAGCATGCATCCTTCCAGACACTCGGTTTGTCCCCAAAATCTCGAGTGTACTATTCAACTCATCCGGATCCTTGTATTGAATCAGGGAGTGGAAGAGATTGGGCGGCTCATTCGTAGCCTGCCTATGGTCCAATGCACCTAGGAGTTGTGCAGTTCCCATTACGCAGATATGTGTTGCACTGCGAGCATACAGTACGCGGCGCAGCGGCGACATATACAGCTTTGGTAAATGGGTCATTGCGCCTAGTAGAGATGGCTTTTTTAGGATCATGATACGCGACATCGAACACGGTACGGTCATTGCCGTTGTAGAAGCTGCGAACGGCGCCCGGAGACGGACCTTCTTGCCAGGCGGTTGTCTGTCCAGGTGTAATCGGATGATGGAGACATGGTATATTGGCTTGGAGTGCGAGTTCCTCGCGGTTGTAGTAGGGGCTGGGATATGGCTGCTGTTCAGTGGCTGGGGAGTCGGCTACCTGTTGTCTGACCTCATAGGCGTTGATCCAGGTCTGCGCGCCGGGTTGCTCATTGGTCCAGGGTGTGCTGTCGAGGTCGTACTGGATTCTGTTAGTGATCTGTCAAGTATTCGGACTGGATGTCAACGAATAGGCCTTACATAGGAGGAATCTGTTGGGGAGCGGCGCTGTCGGTCATATGCGGCATCAGCAGCCGAAGACCTCAAGGCCGTTACTCTAGACGTCGTACTAGTACTACTAACGCTCGTGTGTCTAGAATAATTAGAGATCGTTGATCTTGAGCCTATGCTTTGAGAGCTTGTTGTTGTTGATGCAGAACCCGTGTCAGAGCCTTGTGGGCTTTGCTGGCGATCCCTCTGGTACATCTTTCCGAATTACTTGTGGGGTCCGAGGAATGAGATTGAGGAGGGGCTAAAGACTTGTTGGACCAAAAAAGAGCTGCGGATATTGGAGAGGCAAGTATCATCTGACTGCTAGATTTATAAAGAGCTTCGAATGGCTGTCTAAGACTGTGTCTAACCTACAAACTACCTTAGATGCCATCTAAGAAGATAGCCTGTCTCTTCTAAGACGCACTCTAGAGAGTTAGGTATGAGCTAAATCGTCCTTTACGGTGAGGATTTTACCCGCGAGCAAAGCGGCCAAACCGTAAAATACTGAAACTTGTCACAGGATCACGCGAATGCCTATTGTTTACGGGTCACCTGAGACTCCACACAAACGTAGCGTATACGTGTGTTTTAGACAACTGGTCTGGAGAGAGTGGTGCAAGGTCCGGCGAGCCAAGTACGATTAGAAGTTTCTTTTCTCGTGAGACACTGTCTTGTTTCGTATTAGCAAACACGACGACATGTTAGGCTGATCCCCGAAACCTACGATCTTACTCACACGTTCAGTAAATTAGTTTCCTAGCCTAACAGATTTGGTCAAAGAGAAAGCCGTTTTCAGAAGGAAAAAAGTCTTTGTCAATGAACAAACAACTTCTGTTTCCATAGTTGATTTCTGAATCCGGCACGTTAGCATCAATATAACGTTAAGCGAGAGGGGGCCCCGCAGAATGTCTCGGGAATACGTATCTGGAACCTTTGGAATGCAACAGATCGCTTTAACTTCCAACCCACAATTTCATCAATTTCTCTTGCCCTCGACCTACCTACCATCAGCCTTTGATCAAGATTGCAAGACGCCATGGAAGTGGATCTTTCGTCCATTGACATTCTCGAAACGTTGGACGACGACCCCACCCTCTTGAACGCCATCACCGCAACCCTCCAAAGCCCACAAGACTCAGAGACAAAGGCTCGTCAGGTTACTGATAGCATCCTACTCTACTGCGCCGAGGCTTATTCGTCTACGCGCCTTTCTGGCGATCTCACACAAGTCTGGTGGATATTAACTGACATAGCATGTCTGGTACCTCCAAATCATCCATGGCAGGACACTCTGGTAGAGGCGGTGAGATTGCTGCGCACACAAGGCGGCGAAGCGACAGCCGGGCATCGAGTACGTTATGAGAGCAGCAGACGTCAAAAGCAGCATGGATGTTGGACTAACACAAGACCGTCCAGCTCTGGAGTGATCTGCCCGACTTATCTTTGATCTTGCGCGATAAATGGTATGGTAAGTCAGAAACAGGTCCAATACCATCTATCCTAACCAAAAACAAACCTTGTTTTGTTAACATGAAGAACAGACCCAACAACGGAACCTGCACTAAGGGAAATAACTCCCGAAGACCTCTCGAAGTGGCAAAATCTGAACTCCTTCACCGCCCGCCTAACGGACAAGCACTTCTCCCCCTGGCTCAATTTCCCCATCTGGGAAATCCGCAACGCGCTCGAAGACGCGCCGGCCAGCGGCGCCGCCATGCGCTGCAGGCTCTGGGTCGCATGTGAATGGATCCTGCGATGTGGAGACGTCTTGTTTGATTCTATGTGCACTAGAGAAGAGCTGGATGAAAATAGTGCTAGGGTTCTAAGTCTGGGTCAGCTAAGTGCGATTGAGGATACGGATATAGCGCCGTTGAGCGTGGAGAGGTGGGCGTTTTGGAAGAAGAGGCTCGTTGAGATTGGTGCGGGGCGGGGGGAGCTGCAGCTTGGGGACTCGATGTGCGGGCGCATTCTGGATACTTTGCAGCATATGGCGAATGTTGAGAAGGGTTATGAGTAGTGAGGTGTATTCATCGCGGGGGGATAAAAATATTTGCGCGAATGCTCAAGGGGAACCTCAATTGTATTCAGCGGAAGCTGAGTGGGTGGCCATTTTGTGGATCCTCGCGGGGGGATGAATAATGTGATATATAGATTACGTCGAGTTGTTCTGCTACAAGACAGGTGTAGACAGAGAGTGTGAAAAAGAGGAAGAAAGAAGCGTTTTTCAGACTATGTCATATTGACGAACGATGTAGCGCGCTCCACAAAATAATGGGTTCAGTCGGCTTACGCCAAGCACAAACAGGCCCGTTACAATAAGCTCGTGACGCTTGAACCATTTCCTTCTACATCTTGTTGTGCAAGCTACTAGCAGGTAGCTGGAATCGAGGAGCGCGGAGAGAATGTCAGTAGGTGCGAACATAGCTGATCGTACTGGAACAAAGAAGTGCTGAGAGCTCCACAAACCGAACTAACTATTCAGCTCACGCTGAAAACAGAGGAGGCTCGTCGCATTGAGCTCGAGTAGAGCCTTTGATATTGACAAAGAATGCAGCGACCCGCATGCGCGACAACGACGGTGACCGCGACAGCGCCAACCAACAAGTTGCAGAAGTAGCAATGCTACCCTCGCCCTACAGCGATGAGTAGCAAACTAACTAGAGAACATCCAACCAAAGAAAGACCTCACCAACAAAGACATCAATGATTCATCTTCTTCAAGCCCATCCACAAATGGAAGGAACTCAACGAAAAAATGTGTAGAGGGAGGAGGAAGAAGCGAGAGAACAAGTAAGAGGGGTCCAGCAAAAGGACAAAAGAAGCGTTCAAGAAGATTAAAAGGGGAGTCCAGTTGAAGGACGAAAGGAGAAACCTCTATGGCACTATATTGATGCTCCACAACGGAATGTGTGCACTGGGGACCTTCAACGAGAGGCAAGTCATTTAGGCAAGCGTATTCTCGAAGCTGGTTGAGGAGGAGTGTACCGCGGCGGTAGAAAAGAGTGAGATGATGGGAAAAGGGAGTAGAGGGGACGGAGCAAGGTCTAGATACTTGCGCCCGCGGCCTCCGCGCTAGTGACTCAGCGAAATCTAAGCGATCACGGGAGCTCCCAGTTGGGCCTATCCTTCGGCGCTGGGCTAGCGGCTCCACAGAAAGGACGGAGAAAGTTTTCGCAAAGCTCGAATTTGCTGCGGAGAGCCTCGTCGCAGCACTAAGGATATGTAGTATGTTGGTATGTTTCGTTTTCGCTATACACTACAATACTCCTACACTATGAAGGGATCACTACGTTAACGGTTACCCCCAATGCTAGTTACACTACTCTTTACCACAGACAACTATTAACGCAATACTATATATAGTAGCTACAAGCCCCAGAGTTTTATCGTTCTCATTATCCTATATGTATTATTTCGATCGAGACTGGTCTATGGGTATCTCCGCACGGCTCCATTGCGTATCCCGCTCCATGATGGTCCCAGATAAAATCAACGCCAGAGTATGCAACGTATCCCACCCATATACAGTCCACCGGCCGCCTAGAACTCCATCCTTAACAATGCCACACCAGCCAAACACCCGAGGGCCACAGCCGCACCCGTGACCTCAGGTCTCCGCCACCACATGACCGCCTTCCGAGACAGCACCACGGTCGGCCTGACATGCGCTCCTTTCTCACCACGCGCAGTCTCCGGTTGAGGCCTCTCCACGCGCTCCGGTACGTTCAGCTTCTCCAGATCCGTGGCCAGTTTCTCGTCCAGCTCTTGCACCAGCCCGGCGCTGAATTTGAATATTGACTTGGCCTCCTCGATCACGTCGATGCGCTCATCGGGCGTGAAAAAGGATTCTGCAGCTAAGAGACGTTGTTTGAAGTCTGCTTTGATATCTTCGCCGTCGTGCGGGCCAAGGAATGACCAGAAGGAGAGGCCGGATTCGGAGAGTGGGAGTTGCGAGGAAGTGGAAGTGGAAGTGTCGGGCCCGGTGTTCGTTCGCCAGAATTCGTCGCCGCTCTTGACGAGTTCAGAGCGGATGTAGCGCCCGCCGGAGAAAACCGCCATGTAGAAACACCAAGCGTACGCGACGAGGACGTGCGGCTTCACTTTCACATTGCGCCGTATGTGTTGGCAGTAGTCTGCGACTTTGTCGCCTGGATATTGTGCCAACAGCACGCTTAGATCCGTCGGGTGTAGGCCCGTCAGAAATTCCAAGTCGGCCTTTAAACGCGCCGACCGTGTGAGCCCTTTCGGTCGGAGCGTTCGCAGAAACCGCACCATTTGTGGTGATGGCGGCGAGGAAAACATTTCCGGCGCATCGTATGGGTTAACGAGGAGGAAGCTAAGGAGCGGGGATGTTGGGGGTGAGGTGGGGGCGGAGACTAGATCGTTCCACAGCGATTCGAAGGTTAGGTAGATGTGAGCGAAATGCAACAGGCCGGTGGTGTAGAGCGAGGGGTCGGAGGTGTGGGGAGGGAGCGCGAGCGGGAGGCGCGTTGTTATGAGGCGATTGAGGGTTGTGTGAAGGGATCTGGCGTCGTCGTCAATAACGAGATTCATTCGAGTTTGGCTGTGGAGATGAATACCTTGTCGCTGCGTTGATCTCGCCTGGAAGCGAGGTGGGGTCTGACATGGTGACGATTCGGACGGCTTTGCGACGCGAGAATAATCGTGATAGTGATATGAGGGGGGTATGAAGGTAGGAGAGCGCAACAAGATTCGCAAAAGGCGACGCCCCCGTCACATTTTAAATCGCGACATGCGCACTAGGCACCGCGATAACGTGGACCAGACCTGAAGACGGCCTGTCTCTCACGCGCTGCTCCGCAACAGCCTGGTGACTCGGCTGGATACTCGAGTACCTGGTGTACACCTGCGTAGGGTCTGCCTTGGAGTCGCACGTCGCATGTCGCATGTCGCATGTGCCGGCTGCGAACGGGGGCCTGAAATGGCAGACTGTCTCTGCGGTGCGGTGCGCCGTCGGAGGTTCGTCGGAGGGGTCGATGCCGAGGCATCATGGGAATAAATGACGCTATGATGCCATTCCGGCTTTAATCTAGCCGGCAGACTACTGGGCAGGCCAGTGAAGAGAAGGATTGTAGACATTAATGGCAGAATGATGGTGGATGAGTGATGCAGCTGCGGAAGTCTTCTGGTGATACCTGCAGGTGTGACATTCCGTGCAGGTGGCGCGGACGCGTGAGGACGAGGGATCACGTGCGACTAAACATATCAGGCTTAGCTCGAATTCCAATCCTCACGATGCAGCACTCGTGTTCATTGACAGTTCGCACCTCAATACTCAACAGCTAACCTACGTGCCGTACTAACACTGCCGAATCCAATTTTCTCTTCACCCCGAACGACTGCACACTACTGCCATCATGTACTGCCACATGAGGCGCTTTGGGGCCATATCTCTCTGACATGTTTGCCCCCAAATCGAGTCTCATGCCGTTCTACAGCGGCATGCAATGGCAAATCATAATACTCCTTGCAGTAGGCCCTCCCATTTCCATCTCAATCTCCTGTCCTACATCTTAGATCGAGCCCTTTATTTCAAACGCGGCAATCCGGACCGCCAATCCAATCTACATTACCCCAGACAACCAGGATTGCTAGATGGGTCAACGAGCCTCATGACAGCTTAAAGTAATTCGGCGCCATAGGGTCGTATAGAATCGCCATATCCAGAACGACTTACCCCACTATGGAACCTTCTATCAAAGTTCTTCCGTGTCGCAATTGGCTAACGCAAATCGCAAAGATGAATATAATATTCGGGCAATCAGAGTACCCGGGACAGTAACCGGGATCCGCATACAATCTGGGGTATCGGGATTAGCAGGGTACGGTCTCATTGGGCGATGCAAGAATAGAGGAAGGGTAAGGCAAACTGGTTTCGAAGCCGTATAAAACCCTCCTAGAATCCGCGTCCTAGGCGGATCTTCAGCACTCTGACCAAACGAACCTTCACCATGTACACTCGATCCCTCACCGCCATCCTGCTAACCACCGGGACTGCGCTCGCTGCTCCAGCGACAGTTGCCGCCCGTCAAGCCGCAGATATCACATGCCCCATCGTCTTCGACGGCCGTATCCCCACCGGCACCGAGCTGACCTACTTCGACACTTACGCCACCAACCAAATCTACAACCCAGACTACGTCAAGGGTAACGACATCAAATGGTCTGAGATCCTCAAGTTCCCGACAGGCGAGGCGGCGCGTTTCGACGGGACGGACCATGTGCCGGTTGAGGTAACGCTCAGCGACAAGAGCATCTTCCAGAAGCAGAACGGGTTTCGGAGAGCGGGCCTCCAGTTCTTGAAGGATGCGGCAGACGGACCGGGGACTACGGGTGTTAAGACGCTGCACTGGAGCGTGAAGCAGGATGCCGCTCGGCCGTTGAATCTGACGCATGAGTACCTGGTGAGGACTGGTTCCCAATCCACAACAAGCCGTGGATACAGTAAAGTTCCTAACTCAATCACCAGAATGTCTGGCATGAGGCCGCCGACTACTCGTCCAACCAGATTCAGTTCCAGGCCGGCCAAATCATCGGCAAGTCTGCCGCCGACAAGAACAACTTCAAGATCCTCGACCGCAGCGGCAAGAGCCTGTACTCGGTTGCCATCGACAAGACGCAGTGGCAGAACTTCGCCGTCAAGCTCGACTACCCCAAGAAGTGCGTATTGTAGACTAACTCCCATCTGCCTCGCGCAATCGCTGACACGTTTCTCCTCACAGCCAAGTCCAGATCTACTACTCGGTCGGCCAGGCGGCGCTGAAGTCGGTTGCCGGCCCTACGTCTGTGAACATCGCGGGCGGTGGCCAGTTCCAGCTCGGGCTGCTGAAGAAGCCGACGGGGAGCAATGATGTGGTCAATAGCGGGTACCAGTCGAAGAACCTGAACGAGGGGCAGATCTACGGGGGTGTGTTCCTGGAGGACTCGGCCGACGGCTGTGTGTCGCTGTAGGTGCTGGGAGGCAGCTAAGTGGTACGAGGGCGTGAGAGACTGTATATGTAGATGAAGCTGTTGCGATGTCGTTCGTTGCATTACCTTGCTGCACCTCTGTTGAAACACGCGACAGCTGTGCTTGAGCACTCCCATCAGCCTTGAATCCGGTGCACAGGTCGGAGAATGTCTGTGTTCAGTGTGGTGCCACTTTGTTGGGACGGTCTCGCGTGCCTCACGATCCGTGACCCGTCCTTGCCGTCCGTGGGAGTGGGTGCCTTCCTTCGGCCGTCGCACCTGCCCAGTGCCCACCCAACTCAAACTCGACTTCGCCGCTGGAAGTCGCCTAGGCCCTCGACCTCCTGCTGTCCCTGCCCGCAAACCTGCCACTCCATTCACTCAGCGCGCCGACCGGCCTCTTTCCGAACGCTCGCCCTGGTCCTTCCGGTGTTGACTCGCCACGGCGCTCCGGTCCTGTGTGGACGCTAGCGTGCGACTCTGTCGTGCATTGCACACGGCGCGCAGTCGTCCCCCATGATGCCGTCGCCGTCGCTCCGTCTTCGCACGTCTGCTGAGGGTCGTCTGCTGGAGACGACAGGTACTATACTGAGGCGGCTGATGTCCGTAGCCGACGCCTAACGCGACAGGCTATATATATGCACCGCTACGCCTGGTGCGGTATCCCCAAGCGCCACCCGAGCGGCAGCCAGCCACTCCTGCCGGATGCAGCGTCCACCGCCGGGACCGCACGGCCGGGCAGCGTCTGTCGTCCTGGGCGGCTTGGGGCTTGGGGGCTGTCAGCTTTCGGTTTGGGGCCGCCGCCAAACTTCAGGGACTCGTTTGACGACAGCCCCCTCGGATGCGTTTCGCTGCTTGCAACCCTCACAATCGTTTGTAGCGCGTCGCGTTTGGCCACAGTCGCCCTCCTGCGCCGCCGGTGGTCGCCATGCTCAAGACGCTGCCGCTCCGGCTCTCGCGGAGGCCGTGGAGGTTCCTGCTGCCTGGTCTTCTCCTTTTCTTCTTCGGCCTGTCGTTGACGCGCTCACGGCGCGAACCCCTACCTCCATCGCCATTCTACCACCACCACACCAAGAGCTTCTTCCCGCCGCTGCGAGGCTCGAAAAAAGGCGTCGAGCCCAACTACTGCGAGAATTTCCCCGCCTCCCAGCTCGAGAACATCCAGGTGGTGCTGAAGACGAGCGCCGGCGATAGCGCCATCAACAAAGCCCACCTTGCCACCGTGTCGTCGTGTATTGCGAACATCATAGTCGTGTCGGACCACGATGAGAAGATTGGCGACCAGCAAGTCGTCGACATCCTCGCCGAGCTGCCGGCCTCGTACGCCGTCAACAACACCGACTTCCAGGCCTACGCCAATCACAGAAAGGCTCACACTGAGGGCGATAAGGTCAACTACTCGCAGCAGGGCTGGCGGCTGGACAAATTCAAGTACCTGCCCATGGTCGATAAGGCGTACCAGCTCAACCCCAAGGCGAAATGGTATGTGTTCTTGGAGGCCGACGTGTATATTTTCTGGGACACACTGTTCCGCCTGCTGGACCAGCTCGACTCGACCGAGGCCCACTACATAGGCCAGCCCGCCCACAGCAGCGATGGCTGGTTTGCCTCGGCCGGCGCCGGCATCGTCATATCGCAGGGCCTGATGAAGAAGTTGTTGCCCGCGCAGACGGGTACCAATGCCGGGATAGATGGCCGACTGAGTGTCCGCTATGAGGACTGGGTCAAGACGGTGCAGCAGGGTGATGCTATCCTCGCGTATGCCATCCAAAACGCCACCGGAGTGAAACTGGAGGCCTTGTATCCAACTTTCTCCGGCCACGCAATCGAGAAGATTTCAGTCGACAGAGAGAGGTGGTGCGTGCCATTACTATCTCTTCACCGCCTATCACCCGACCGGATGGAATCCTTATGGAAGTGGGAGCGCACCCGACCCTACAACCAGGTACATAACTCCCTTCCCCAGCTTATCCTAGTTCCCTTCTAACCATACCCCCAAGAAACCGTTCGTCTACTCCTCCCTCCTCGCCTACACGCACGGCCACCTCCGCTCCGCCGCCAGCCGCGAATTCTGGGACAACCTCTCCGAAGCGCCCGTTCCCAACGAGCGCCCCGCGCACCGCAACGCCGAATCGTGCGGCTCCGAGTGCGGCGCCGACGCCAACTGCTTGCAGTGGTCGTACTCGCAGACCGTGTGCCGCTTCGCCAACTACGTCAAGCTCGGCAACGCCGTCGACCGCGAGAACGGTGGCCAGGGCGAGTTTACATGCGGTTGGGACACGCGGAAGTTGGGCGAGCTGGGATTCAAGGTTGACGAGGAAAGCGATATGACGGATACGTGCGAAGAGGCAACCTGGTTGACGCCCGTCGTGCGGTGAGCTAGGGTGATGTAGTGGTGGAGAATCTAGCCGGCATGCATCTAAGGGCGAGAAAGAGAGGGAGGCGAAAAGGCGTTGAAGGTGTCTTGGCTCACACGTTACGTACGCATGGCGTTTTTGGCTGCTTGCTGCCTGTTGGATAACTAGGCAAGCCCCGACTCGATTCTTGTTCGCTCCGCTCCGTTTCGTTTCCGCTTTTTGTATCATGCAGAGAAGAGGGTGGGTCTTTTGGATATGGACATATACCAGTAAGGGAAAGAACAGGAGAGACCACCTATCATACAGCATCATTCTACAGCAACTACTACTACGCGTTCATATTTAGGGGCACCTTCTTCTTTCACATGAGTTGCTTATGGACATAGAATGAGGCATTGCATGATTGTTTGCTAGATAACCGCATGATGATTGGGCATATTTTCTCTGCTCTGGACCTGCGTCGGTTCTTTCTGTCGATTTACCTATCCTCGGGGAAGTCTACGGGATTCGAGCAGAGCGCTACGGGGGGCTACTGTTTGGAATTCACGAGCGGGGTTGTAGCTGGCATATAGGGTAATGGGGTCTTCGCTTGATAGTGTAAGAGAGGGTAGGGGGTGCAAGAGGGGGTCCATGTAGGAAGCGTGCAGTAACGATCAAATCGGCTTACTTCTAGGTTGGTGCTTCATATGTAGGAGGTTTTCGTAGCTCGTGCGATGAGTTTCAACCCTTCTACGTCTATAAGGCCTCTGTCCATGAGGATGGCCTTGCGTAGGTATTACCTTGTATGCTGGATGCAGTAGGGTTTTGTAAGAACAGAGGTAGACTATCTAGATACTCTTAAGAACTCTTAGACTAGTAAGAGGATTGTTTAAAGTCTGTCTTTATTGGCGATATGTTTTATGCCTCTGTTTAGCTAGATAGGTAGACTCTACAAACAAAGCCTAGACGTCTAGCGTAACTCTAGACCTACCTCTTAAGAGCAGACACCTATGCATCTTCATTCTGTGTCCTTTCGATAGCATAGAAGACTAGAAGGAGTTGTGCGAGGATTGGACGGTAGGCTATACGAGAGGTGGTGTAGTTGGCTTACGGGGTAATACTTATTCTGTTGGGGCTTTTGGAACAGAGTGGGTAGGTTCTTCTCGGAGAACATTCGCGAGTAAATATTGCTAATCTAACTTGATGTCCAGCGCGAACGCTCGATTTCCCTAGCCATACTACACTAGTCTACACTACGGCATAGCTGCGCGGCTGCGCCAGTCTCAAACCTCCCTCCAGGTAAGTAGCTAGTCCGGCAATGCGAGTAGCTACAGCTACTCCCTCACGCACGCACGCACGAACGCGCTCCCAACTTGCAGGCCGAAACCCCTCTTATCGTAGATCGAATCGAATCTAATCTAATCTGCTGTAATCTGGCTATTAGTATCGAATGCGCTATATTCTATAAGCAAGGTAACTTACACAGCTTAGCTCCCCCCACTATAGTCCTAAGTATTCCTTTTTACTCCGACTCGTTCCAGCTCCCAGGCATCACGTTTACGGGGATCCACTCGTCGTACTCGTGCTCCCTGCCCGCCGCCGAGTAAACGGAATGCAGCGAAGCGAGCGAGGCAGGAAAAGCGCTAGGCATGGCTCGTAGAGTGGGCGTATTGACGCGGCGGGATTGGGTCGGCGTCGTCAACGTTCGCTCCATTGGAGCCTCCGTTCCATCGTCCTCGTTCGCCGGCCGATCGACCCACACAGCGAAAGAATCTAGGTCTTCGCCGCTGGCGTAAGCGTAGTACGCAGGTAGCGCAGTCACCGATTGCGCATCTGCCTCCGAGTCGCCCTCGATATCGGAATAGTCCGGCAGCGCAGCAAACGACTCGTTGGACATGAGGCGCATGGGGCATGGGCGCCGTGTGGTGGATTCGTCCATGGTGGGACTGGGAGGCGCGGGGACGCGCGGTGGTGAGGACCGGATGAGGTCGAGGATGTGTTGTTCGGTGAGGGTGGCGCGGCCGGGAAGGCGGGCAGGTGGCGAGGGTGCGCTGTTCCCAGATGATGGATTACCGTGGGCGTGGCAAGGACGATGAGGTATTCTGAGTAGGAGTGTAGGCGGGATACGGGTGGGTGTCGATGCGGCGCTGCTGGTCGCACCGTCGGTGTCCTGCCATTCTTCCTCGATACCTAGACCCTTGTGCGCGTTCATATCAGTCTTTTCACGCTCTTCCTTCGCCTCTGCAGTCGCAGTCTCTGCTACTGCATCCCGATCCTGGTCCTTGCTGCTCAAAGAGAAAGTCCTGTCACTATAATTTCCAATATCCCGGAGCTCGTCGAGGGAGATCCTCTTGACAAAGGCGAGGGTGGCGATGTCTTCTTCTAGTGGGGATGGTGGGCGGTCACCAGAAGCGGATAACGTACCGAGAAGAGTTGATGGCTTGTGCTTGCTGGGAGTCACAGCTTGCTTCTCGCCTGTTGGGGTTAACGGGGGAGCTGGTGTGCGGGCGAGTGGCTGAAGGGGTGATGATGGACGACTCGAGGGAAGGGATATAGGCGCTGGTAGAAAAGGGATTGTAGGAGACGGAGGCGGTGATGAGTGGAGGGTAGAGTGGAGCTTGGTGGAGTGTAGAGGATTTAGATGCATCGGGCTCAATGGCTGAGGAGTCAGTTGGGGTGGAGCCGATAGCGGTGATCGTGCTGATAACAGAATCGCTCGTATCGGATCCGAAGCCGAAGGGAGAACTGAGCGTGCCGATGTTGGTCGTGAGATATTCGATTGTGGCAGACTTGATGCCAAGGAGTGAGAAGCTGCCTGCAATGGAGTCGACGATCGAAGTTGCGGTAGAGTTGGAGGCTTGGGACTCGACTGGGGAGGGCTCGACGTCAGAGGATGTTGTTTCAGAGGTTTGGAAGCCGAAGAGGTTGATTGTAGAAGACTCGACGACAGGAAACCCGATGCCGGAGGGCTCGACGATGGAGAATTTGCTGATCGAATCCTCCACGGAGAAGGAGTCGCGTGTAGCTTCCTCGATGACACTGGACTCGATTGTACTGGTGAACTCGAAGATGCACCTTCTTTATCGCGCCTTCGCGTTTTCGCGGCGACCTTGTCGACAAGCTTTCGGAAACCCATCTTAGTCGCTGACGGTTGAGATATCGAAATGGGGGATGTATGGAGTTGGTACTTGTCGGTGGGGTTTTGGTAAGGTGAGATAATTTGGAGTAGTAGGAGATTATATATGGGATCTTCAGTGACGGTGCCAGCGCGCGAGTCCTAGGCTGTGATGATGTATAGGCTTTCACTGAGTGTTTTAGATGGGCCGGATTGCCAGAGTGAAAGAAAGATTTCTATAGTATGACATGGAGCTGGTAGAGTGAACGGATATGGGAAAACTATACTACATCATACTGCTAGGCAAAGCCACACCAGACATACCAGGGCATCGTAGTTGATGAGCGAACTCCGTATATATTGCGTAAATTCTGTATACTGTCAGGAAGATGGTGTAAGGACTGAGTTTATCGGCGCCGACTGTGCTCGAGGCTGTTGCTGTACTTATACGGAAACCAAATCGGCCGGAAGCCCAGTTCCCCGGCCTCTGCCCTCGCCATTCTCGCGCGTAGTAGCCGCAGGCCATGGGTGCACGTTGGGCGCGTACTGAGGCAGCGCCTCGGGTCCATCGGGCAAAGTAACCTCATTGCTCACGACACTGACCAAAAGCCCGTCTACGTTAGCACGACTACCGCGTACTCCGCTCTGATCCGTTACCCGCCAATGCAAATTCTTTTGCAAGTATGGAATCACATCGTCGGACGTGATGCCGTCGAGTTTTCCAGCAAAATAGCGTTCCACGAGGGCCAAGGTAAGCGGGATCTGACCGGTAACCTCCAAATGGGCTTCCTGTCCGCTCTTGCAGTTCTGGCAGCCTGTCGTATCGTCGGTGCCAAATGTGGAGAATATAGCCACGTGGTTGGGATCCGCAATGTAGAGGAAAGAGTTCTCGTCGTCCGGGTTACCGAGGAATACGTGGACGACGAAGTTTCCACCGAGTGTATGCTTTTTGGCCCGAATGTCCACGAGCCACTCCAAATATTGATTGCCTTGGACTAGATCGGCTAGAGCTCGTTCGACTGGGACCTCAACTTGTTGCATGGCGGTGACGAAGCTCTGCTATGCATCGCTGGTGTCCGCAGTCGCGATCTGTATCAGCTCGGCAGTCTTCAAGGGCGCAGCTTCAAGAGCCATAAAGGTGTTTGCACGGGACCTGAGGGCCTTGTCTTTGTCGGCCTTGATATTGTTTGCCAGGGATGCGTTCGGATATGTGTCCTTCAATTTCTGAAAGATATCTGCTGTCGTAGGATGGAGCCAAGACTGAGTCTCGGGATAGACGTAACCGAAGGTATTGGTCTTCCTTATGTCGCGAGAGGTCCACATGGTGCCGTCTTCGGATCGAGTGAAAGGAGTCAACTTTGTGTCGATGCTATCGTGTGATTTCCAAGAATTGGAAAATGTACCCCCAGATCCTTTGCCCGGCCATGCATCCTGCTCTGTGACGTATTTATCTTTAGCGTTGCCGTCCCTGTCCCAGATGGCCTGCCAGATGGCAAACAAGCGATCAATGTTTCTAGGACAAGTCAATAGGTAGCAAGGGTTGCGAGAGGATGTGATAAGACTTACGCGTGATGAAGCCAAAATATAGGATCAAATGCTGCGACGGCCTGAAAGTTCATGTGACCTCCAGTGCCAACAAGACTGTGGATGGAGTTGTGAATATCCTCAAGGCTGCCCCAACTCTCGAATTCCTCATTTCGTTTGATGAACGAGTTGGAACTGATTGGTCCGAACGAGTCATATGATTGGAGAAGGTAGAGCACTCTCTCAGTCAGATTCTTACCCTTCTCATAAACCTTACCGTTGTTTGGGGCAGATTTGAGGCGCTCAGTCATCGTCAGAAACGACAGCAATTTATTGTTCATGCCAGCTTCATCAGTCATGGTACCATCATCATTTGGCCATCGAACGGTTCCATTTACTTTCGAATACTATAATCACGTTAGTAACCGCAAAATGCCACGCCGCCGAGTATAATGAGTTACTGCTGATCCAGTTTCTGTACTTGTGCTGCAGATAGTATGCGTATGAGATTCTGGACAATATAGAGATGGTCGGATCTACCGTGACAAAGCCTTGTCGAATCCGGCACATGAGATAATGCCTTCAGAGAGGTTGTAGTGTAAATTCGTTGGCTGCTACCAAGGTATCGGCGAACAACCTTGTCTCGGTAATGTGGAGATTGAGAGATGATCCTCTGAACAAAATAAAGTGTAGATACTGACCAAGTTGATGTTGCGGTCTTTGGTACCCTCACTCCCAAATTTGTAGCTGGCCAAAGGATTCCTCGCAAATTTCTTGACCCCTCTACTATTGGGAAATGCAATATTATGTTTGGCATCTATGAGAGCCTCACGTGGTACCACACCGTTGTCCTTGTCGGCAGGCAAAGCCCAGTCCCAGTATGGCAAACGGAACGACTTTGCGGCTTCAATATATGCGGCTCGGCCCTCGTCGTCGGTATAATCTTCGGCAGCATCTTTCACGTGTCGTCGAAGCTCAGTCTGCCGAGGTTCAGTCTCTCCAAAGCCGTAAGTTGGACCATAACTATACCTCAAAAAGGGCGAGGTACGGACGGTGCCATGGAAGAAACAAGATGGAGCTATGGGTGCAAAACCCCTGCCATTGGTAGGCGTCTTTCATGGACGGATCGGCCTGTCGAACATAATCTTTGAGCTTATCCCTGACATCCTTTGGCCAATCTTGGACCGGCCAGTTAGTGTACGGCCTACCGTGAATGCCTGCAGATTCATCAGCGGTTGGACAAAGGCGAGGGCTGCGTCAACTCAACGGCGATCTGAAACCATGACAGCGGATGGGACTCATCCGTATTTTGGAACTTTTCCAGCCCGAGAAGAAACAGAGTCCACTCCTTCGGGTGGTTACGTTTCATGTCCCGGAGTTCCCGCCGGACGGGAGGACGGTCTGGAGCATCATGTCAGCATCGGCATGGAGATGAGAAGCACAGTTTGCGGTGAAGATAACGCTAGTTATCAACCGGCGAGCCATTGATAGCTACTGGCTTCTTGACTTTGTTTGGATATTCAGCTGGCATGATGGCGAACAATTCGATTCCGAGCGTGGGGAGGAAAGGTATGTATGAATGGTACAAGGTGGGTCTATCCGATCATACTCAACCTCGCAGGGAATCCTATGATTCTTTATACCCACTACTCCGATCGCCTCTGTGGAGAACCCCGTTGCCTGTAGACGTGATTGCACCTAGAGCGGGCCGTTCTTGCGAAGCCAAGATCTTCAGCGAGAGCCATCGCTTGACGATCAAGGCGCTGAGTTTAGAGGCTGGCTGAAGGCATGTGAGTCTTCGGATGAACGTGGGTCTGTCCTGGCTCGAAATTCGGCTCCGGAGGCGTCGCCATTGTCTAGGCCTACAATGTGATAAGCGTGTGGAGAGACGACAAGCTGGAAATGCAGCCACACGAGCGTTATCGTCCGCATACTCGCAAGAACCAAGTGGTGGAGGGTCGGCTCGCTATCGCCTGGGCCTCCAATGTGGCAAACGTGTGGAGAGGGGTAGCCAGCCACACGACCATCGTCGTCTGCATACACACGAGAATCAAGCTGGTGCCTCATTGATATGATCATGGTGGAGGACGGTCAGCTCGCCATGTTGAAGCCATGTTGACGTGATGTTGAAAGCGGCGGGATCTGGGCCGGCAAGCCCTTTGGTTCCCCTCCCGAGCCGATGGCGCCTTACTGTCTTGAGGTTAGCGCCAAAAAGTGCCGCGGAGTCGCAGCGACACGTTCTCGTCCCATCAACATTGTCGCTTTTCCGTCCCTCATTTGGAAGGGATCCGCAGATGGAGAACGATTCCAGGGGTAGGCGATTATGTTCGATCCGCAATAGCTGCGCTGTAACTCTGTTTGTGGATGGGCGGCAGGTATCACATCCGCGCTCACGACGAGCCACGGTCCCAAAGCAGAGCATCGTTTTGCGCGCACCTACTCAGCTACCATCTCATCGAAATGATGTCTTTCTAGGCGCGTATTGTCACCCTTTCAAACTATTTCACTCAGTAAGAAGGACTGCACCAATCAGCATCAGCTAGCCATTCACATCCATCCATATTCATGCCTAATGAGTACGTACCTGCCAGCGGACACGTCTTCGCCTCTGAAACCTTCCATCGCTTTACCAACACCAGAGGGCTTTGTGGGCGCTTAGGCTACGCGTGCTAACTCGAGTCTGCCATCCCGGAGAAACAGCCGTGGTACGAGAATGAATTTCCCGGAGGCATCGCCCGCGAGGTCCGCCCTCCATTGCGCGGAAACCACCACTGGTACTACCTTAGCAGGTCGAAAAGCTGGAGCTTTAGCCCTCGGACCGCGACGGCGTCGATGGCATTATCCTAGGCTGAGGATTCGAGCGTACGTGTGGATCATCTGCAATGCACGCCAGGTGTAGAACATGTCCAGTTGCTGGGGAATGTATGCGCGGTAGTCTCAAAGCGAGCAACCCGCACACTCGGACAGACCTTGTCGTTTACAAAAACAGCTCTACAGAATGCGATAGCCTTCCTCTCAACTCCCCTCTCGTTTGCCGTGACGAGCCGTGCAAAAAGGTCGTTTCGATCCTCCGCTAGCATGTCGGACATCCAAGAATGTCGCAACCAGTGGCCAATTCGACACGTCTCGCCATGATTGCGTGAACTACGTGGCCTGCGACGCCAGTACATCTACATGATGTTGTCGCTGAACTTCTCGAACATCTCTCTCAACCGAAACCCCGAGGCTGACTAGAGGACCTTTGATACTCAGTCGGTGGTCGACAAACACGACTCAAATGATAGCGCGAAAGAAGACTAGTGGATGTACCAATTGATCTCAGGCTCTAGTGTAACGCGCGCTGGTCGTCACTATATCCCCGCAGTTCATCCCATCCATTTACACGGTCATGAGTTCGCGCTGAGAAGTACAGGGCTGGTGGATTGAATCTGAACCTTGCCAATTGTCCTCGTCGCGATGTGGCTTTCATGCCGCGCAACAGATTCCTGGTCCTAACGTTCAAGGCAGACGATCCAGGCGTTTCGTTGATGCACTGTATGCGACAGCAGGCTTTCGTCTATTTTTATCATGCTGACTGGCTACAGGTTATATCGCAACTCACGCATTGGGTAGTCTTGCGATGCATATCGTAGAGGTTAGGCGTGAAGTGAACCTTAACGCATTCGACCAGATGCAGGGACAGCTAGGTGGCTGATCTAGAGCACTGCTGTCTTTGAAACAACTCTAGTCTGTAGACGATGGTTAGAGGCTTTAGGTTGCATGCATAGGCGAGGGACTTGAACTATTATTCAGGGTGTAGAGTTAAGTAAGAATGCACTATGGCTTTGAATTATAGAAGAAGCTGAACGAAAAAGATACAAGACACTGGATTATCCTTCCTCAAGACCATCCATATATGGAAGGAACTCAATGAAAAAAAATGTGGAGGAGGAGAAAAGAGGTAGAAGATGTGAGGAGTCCAGACGAAGGACAAAAGAAGGATTTAGAACCCCCAACTTAGCACCCCAACCCCTAGATATCAAGGTCCGGGTAATTGGGCCCGAAGCAAGCTGCCTGTGCACTTCGTACCAGACGCTACACTTACAAGCGGGAAAGAGGAGGGAGGGTGTCAGAAGACAAAAGAAGAAGAAGGGTCCAGAAGGAGTTGAGGACAAGCCTAGACTCAAATGAGACCTAGGGTACCATGATGGTAGCAATGAGAGAGGAAGATGGAGGAAAAGGAAGTAGAGGGGATGGAGCGGAGGATCTATATACCTGGCGGCGCGGCCTAGCGCGAGTCTGGCGCTAGTGACTCAGCGAAAAATAAGCGAGCCCCGAGGCCGACCCAACAGGCTTAGCGCCTTGAAAGCGGGCAACGTCTCCACTTTTCGGACGACGTCCCCACTTTTCGCACGACGACTCCACTTTTCGCACGGCGGGCTGGAGGTGAACGCAGATGAGGACTTTGGCACAGAGCGAACATCGCGGAAAATGATGCATTATTGCCCGGTGCTAGGTAAATTACACCTGCGCTGACAACGTGGTGTATCTTCGCGACGACCGTTCGTCACAACACTAGACGAGCTGAATAGAAAGTTTTCGTGTACTCCTACGAGCCTCTCGTTTCGTTGTGAAATGGTGTAGCACTTAATGTGGAATCGTCTCCTCTGAGCATATGGGGCCTGTCGTTGGTTGAGATATAAGGTGGTATATGCGATTGGGGTATTGTACTGTAACAAAGAATGTATGCGCGACATCGCGTCCCGCCTCACCTGACATCGTGTCCTAACATTTCTTTTACAACGCGTCTCACCTTCACTCAGCTAGATATTATGTCCCACCCACACTTGATATTGAATTCCACCTTCACTTAGCATTATGTCCCGCCTTCCGCTGATATTGTATCCCACCTTCACCTACACAGAACCGCCGCAGCCAGCCAGCCAGCCAGCCAGCCAACCTATATAAACCCACTCTCCTACCTTATCCCCTCTCACCAACCTACCTACCAGCCTACATACCTGCCTACCTGCCTACCCACCCACCCACCTACCTACCTACCTACCTACCTACCTACCTGCCTGCCTGCCTACCTACCTACCTAACGTCCGTCCACCACCGCCATGACCTCCACCCCGCCCAGCAACCCCCGCGCGCAGCTCGCCTCGCCCGAGCGTGCCGGTCAAGCAGCCCCGGGCAGCATTACGCTGCCGTTCCGCCCGTTCGCGGCCACGGACGCGGACGCGGACGCGGACATAGACATGGAAATGGAGGAGGGAGAGATCAACGAGGAAGACGACGACAACAACAACAACGACAACGGCGACGGCGACGGCGACGAGGGTGACGACGATGACGACGATGACGACGACAACGGCGAGGACGACGACGATGAGGTGCCGCAAGCTGGGTAAGTTACCTACCCTCTATTCCCTCTCGAGATGTTCTTATTCACCTACTAACGCAATATCGCCACCTAGACCTGCCGACTCTCACCCTCCACCCAAGCCCGCCGACCCTCACGAGAACCGCCGCTACAAAGGCCTCATACAGAATCCACCGGGTTCTAGGCACGCCAGGCTTGTCGTCTGCACGCAGTGCCACGCCAACCCGGGTCGGAAGTGCGAGAGGGCCAGTCCGTGCCGCCCGTGCATCGACTTGGGTGTAAATGGAGGCAGTGCAAACGAAGGAAATGCCCAAATTTTGCGAAGGGTACATGTCCGAAACGATCAAGGTGCACTCGGGCTCATGAAGAAGATAGTTACCCGTATGTCACTAAGAAGTAGAGCGGAGGGGGTGAAAGGGGGGAGGGGAGGGAGGAGGGAAGCGGGGCTAGAGCTATTCCGTTTACGTTAAAGTTCGGATGACAAATGCGCACCATCGCGTATGGTTGCCTCCATGCAGGACTCCACATCATCGTTCAATAAACACCATCACAGCTGCTCTTCATCATACGTTCTTGGATAACCTCCTACACCGAAACCCAGGCTCATCAGGCGTTTTCTTCATCTGTTGCAACATGACCGATACCAGCGAGTATGTCTCCGCCCCCAATCTGCCTGCTGAGGTAAATCTGGTTACTACAATCTCACCGTGAATTAGTCTAGTCAAACTAGCTCAGAAGCTCACATCTGAGGGCCCTCACAAGTACCAGCCGACACCGCGTCGGGTCAGAGGCCTTCTCAATGGCAAATATGCGTTCGACACCATCGGAGCGTATCATGTTTGGGAGCATCCCTACTACCCTCAGTACGGCCCGACTTGTTTGCGCTCCACAATCTCGTATCTGACTATCCAAGGTTTTATGTCCCCACCACAAGTTTCACCTCTGAGGCGAACCTCACCAAAGAAACCGAAGTCGACGGCACGAACGGCGCCGCGCATCTCGGCCAGTTATCCGTTGGAGACCGGAGCACTCAACGAGTCGTAATATTCAACGTCGGCTCTCTGAAAGACCTAGTGAAGATAGATTTCAAAGAACTAGACCAATGGTTCGAAGAAGACGTGCCCATCTACCAGCACCCGAAGGACCCATACAAGCGCATCGACATCCTCAACTCGTCTCGGCCCATAAAGATTGCGCTCGAAGGTGTCACGCTCGCTGAAACCCCGTATTCACTTTTCCTCCTGGAGACGTCCCTCCGAACACGGTTCTATCTGCCGCCTACTAGCGTCAAGTGGGAATATTTGACGAAGAGCGATACGGAGACATTATGTCCATACAAGGGCAAGGCCAATTACTACCATGTAACCATCAACGGGAAAGAGTACAAGGATCTAGTATGGTATTATGTGTATCCCACTTCGGAGAGTGGGGCCATCGTGGGTCATCTCTGTTTCTATAATGAGAAAGTCGATGTGTGGGTGGATGGCGTGCAAGAGCAGAGATAGGCTATCTATCCCGACGACCTGGGAGGACTTCCCGAGGGTTTTGCAACCAGCCTCTACTTACAGTCGAATTTTACACATGGAAACGCAAGCTATATGAAGCCAGCGATAGAACGAGATCAAGCCATGAAGATAGATGAAGACAGGTACAATACGCTAACAGTGGATACTAAGTAGGTAGTATCGAGTATCCGTCCAGACATCGATTCATATGCTAGCTACAGATATCGATCCGGAAATCCGAACCATCGGCGTTCGCTTTCTGTCGCCTGAGGCATCATGCCAAACCAAATCTCGCCCGTGTTGATGACGGCCGCAAATGTTGAGAGATGACTCCGTGCAAATAGTTCGTCGGTTGATTGACTCGAAAATTCGATGGGTAGGGGTGTTTCGAGTGACGTCCATGAGTTGTTTAACTGAAGCAAGGCTAGTGTCATCCGTTTGTCTCTGTGGGAACCGCAGTCGCGTGCGACTTTCGAGCAGCTTTCATCGGCCTCGCTGGCGCGATATCACTTACGTAAGCCACTCACGCACTTTTGGTCTGCAAGATAGGCTTACCTTAACTCCTCACGGTCGAACATCCACTCATATGAGCGCCCACCATGACGTTTCTAGATAGTGAGCCCACTAGCGGCCCCTCCACTCGGATCGTAGAGCTCGTGGAGGCATTGGCTGTCACTACCCAGCGGCTCGCGACAACGGAGAAGCTTTTGACCATCGCGACCCAGCGCGCCCAGATTGCGGAAAAGAATGCGACCCTCGCATCCCAACGTGCTGAGAAGGCGGAGGTGGACAAATCCTACTGCATCCGAATGAGCGAGAGCCAATCCCCACTCATCAAACAGCTCCGCGAAACGAACGAAGGGCTTCAGGACGCCAATCGGGACCTCAACTTCAAACTGCAGGAAGCTACGAGACGCAAGAACCAGATACTGGCTACACACATCCAGAGTCAGGCAAGGGATATCCTCGACGAACAAGAGTTGGAGCAACTCGCGAGTCCATGTGTGTCAACAAAGTCCGGTGTTGAATCGAAGAAGCGTAAGCGCAAAGCTGATAAGCCTGAGTAAGCATTCCAGTTCTAAAGGTGCAAATCGTGCCTAATGCTGACCCTCCAGTTCCGCGGCCCATCCTCTGAAGAAACCGAAAACCCCAGCGATCGTACAATGCACCCAGTGCTACATCAAGAAATGGGCGTGTGATGGCCAAACCCCCTGCACCAACTGTATCATCCGGAACAAAAAAAGGTCGTGTAAGCGGGTCAAATGCAAGAACTTCAGAAAAGGCGAGTGCAAGGATGGAACGTGTACTTTCGCCCACGAGAGCGACGGTTACACGTATCTTGTGGATCATATGGTGCTCAAGCAGCAGGATGGTTGGCCAACGGAGCCCTCTACCAGACTTGGCCATGGCGTCGGCGGTGAACATCACGGCGACGAGGGCCAGGACGACCATGGTTATGACGTCTGGAATTTTTTTTAATGTTGTTGGGTAGGCAGCATGGTCAGCAAAGTGTACAAGGTAGACATTGCGATCAAGCTTGGAGAGTGCGAGGCCATAAGGGATGCGGGCCGAGCATCAACCCAGAATTGTCACTAGCACCCCCTAGCATAATTCATTCCCGATATGCCAACTACACAGTCAGCTCACGCTGAAAATAAGAGAGGTTTTCTCGCCATGAGTTGGAGACCATGCTGCTTTCGTACGTTGTCGCCTCTACAAGCTCTACTGTGACATTACTCAGTATAATAGCTACAGCAGGACTTTGTAAAGACAGAGATAGTCTATTTATCTATTGCTAGAAACTTCTATACCGTCAAGAGGATTGCCCATGTCTAATTTTTATCAGCAATGAAATCTGGCAGCGCAGTGGGGTTTTATTCCATGGTTGCTGATTGATATGTGCTCTTCAAGAGCGGTGTTAACAATAGAGCCTTCTAAGAACAAGAGTCAGCAATCATTTCAAATGAATGCATCCTCGCGGGGCACTTCCGTTCGCGAGGTCAGTCGGTCGATGACGTTGATGTTCACCAGAGTCGGCTGGCGCTCCTCGCTTACGCGCACGGACCACCTCACTTCTTCCCGTGTAACTCCGCCGCCCCTCCGCGATCTCCCTCTCCAAGCCGAGCGCGACTCAACCACAACACCCGTTGTTTGTGGTGTGTTCGGTGAGCGAGGATCCGTATTTCATTTGCTGTTGCGTCTTCAATGCGTTTGCAGAGCCTGCACCAACCACACAACCTGTATGTACGATCACCCTCCGGACCTACCTTGCGTGCAGATACTCGTCAAGCCTTCGGGCCCTGGAAAACCTGGCGGGTCTTAGTGGGCAGAGGTCTCGCGCAATGGTACCCGGACGGCCGGCATACGGGGGCAGGACTGCAGGCAGGAGATTGTTGTTACTTGTGTGTGCGCCGAAGACTCCGTGTCCGTGCCATGAGGCTTCTTTTCGGGGAAGTGCAACGGCTCCTGTGCGCAGGGAGGCGTGTCCCTTCCATTCCGCAGCAAGTCGCATTTGCAAAGTGCAGTCCGCTGTAGCAAGCCTTGGTCGTCTTTGACTTCCATTGGTGAGCTTTTCCCGCAGCTGGACGGTACGAATGCGACGGCTGCGCGTCGGCATCGAGAAATCCAAACCACAATTCATACCCTCTGGGCTGGATTTTGGATCATCGGTGCTGTTCAGATCGTCGCAGCTGATTACGAGGGTGTCGGCCCGGGAGTTCCAGCGGCGCGATCGAAAGCTAGGGAGTGCATGCCCGCTATCTCATGCACATCGCCCTTTTCACACGAGGCCTCTATGTCTCAGACATGGCGCAAGCAGGCAACTGCTGGCTCTCTTGGGTTTGACTTTTTTTCGTTGAGCTCCTTCCATTGTGGGGGGACTTGAAGAAGATGTTTGTGTCTCCGCCTTGAGCCTCTCGCCACTACAAGTTCTATGCCAGACGTTACCTAGTATGTCAGATACGATAGGGCTTCGCCAGGATAAGAGTGATATGTTAACCCATCGCTGGAATATCGTTTACTGTTAAGAGGGTTGTCTGAAGTCTATCTAAATTGGCAAAGCCTCCTTACATCCTGAACAAAAACAGTGGTATAGGTTGTTGGAGAGATAGCCCTCTACGAGTTCTACCCTAGACATCGCCCAGTATGACAGATAAGACGGGGCCTCGTAAGAACAAGACTAACAAGCTTACCTACCTCCAAAACCTCTTAACCCATCGAAAGGATTGCCCCAAGCCCATCGAAGCAAAGAACAGAGCCCTGTACTCCCTCCAGAGTCCAGCGGTCCCATCTCTAGACATCCCCCAAGATACTCTCCCAACCACGTACCCCGCACCGCAAACAATGCAAAGTGGAGCAAAGGACAAGTCGAGTTGGACAAAATTAATATGAGGCAGGCAGGCATCGCACGTACGATTCTGTACCCTTAGAGCCATCCCTAAGAACAACGACTTAGCTATTCTATCGTACTCGCACATGTTAGCGGTAACTGTCTACCCGGCGATGCTCGTTATCGTTCGGTTTGCTGGTGGCATTGCATACACACACACACACAGACATATACACGGACTCACTCGTCAACCAGCTCAGCCCAGCTCGGCCCAGCAGTTTTAACCACCACCACACTACATATCCAGCCGCCCAGTCCTTCATTCCCCGTCACGTCTCCATCTACCCATACATACCCACAGTAGTCGGCAATTCAATGGAATTGATTTCAGTCACTGCAAAATGGAGTCAAGCAAAGTCTCAGAAGAAGCATTTCATTCCCCCGTCTCATTATCCACGTAGCAAAAATCTCATCGATAATCCATAATGCGGGCGACGTATCTTGCCACATCTAAACCCAATTGCATCTCGCTGCATCTCGCTGTATGTCTCTGCATGTCTCTCTCTGTCTTCTCTCTTCCTGTGTGTGCGCGCGTGTACGTCCGCTGAGCCAATATTGCTCGCTTACCGCACGAGAGAGACCGAAATATTACCACCTGCGTTCCGGGCCTGGCAATAATAACCACAAGCCCTACGCCCATCGCCCATCCATCATAATCATCATCGTAACCATCATGCCGCATCTTCAATTCTCAACCTTGTGAGCCACTTACTTCCCGCTCGTCGAGACTGTCCACAGACAGTAGACACGCTCAGTTCCTAGCCCACGGATCCTTGGCGCCCTGGACAGGGCGAAACCCATCCGTGCCTTCCTCGCCCCAGCCCTTCTCCATAGCCCAGATCCAACCGCCCCAGCCATCGTGGCCGCGCGGACGCACTCGGAACGGCGTGCCCGGCTTGACCGCCGGCGGGTTCCACGGCTCGTTGAGGTTGATGCCGAGCTTGAGGCCGTAGCGCGAGCCGCTCTTCTGGGCCGGGCTGATGGGGCGCTGGTCGCACCGCATATTGCCTGTGGTTGCTGAGGGGTGCAGACCGGTCATGAGTTCTGCGAGAGGAAGATCAGTAAGGATGAAGGAGAGGGCACGTGAGATGGAGGTTAGAATAGAGGCTTCGGGCGGGGTGGCCGTACTCTGAACTTCGGCGTCAGCGGCGTTGTAATCGCCGTCGAGAGGAATGCGGCTGCGGGACGGTGGCTGAGGCTGCGGATGCTGTAGCTGGTTTGCCTGTTGCTCGAAGCGCGTGATGGCGGCTTGAGCGGTCGTGTGGACTTCAGCGGGAGTCGGCCAGTTGTTGCGGTCGCTGACACGGAGGGCTGGGCTTGCCCGAGGCGGAGCCTGCGCAGCAACTTGTCTACGGTTCGTATTCCCAGACGCCGCATATCCTGAGGCTGAATCTTTGCGTGGAGCATCGGCAGGATAAATATCGGCGTCTGACGGCTCGGGACCTTGGTCTGAGCGTCTAGGGCGGGACGGATAGTTTTTCCTAGCGATGTTGTGACGATTCCTGCGGGACAGCGGTTGGGAATTGATGCTCAGCGTCTGTCGAGGCGCAAATTGCTGAGGACCGGCGGGTCGGTGAGGCTGGTAAATATAGCCGCTGCCGCCATGCGGTACATGAAAGCCGGGGGCCGCTGGAGTCTGTACATCTTGGCGCTGAAATGGCGTGAGCAGCCTCATGCTTTCGCTAAGTGGAGGGGAAAGAGTCGCAAATTCTGAAGGCCCGTGCCAGTCCGCCGTTGGTTGGAAGCGCGGCTGGAAACCTGGTGCAAATCCCGATGAAGGCACATGCTCAGACGGCTCCTGCAACTTCTGTGCTTGTTGGTATCGGGGTTGAAGCCCTGGCAGAAGTCCAGCATGCTCGGAAGGGTCTTGCAAGTCCGTTGTTCGCTGGTATCGGGGTTGAAACCCTGGCAGAAGTCCAGCATGCTCGGAAGGGTCTTGCAAGTCCGTTGTTGCCTGGTATCGTGGTTGAAATCCCGATGGGAATCCAGGCGGAGGTGCTTGCTCTGAAACTTCTTCCAAATCTGCTGTTGGCTGGTATCGCGGCTGGTATCCTGGTGGGAATCCAGGAGGAGGTGCTTGCTCGGAAAGTTCTTGCATGTCATCTGTTGGCTGGTATCGCGGCTGATATCCCCGGGGGAATCCAGGAGGAGGTGCTTGCTCGGAAGGTTCTTGCAACTCCTCTGTTGGCTTGTATCGCGGTTGATATCCCCGGGGGAATCCAGGCGGAGGTGATTGTTCGGAGAGCTCGAGCAACTCTGCTAGTCCTTGATACTGTGGCGGGATTCCCGGTGGAAAGCCCGGTTGAGGACGCACTGGAGCTGCCGGCACCACAGTCTCGCCAGAACCGTCTGACGGAGCAGAATTTCTGCCTGGGGATGTAAAGCGGAAGAGGTCTGCATTGGCGTGGTTATCGTCAGCATGGCTATGGCTGGCAAGCATGTCCGCCACGTCACCGGCCGTCAACGACTTATGTAGGGCCCGCCGGATGAGCGTACCATCAAGACCGGCAGCAGGCTGAGTTGACATCTGAGACGGGTCGCGTGCAAATCCTTGAGTAGACACGTCGACCGGGCCAATCACACCGAAATTTGCGCCTAAGCGTGGATGCTCTAGACAAACGTTAGTGCCTATGAGTCTTTAGCTACGGGATTGAACGCACCTTCAGATTGGTGGCCGACACGAAGCGATTCTGGCTCATCTTGTCGTCCAAAGGTCACTGATCTGGTTAGCCCCCACCGTGTCTCGAAGGGTCGAACGTGCCTTCAAGGTCTTGTGCCCATGAAAGTGGTGGACCTGAACCGGACGCGCGTGTGATATGGTCCGGCGTGTATGGGGCAAACAGAAACTCTTGACGATTGCGGATAGCGACAGGCGATAAGACTGACAATCCTGGCCCACAGGTAAGTTGTTTGTGACTGCGGGCTTTTGTTGCGACATACCTTCTGCGGCCGCCATCATTGACTGCTCTGTACCAGCACCTACAGGAGGGTTGGTGCCGATCGGTGATTCCTGCGTGGGCCTGTTGCGTTCAGTTCGGAGCGGGGAAGACCTAGGATTGAAGGTAGGCGCAGCGGGGTTGAAAGACGACATAGTCCGCTGTCTCTCAGCGCCAAAAGGCCGCTCCATCGCGAAGCTCAGAATCCCAGGAGGCACGTCTAGTTCAGTTCAATAAAGCGTCAGCGACAGATCCACAGTCGTGAGTCCGTTGCGGGCGTTGTTATGGTGGGTCCTCGAATGCTGTTGGGACTCACACATGCCAAAAGTTGCCGATTTAGTAAACAACAACCTCTGGCTGCGATTCGGTTCGTCACTGTCGTCGCTCGTCTGCCTGTCCTTGCTCGGAGTACTGTTTCGTGTACAACAGTCGGATCGCGACAAGTTGCGCAGGTGGTGGCGGAGCAATGTGTTGACGATGTATTTTGTGCGGGGGTAACAGGTCGGTCGGGCGAGGTCACTCAGCGGGCGCCCAAATCGAAGGTGAAGTAGCCGGCGCAGACGCGACAGAAGATTCTTGGCGAACGCGCTCTTGACATGAGTGAAGCAGCCTTTGTCTGTCGCACACAAGGCGGTGTGAAGAGAAAGGACATAGTGAATGCAAGAACGCCAGCCACTCTTTTCTGAAATCACAACAACCCGTCTCCCTGCGCGAATGTGCAATAGCCCCGATGTAGAGAACTGCGTAGACATGAAAACGAGATAAGAAGTCTTACCACACGAGCGCGGCAGGTTCTCGTTCGTACTTATGCGGTGACGGTTTTCGTCTCCGTCATTATCTCACTCAAGTGAAAACTCACCTTTCGCCCCAGCTCCCGGGCGGTTCTTCTACCACGACTTGTCTTACCGCGAAAACCTCCAACCCCGCCAGACCACCGCGCAAGATCGACAACTAAATTGACCACAGCGCATGTAATAATGGAGCTGAAAAAGCCTCCATCCTACTCTTCTACCCCCGGAACCCAGCGACCGTCGCAGCCACTGCAGCAGTATCATCCTACGCAATGCGCCACCACATGTACGCACGAGATCCACCGCTCTGCCCCCGCACACACGCCATACTGTCCAGCTTGCATCACTAAATCCGCAAAGACGAACCTAGAATTCGCCCAGGGCAAACTGTTGCTCACAGGTGGCCTGGACAACCCCCCTCGCTTGCGTGATGCGGACTGGAAGCGAGCCAACCTTGTATATCAAACCGCGTTGCGGGCCTTGGAGAAAGTGAGAAAGAAAGACCAGTTGCGCTGGGAACGTGAGAACGCTTGGGATGCAGCGCATGCGTCATCTGAGGCGTCGGGAGGCCAAATTACCCCGTACTGTAACGTATGCACATCAGTCAGTACAGAGCCTCTTAACACAAGCTTGGATAGGGTCCAAGATGACGTCGCGTGGTGGGAGAAGCCAGGCGGCCTAGCATCCTACTTGGGGTCGCCGACACCACCCCGTTCACGACCACCCCGGCCAAAGAGCGGGACAGTACCCGCCGGGCGAGGCTCATCGATGGGATATATCGTCCGGGAATTGCGTGCAGCTCTTGCGGCTTCGGAATCAGAGCAACGGGAGTGGTACCGGCGTTACGAGACCGAATGCGCGGTGCGTCGAAAATATGATCTTGGGGAAAACAGCAGCTTTGAACCGACATTCTGGGACTCACCTATATCCAGCGCTAAAGTAAGAGAATTATTCCACGAGGCGCAAGAAATCAAGCTAAAGAACGAGCGCTTTGCGCGTGGGAACAAACTGCGGCCTCGGCCGCCGCGGAGCTCTTTATCGCGTTGCGAGACGGCCGAAGAGTTTGAGATTGACGAAGAGTTCAAGGAGAAGATGAGGCTCGAGGAAGAGGCTGAGGAGGCTGAACGTATGGAGAGAGAGGCACAGAAGGTCGGGGAGGAAGTGGGCTACCTGTACTGGGTTGGGTGTATGAACTTGGTGGAGGAGTGGAAAGAGGACTTCCTGAGGAGCAATCACAATCTGGTGTGGAGAGACAGAATGCAACCGCCGGAAGAGATGGCGCTTTCGGAGGAGGATACCATAATGGAGGAGGCGTAACGGAGGCGGTCGGCTCCAAACTTGATGCAACATGCAAAGAAAAGGCAGCCTGGGCAGCAGCAGGACCATGACCACGTAGAGGGTACTCATTCAGAACAGGATAACGAAAGACCGGGGTCATAGATGAAAGCAGTGTACAGTAGATGGGTTATGAAATCCCTGAAAGGCTACAGCATGATGCGCGCATACTCTACTCGGTGAGACTTCCAGATCCCAATAGATTCTGAGATGGCGGTGACAGCGGCGCAGGACAATGCGGGGACAGCAGAGCGCGGTGGAGGAGCTGAAGTCGGTTCGGACGGTTGTAACTTGTAACCCGACAGACAAATCCACCACTCTATTTAGCCGAAGATATTCCGCAGTTCGATATCTTGGCAGGGCCTGGGGCGTCCACTTTCTGCTCTCTATCTTTGCACCTCATTTTGCACTCGATCAGTACCCCGCAGTCCACGCCTATCTGCAACCTCGACCATGGGCAAGGGAACCGACAAGCTGTACATCACCCACTCCGAGTGGGCCTCGTCCGACGCCTTCAGCAACTCGCGCGGCGCCAACCCCAGCAAGACGTCGTCGTCCGGCCTCTCATCCACGTTCAAACGCCTGCCCTTCAACTACTGCGCCGTCTCGCTGCAGCCTTTCACCGACCCCGTGTGCACCGCCGCCGGCACCATCTTCGATCTCACCCACATCCTGACCTGGCTCTCCAAACACCCCGACACGAGTCCGATCGACGGGACACCGCTCAAGCGCGCCGACCTGGTCGCTCTGCACTTCACGAAGAACGACGACAATGAGTATGTCGACCCGGTCACGTACAAGGTGTTTACCGACAACACGCACATCGTCGCGCTGAGAAAGAGCGGGAATGTCTTCGCGTGGGATACGGTCGAGCGGCTGAACATCAAGGCCAAGAACTGGCGCGATCTGATGAGTGACGATGAGTTCTCGCGGAAGGACATCATCACACTACAGGACCCGCAGAACATCGAGGCGCGCAATTTCAGTTCGTTCAAGCATATCAAGGACGGGGAGACGGTGATACCAGACTCGGAGAGTAGCGTGAACCGGGAAGCGCTCGGCAACGCGGCGAAGATCCTGAAGGCAAGAGAAGCAGTCGCTAAAGCTCGGACAGAGCGGCAGGGCAAGGCGCCGGGTAACCAGTCCAAAGCCCTAGTCTCGTCGTCGAAGAATGCAGCGTCCGCGACGACCACCACGCAGGGGGCAAGGCCGGCGTACAACGCAGCCATATACACGTCCGGCAAAGCCGCTGCCTCCTTCACCTCCACCGGTGTTACCCCCCACACCGGCGGCGAACGCGCGCTCCTCTCCGAAGAAGACTACATGCTCAGACCCAAGCGCGTAAAGCAGAAGGGCTACGCGCGCATCTCCACCTCGCTCGGCGACCTCAACATCGAGCTACTCCCCGAATTCGCCCCCCGCGCCGTGTGGAACTTCGTCAAGCTCGCGCAAAAGGGATACTACCGCAACACCATCTTCCACCGCAACATCAAGGGCTTCATGGTGCAAGGCGGCGACCCGACTGGCACGGGCCGCGGCGGGCAGAGCATCTGGGGTAAGCCCTTCAACGACGAATTCGACGGGCCGAACCTGCACGACACGCGGGGCATCATGTCCATGGCCAACAAGGGCAAGAACACAAACACGTCGCAGTTCTTCATCACGTACCGGCAAGTGCCGCACCTGGACCGCAAGCACACCATCTTCGCCAAAGTGGTCGGCGGCCTCGACACGACGCTCAAGGCCATGGAGATGGCCGACACGGGCGAAAAGGACCGCCCGCTGCACGACATGCAGATCCTCGATGTCGTCGTGTTTGTCGACCCGTTCGCCGAGTGGCAGAAAGAGCGCTTGGATAAGGAGAATAAGGATTTGGAGGAGGAGGAGATCAAGAGGCAGGGCGGTCGGGCGGATGATCGCACGACGTGGACGGGGAAGCGCATACGCGCTGATGGCACGGTGGACCATGGGGACGGCGGGGGGTTGGGCGTTGGCAAGTACTTGAAGGCTGCGCAGGACGGTGATAATGATGAGATTGTGGGGGTTGTGGAGGACGAGGTGGGGGTGGAGGAGCAGCCGGTGCGGAAGAAGATGAAGGGGAGCGCTGGGTTTGGCAATTTCGATGCGTGGTGAGGTGGGGTGGCATGTTAAGTTGAGTTGAGTTTCCTTGTATGGCTTTGATACCCCCTATTCTATGTACAAACATTCAACGGTTACGGAATGAAGACGCTCAAGTGGGTCCCTTGTTGCTGCCACATGCGAGTGGTACCACAGAGACGCAGGCATAGAGGAACAGCAGGATTAACTTATTTATATGCAATGCATACATGCATGTCCATCACTTACCCACGAGCGCGTGCAACAACGACGCTCCATACCATACCATACCGGCGCATCTACCTTTTCTCTTCACTTGGGCCGGCCGTTTAAGAAGATGGGTAAGTAGGTTATAGTCAGATATAGCAGGTACGAGGTTTCGTTACGTTACGTTACGTTGAGACGAGGTATAGATCAGCTCTACTCGCCTTGGCACAGAATCACAGCATACAGATCAAGGCCAAATATACGTGTCGTATTCAAAGTGCGAATAAAGCGCATATCAACGTATTCTTTGGTGTACCACACATACATGCACGGGCGCACCACTGCGTCTTAGGTATGCTATGTCTGAAAGGAAGAGTGAGAGAGCGAGAGAGCGAGAGAGAGAGAGAGAGAGAGAGAGAAAGAGAAAGAGAAAGAGAAAGAGATTAGACTGAGCGCGGGGCTGTTTGGCACTTGATCGTGGAAGTAGGAGTGGATGTTTTGGTGTGTGTGTATATGGACTGGGTTGATAGAAGGAATAGATACCTACCTAGTAAAATGGCCAGGGTCTGTACGATCGTAGTAACTAAACAAGACATGCCGGAAATGCGCATGTGTCAGCGCTACCTGCCATGTGGTAAATGATTGCACAAATTATTCATCTCAGGTAAGTCCTTATGGCAGCGTTATTGAAGCTTTCATACCCTGCGCGTCGATCAGCTACCTCCATGGGGAAACTCGCCCAACATGCAGCGACGTCATCGACTTCCAAAAACATCCCCCTCCTTCCCATCAACAACCCCTGCGCCTCTGCTTCCTGGACGAAAGGCTTAACACCGGCCCGGTGCAAAGCACACAACCGCGTGGTCCTACAAACGTTACGCCCGGCACTCCTGCAATACTGGGTTATGCTTGGCACTACAGCGAAGGATTACAATGTTCGTGGAGTGACGCATGGAGAACCGGAGTTGCGCATGTGCCCAATGGGGTTGCGGCTTGGCGGATACGCCCGGATACGACTCTGCAGCCTTAGGTCATGATGAAAAGTGTCTGGCCCCATCGGGGTTAAGAGCAGGGCATGGTCGAGAGGAGGATGATGAGTGGGAAGTTGGGGGCGGGAAATGTGGAGAAAGGGAAATAGGGTATAAAGAGGACTGCGAACGGATCGATTTGGCTCGGCCTACATCTACCAATTCGTGGTGCTCTTTTCTGCCTTGACTTTGGAAAGTGTAAATTCGAGAACATACCCACTTATCCACCCCGTATATACTGGAATTCGAGAACACAATGGCGCCTTCTATCCCAAAGACGTGTCGCGCGGTCGTCATCGAGAAGCCTGGTGCGCCATGGGCCATCAAAGACGTCCCTGTCAACGAGCCGCAGGAGGGCGAGATTCTGATCAAGGTCCACGCTTGCGGGGTCTGCCATTCCGATTCCTTCCTGCAGCAGGGCGCATTCGGGCCAATGTACGTTTCTTCCTTTCACCTCGGAGGAGTCGGCTACGCGACAGAAGCTGACAGATGGTGTCTAGGGCGTCGTTTCCCATAATTCCCGGCCATGAAGTCATCGGCACGGTCGTCGCTGTCGGGGCCGGAGAGAAGAAGTGGAAAGTTGACGATAAGGTCGGTGGGGCGTGGCATGGAGGCCATGATGCGGCTTGCAAGGCGTGTAATCGGGGCTTGTTCCAGATGTGCGAGAACGGCGCCGTGAACGGCATAACACGCAATGGTGGATGTACGTCTGTTCTTCCGTCGAACAGACAGCCGGGGTAGTGCTAACAAACGAAACAGACGCAGAGTACTGCACTCTTCGCACCGAGGCCGCAGTTCGGATTCCCAAAGATGCCGACCCCGCCGAGTACGCCCCGCTCCTCTGCGCCGGCGTGACAGTCTTCAATGGTATCCGGAACATGAATATCATCCCAGGTGATACGGTAGCCATCCAGGGCCTGGGAGGTCTGGGCCATTTGGCTGTCCAGTATGCGCGGAAGATGGGCTACAGGACGGTGGCGCTCTCGAGCAGCAGTTCGAAGAAGGATTTTGCCACGCAGTTGGGCGCTACGGACTACGTGGATACCAGCAAAGAAGACGCCGCCGAGGCACTCCAGAAGATGGGTGGTGCTAGCCTGGTTGTCGTCACAGCTCCGAATCCCAAGCTGATGGGCCCGTTGGTCAAGGCACTGGGCCCGCTGGGCAAGCTGTTGATTCTGGCTCGTAAGTTCCTCGGACAAACAGGCAGTTGTCGTGCGATTCGCGAAACGCGGGGCTAACGGACGACAGCTGGTGGAGAGATCCCCGTGGACACTATGTCGCTGATCGGAAAGGGCTCGTCGGTGCACGGCTGGCCGTCGGGCCACGCGCTCGACTGCGAGGAAGCCATCAATTTCGCCGAGCACCAGGGCGTCAAGTGCATGGTCGAGAAGTTTCCGTTTGACAAGGTGGAGGATGCCGTGAAGCACATGACGAGCGGAAATGTGCGGTTCAGGAGTGTCATTGTGATGGATTAGGAAGCAGTCTGGAAGGAAGGAAGGAGATAGAGTGCATTGTTGCTGTTTGCGCCTGTGGTGGGGTGGAGCATGTGTTTAGCTGCTGGAGATAGCGAAACGGCGAAACAGCCATCGTTCATGCGGTTTGTGTTTGCTGTCGTCCAGTTCGCTGGACGCGCAGTGTAGCGTGGTGGTTGTGCGGTGGCAGTGAGCAGCGTCATGCTATATAGATTGGTGGTGCCATCAGGGTGCTAAACCCGGTGCTTGGTGGCGAGAACGGTAGGTATACTGTACTTGTAGACGCCGGGCATCGCTGATGGTTTCGTTTGGCATGGCCGGCTGAACGTCTCGAGGCGCGCGGCGGACTCGCATCTACGATCTGGAGGCTGGTGACTCGTGAGCAGGAGGTCGCCTTTCACCCTTCACCGCGGCGTGAGGCCCCGGGTCGCGGCAGGTGCTGTCTCAGGGGGTGCTGGCCACAGCGTGTAACGTTAGCTCCAGCACGGCCAGCCAATGGCGGCGCCAGCTGCGGGTCGCGCCTGCCAGGTCTGGTGTTTCAGGCCCGCCATCGGCGCCGGCTTTGCGACGGCTTCACACCTTTCACCCTCTGCTTCCAGCGCGGCCCTGTCCAGCACCAAACGCTCCGCCAACCGCTATGCGAGTCGCCGAGATGCCCCCCTCGCGGGTCCCTGCAGATCGGCCATAAAGAGCTGGTGGGCTGCTCTCTCGAGGCGGTGCTCTGCCATAACTGGCTTGCTTGTAATGCCATGAACGACTGATCATCACGACCATCACGACCGGCTCTTACTGTATCCCTTTCTCCGCTTTCTCTTCTTAGTCCTGCGCTGAGCGTACCTTTCACCTCCATCTTTCCCTCACTTTCCCTCACTCTTCTTCTCCTTGCAGGCCCAGCGCCAGACGATTCATCGCTGTCCTTTCTTTCCAGCTCTTGTCTGCCATCACTCTTTTCCCTTGCAGACCTCGTACTTGTTTGCGCCTTTGGGAAGAGTAAGAAAGACGACAGTTGGGCTGTTGTGTCTAAAGTTTAGCGTGTCGTCATAGCTTTCGTGGACGGCGCATCGGGAATCTGATTCTCTGTTCCAACGTCCAACCCGGAGAATTTCACAACTTCTACAACTGGGGCACGAACACGGGAAGCTGCATCAACGCACCCCACCTTTCGACGAGGCGTCCAGAATAACCGAAGTGGATTCCGTCACAGTGTTGGCAGGCGAGCCACGTTTTGCACGGTCCCGTAGTCCGCAAACGTTGTACGTCTCACAACAAACACTCTTTCCAGCCTGTCGTCACCCAACCACCTCGCCAGCACGTTCTCTACCCGGAAAACTCTTCTTCGCAGAGTGCGCACTCTTACCCACCCACTCACTGCGACGACCCCTCGAATTCAATCGATAACTGCCAGCCGCGGTCATGCACAACTTCTTCTCCCAGGCCATGGTGGCTGGGCTCCTCGCAGCCGGTGTCACCACAGCGTCGCAACTCGTCGCCCTTTCGAACTTCACGCCGCAAGTCGACAATCTACCCTCGCAATGCCAGACTGTGTATACCACAAAGATCCAGGGCTGCGTACCGGGCGACTTCGTCACGAAAGATGGCCACCAGTGCACTGAGTCTTGCGTGTCCGGGCTCTACAAGATCGCTCCCGCTGTTATTCAGCAATGCCGAGGGGCAACCGTGCCTGATAAGTCGATCGTGGCAATCTTCCTCTTGAGTTTGGGCCCGAATGCGCTATGCCCGAACAATGGACTACCGGAACCTGAAGCCTCCTCGACCCAGGTAGAGCAGACGAGCACGCGACCTCCTCCTCCTCCAGCCAGCACCGCACAAGAACCTTCGCCGAGTTCAACAGCCGAGATCGATACGGATCCAAGGGCGTCGGCAACAACGCTTGCAACGTCATCTGCTAGTCCAACAAGTCCAACAGTTGCTCCGCCAGCTAGCACGCCTCCGCCACAGCCAACATCCGCAACCGGTGACTCGCCAGCACTTCAACCTCCGCCAGCTGCACCCAGTGAAACGGCCAGCAGCCAGAAGTCGAACTCGGGATCTGGAGGCGGATCACCATTCGACGTGGTCGCGGCCGGCTCTTCATCACAGCTCCGGCCCAGCACCGCAATGTCTGGAGCAATACTGGGCATGGTTCTCGCGCTCGCTGCCATTCTATGAGCACAGCATGATTGCGATGTTACTCAATTCCATTCAACGTGTACTACTAGGTAGTCCCTATGCATTTACAGTCCTGTTTAGGTACCTGGACTTGGCGTTAGTCTGCTTTTCTTTTGTATCATATACCCTCCACGGGGTTTGCCGTTGGCACCCAACCGGACTGGAACATGTTCGAGCTGCGCTGGTATGATCACAGTGACAGTAAAGGCCCTCGAGCCGCAAAACATATAGAGCTGAGAAGCACAACAATGAAACGATATAAACATGCAGCTGCTTGATCTTACCATGGTGATGAATCGCACAATAAGGCGCAATGTAACTGTTACTCTCCTCAGCCAGCCTAACTCGCCTTTCATCCTGCGTCTATCCCTATATGTTATCCATTTGGCACCAACATGAATAACAAGATACAGACTGCTTTGCCCCTCACCCTCACAAGCTACAACCCGCCTTATCGATAAGCCTTGTCCAATCACGGGGTGGCCAAGCGAGGAAGCCGCACCCCACGCCTCGATCCGAGACGGCGTATTCTCAGCTCGAACCCCAGGCTGGTCGCGCCATGCAGGAACACAGTCGAGGACCAGCATGAAGAAGACGTTGCTACTCTGTTTTATTCATGGCTTCAAGGTACGGCCCTCCTTAACTGCACCTGAGCGCAGAGACCGATCGCTTTCTCCGCCACCAGACTCGCTGACAGCTTGCAGGGCGGTGACGACACCTTTCTCAACTTCCCTTCCCACCTGAAGGCCATCCTTCAACATGCCCTGCCCAAAGTCACCGTGGTGGCGATTACATACCCCAAGTTCGAGACGAGGGGAGATTTGACAGAGTGTGTGGCGCGGTTCAAGGAATGGTGAGTGTTCAGCCGGTCTACGTCAGACATTCGCAGCCAGTCTTTAAACACAAACACACGAGAAAGCCGGACAGGCGCTGATTGTGCAATAGGCTCCAGAACAAAGTCATCGACCTCGAAGTCGCCAGTGGGACGCCCTCTCCCACCGTAGACCCGTCGGTCCACACGATTCTCATGGGCCACTCCATGGGCGGCATCGTAGCCGCCGAGGCCCTCCTCTCCATCATCAATGAACAGCCCATTCACTCGCCGCAGGACTCGACGTCGTCGCTCTCGGGTAGCTCCTCGCTCATGTTTCCCTATATACAAGGAGTCCTCGCATTTGATACTCCATACCTCGGAATCGCCCCCGGTGTTGTGGCACACGGTGCTGAGAAGCACTGGAACGCGGCAAGTTCCGCATACTCTGCGTATAGCAAACTCGGGGACGCCTTCGGCTGGGGCGGGAAGGGTGCCGAGACTACGGCCGTCGACGCTAGCAAGATGCTCCCTGCGCCTGCCCAGACAGCGAGGGCAGTAAGCGATTCAAATGCCGATGCGGCCGCGGCTCCATTATGGCAGAAGTACGGCAGAGTCGCTCTGTTCGCAGGCGCTGCGGGGGCCGTTGCAGCAGGCGGCGCAGCAGCGTACATGAAGCGAGAACAAATTTCCGAGGGCTGGAACTGGGCGAGCTCTCACCTAGAGTTTATTGGCTGTCTGGCGCGTCCCGAGGACATGAAGAAACGCCTATCCAGCATCGCAGCACTCGCCGAGAAGAACGACATCGGTTTCACGAACATCTACACCACGCTCGGCCACGCCGTGGAACGCGAGCAGAAGTCTTCGTGGACTGGCAAGATCAGAGGCATCGATCGCACGTTCTGCAATCTGCCCAAGGGCGAACTTAGGAAGTTCTTCGTTCCGGCTGTCAACGACAAGATTACTGCCGAGACGCTCGCCCACACGAGTATGTTCGATCCGCGAAACAACCCTGGGTACTACAGCATGAGTGAGCACGCCAAAGAGACGGTGATCGAGTGGGCGCAGAACCCGTGGTACGAGGAGAGCGACGGCGGACCGACGAAGAGCATCGGGTTGGAGGACGAGGGCGAGATGGTGGAAGAGCCGGAAGATGAAGAGTTTGAGGAGCTGAAGAGGGAAGTCAGTGCCGAGGCGTGGAAGAAGGAGGAGCTGTGAGCGGTGGGTCTCTTGATTGTCATGATTAACGGCTGCAGCATAACAACTCGATGGACAGGTCGGGGACGTAGGACGTCTCTGTAAGTGGTGGTATACCCTTTTCCATTCATTTGAATACCATTATTCATGACTCTTTGAGGTGAAAGAATGGTTCACAGTAGGTGATGGCGCAGATTTAGATTCGGGCTGGCGACACAGCACACAAGTCACAGTCTCCAGAAAACGGTAATCCAGAAAACGGCAATCCAGAAAACGGCAATCCAGAAAACGGAACACGGTAATCTAGAAAATGGTAATTTAGAAAACGAAAATCCAGAAAACGGTACACGGTAGGAATCGCACATGTTCGAATTCGGGCTGGCGGCACAGCACAGCATGCAGGATCGAGAAAACGGTATGCAGAGAACAGTACCTACGCAGTAGATGATCACATCGCGCAAGTTTGGGTTAAGGCTGGCGGCACAGCTATCTGGGAAACGGTATCCAGGAACCGGGCGGTGCAGCACAGTAGGTGATTGCGCAAGTTCAGATTCAGGCGGGCGGCACAGCACAGCATGCAAGACACAGTATCGCAGAAAACGGTATCCAGAAAACAGTACGCAGTAAGTGACTGCGCAAGTTCAGGTTCGCTACACAATATCTGGAAACCAATGTCCAAAAAACGATACGCAGTAGGTGATCTCGCCAGTTTAGATTCGCGACACAGTATTCAGAAAACGGTATTCAGGAAATAGTACGCGCGCACCTTTGGATTCAGGCGAGCGGCACAGCACAGCATGCAAGACAAAGCCCCCAAGACACAGAATCCAGAAACTAATGTCCACAAACCAGTACCCCGTTTCCTGTAAACTGAAGACATGTCTAAGTTCACTCACTTTCATTCTCATTTCCTCCCGCGTGCTTTCTCTTCTAAAGATAAAAATTGTCTCTATTACCTCTCCGCAGACAAGCTTGATGTACTACGGGAGATGCTCGCGCAGGGGCGGATTCGAGCTGGTGGTGCAGCAGGTACAGTATCCAGAAAACGGTATCTTATCTGGAAAACGGTATTCGGAAAACGGTGCTCAGAGAAACGGTATCTGGAAAACGGTGCTCAGAATAACAGTGCTTAGAGAAACGGTATCTGGGGTTCTGTATACTGAAGACATGTCTTAGGTCACGCAGAGTCACACCTCACTTCTTCCTCCTGCGTCCTCGCCAATTCCTATTGTTCTCCCAGTCACCTCTCTATAAACTTCCCCTCCCTCCCTTTTCCTACTTCACACCCTCAAGTACGCACATAAAAAGCTCTTCAACCCTGCCTGTATCGATCGCTCGTCTTTGTTATATCCTCATCGAACTTCGTATGCATCACACTATTCTTACTACACTTCGCTATCCACACTACTCCACATCTACCGCATTTGACCGCATCTAACCCAATCGGCTCCAAAATCACACTTCCATACCATACCACACCATGGCCTACGACAGCCCCTACAACAACAACAACAACAACCGCCCCCTCTCCTCCTGGCGCACCATCACCAGCATCGGCGACGGCCACGCCTGGGCCGCTGGCCAGTCCTACCCACCCATTGCTCCACTGCCGCCTGCGAGGCCTGCATATGAGGTTTGGCCGGCGGGCGCGCGGTTAGGGTCAGGGACAGGGACAGCAACGTCGTATGGCGATGATAGCAGAAGGCAGTCCTGTTCCACGGCCAGCACGTTAGTCGCCAGCGAGTATTCCCTGTCCGACGCTGCGAGTGCGAGTGCGAGTTCGTACCACAAGTCTGAGTCTGGTTCGCCGCGCGAGTCGTCGAGGGCTGAGTGGATGGGGGATGTGGCGGGGGAGGAGAGTAAGGGTAAGGGTGGAGGGCGCTTAAGGGGCGAGGCTGGGGTGTTTTGGCCGACGGGGGCAGGTAGTGGTGGTTATGGAGGAGCGAATAGATCTGGAACTCGGTCTGAGTCTAGGGCTGGATCCGGGACGCGGTTCAGGCCACAGGCGGCGAGTTTCGTACCGGGTAGTGAGGCGCATTACATGGGAAGACGATGACGAGGACGAGGAGAAAGGATTCTAAGAAGGGCGTGTCATGGTCGCCGTGCATGCGGACAGGTTCGCAAGTCCAGTCAGTGTAGTTGCATCACACATTATTCATAGCGCAACAAGTCTAGTTCCACGTGCCGAGAATATACGTACGTACTTAGTTGATTTTAATCCCGCCGGACATAGATGGACGGATGGTTGCGTCGTCGTTCGTCGCCCCACATGTTTCTTTTCTGACTCTGACTCCGCTTCCGCAGACTATGCCGAAAGCAGGATTGCGCGCTTACGAATGATGACCTTGGCTTTCGGGTTTCGACGAAAAAATGTTGTGTATAAAGCAAGTCATTTTGGTCGTTTTGCGGAAATAAAACGATTGTCGCGTACGATTTCCAGCACAAGGTTTTCCCCTGCAGATCTACGGCAGCAAAGAAGACAAGGAAGAAGGAGAAGGAGATGGCGCATCTTGAGTACTTTGTGTATGAGGGGTTTGGGGTGAGGACGGCGAAGGAGGTGCATAGTAGTCAGGCGGTGAGGGTTGCGGGCAGGATTGAGATTTCGGGGCAAGGTATGTGGTTCTCTTTTCCTTTTCACCTTTGCGCTTTGTACTGTGGCTTTGTTGCTTTTATTTCGGCTCTTCTGGTTCTTCTTTCGCGTTCTCTATTTTCTTTCTCCCTGACCTTTCCCTGCCATCCTCTCTCTATCCCTTCTCAGTCCCCTCCTCCTCTGTCTTCTCCCTCATCCTCCCTTCATTCACTAACCCCCATCTCCCCAGGCGGATGGAACCGCCTCACCGAAGCCATCCCCTCCTCCATCGCCGACGAAGTCGACCAAGCGTTCGCCAACGTCGAGCACGCCCTGCAGCAAGCCGGCGGCGCGGGCTTCTCGCAAGTGTACAAGCTGCGCATCTACACGACGGAGCGCGACGACGGCGTGGGCTTCATGGACATTCTTGGCGAGGTGGTGCGCAATTTGAAGACGTACTGTCCGGGGCATCGGCCGATCATGACGGGCGTGCAGGTGGCGAGGTTGTATGGGGATATGCGGGTTGAGATTGAGGCCGTAGCGGATTTGGGGTAGGGGCCCGGAGTGCGGGCTGCGTAGGTGACAGCCGGGTATTTGAGTCGTGTATGGAGACCGTTGGGATTCGGTGATGGTTGTGCTGGTTAGATCGCGGGTTATGGGATCGCAAGCTCATCCGACGATGACAGTGGAACGCCAATACTCATCAGATGAAAAAGGCGGAGACGGCAATTTAGACCTCCTCTGAGGCGGTTCGAATGACGCAATTTGAGCTGCCAACATCTATGTCTCCAACATCAATTCCTTCCCGATCCGGTAGCACGATTACAAACTTCTTCGGCGCAGTTATCTCTTTGATCGGATGGAAACGCCAGACCCCTGGTTCATACCAGGGTCTAACGAAACCTTGGCCCCAGTGATCCCAGCTAAGGCGAATGTGTAAGTTGCGGAGGCCTGTCATCTGGCTCAAGACATGCCAGGTGTTAGTCCATTCTTGGGACCTGAGTTCAGTGCCTAGAATTTCGCCCGCTTCCCAGAATATGCGGAGGTGTCGGATTGCTTGCAAACTTTGAGGAAGGAACTCCCATGGAACATAATGAAATGCAAAGCGCTGCTTGAATGCAGCGCGCTGCTCGCGTTCAATTGATATCGTGAAGTGATTGTCCGAGTACAGGTATTCAAAGGCTTCCCAGTATCTGTATGCAGTTAATTTTCGATTCGCCATAAGATCTTGGGGTACACATACATCTGTCGGCAGGTCCGAAGTAGGTTGCTTGAGAGGTTCATACAGGAATCCTCTCTATCCCCGAAACTATCGTGGTTACAGGGAACTTTAACGCAGCGTCTAGCTTTCAATTTGAAAATGTCATGCTCGGCCTCGTCGCGTCCCCTACGCAGTCTGGTTTTGTCAATATCTAAATGAATATATGCATTTCCCAAAGCGTGTTCGTAGACTAGTCGTCGTAGCTCTAGCGGAAGTTTCGCGATGAAATAGGATTGCGATTGGTACAATATCTGTTGGTGTGGTTCCGACTGGATTACAGGAAACCGTTGTATAGAAGGAGGAGGCAACGTTGTTCTAGGACGTGATCGACGTTTTCTTCTTGTGCGAAGAGACTCGTAGCTTGACGATAGGAAGCACATGACGGATAAAAACTCAAATCGATGATCCGAAAGAAATAGCAGAGGTAAGGTATATGCAGTAAAATGTGAGAATGAGATGTAGGAAGAGGCACGGAGACGAGCTCGCGAAACCCTTTTATCCTCGAGAGTGGAAGCCTGGAAGGAGCGGTCATGGACAAGCGAGCCAATTAGCATGCCATGCATAGATACCGCGAACGAAACCTCAAAACTACCTCTGTAACTGTAAACAAAGAGTGAGCGAATTTGGAGCAATCAACCATGATGGAATAGAAGATCACCATTCCGGTCTTGCTCAGGATTTGCATTGGTTATGTCGTAGAGCAGGGGTAGTCTATGTCAACGAAGTGTTGCATGACAAACTGAAAACGGTCAGCCCGTCTTATACTATCTACAACTCTCATCGGCAGGGACGTGTCCTCGACACATGTACACGGCCCTAGCTACTATCCACTCTATTCCTCCGCCGTATCCCGATAAAGATAGCTCGCAAACTGCGGCGGCTGCGCAGTTCCATGCACCTCGACCTCGCCCGCGAACGCCCGAATCTCCTTCTCCTCCTCATCGCTCAACTGGATCTCCAAGCTCGCCCAGTTTTGCTCGAGATACTTGATGCGCTTGGTGCCCGGGATAGGGAAAATATCGTTGCCTTGCTTGAGCAGCCACGCCAGAGCAAGCTGGCTGACAGTACACTTCCTCTTATCGGCGAGGGCCTGAAACTGGGTAACGACCTTCTCGTTGGCGGGGCGATTCGCCTCCTGGAAGCGTGGCATGGCTAGGGGACGTATGTCTTTGCCTTCGCCGAGGTTTTTGCCCTCTGCGAAGGTGGAGGTGATCATACCGCGGCCAAGGGGCGTGGCGGCGACAATGGCAATGCCGAGTTCGCGGCAGGTGGCGAGGAGGTTGCTGCCGGAGGGGCCTTCGATGTCGCGTTGGAAGACGGAGTAGTCGACTTGGATGGCGGCAACAGGCGCAATGACCACGGCGCGGCGAAGGGTGGCAGAGGAAATGGAGGATAGACCAATGTGTTTGATCTTACCTTGGCTATCAAGGGGTGAAACGGGGTCAGTGATGCAATAGTCGGTACGAGCGGAAGGGAAAGGAGGAAAGGCATTACTTACTCTTTCAGTTCCTTCAACGCGCGCATGGTTGCCTCGATAGGAGTCGCGGGATTGGCATTGTGGACATAGTACAGATCGATATAATCGACGCCTAACATCTCCAAGCTTTTGGCACAAGCGGCCTTTGTATACTCAGGTGAGCTATCAACATCGTACGTGGGGCTGTCTTTGACGAAGCCGAATTTGTTCGACAAGAAGATCTGCGAGCGCTTGCCTGTGCGCTTGAACCATTTGTTGAGGAGAGCTTCGTTGTCGCCGTAGAGACTGTGGGAGTTGAATAGGGTCAATTTTGCGGGGGATATATATGTATAGGGACAAACTCACTCAGCGGTATCCCAGAATGTAGCCCCAAGTTCAACCGCGCGGTCCAGGAGGGCAAAGCGTTCTTCATCGGAGGGGATATCGCCGTAGGGGGCATAGGACATGCCCATGAGTCCGAAGCCCAGAGCGGGGACTTTGGGGCCATTTTTGCCGAGAGTGTGGAGTTGAGCTGGCATGATGGAGTATGATGGGGGAGTGACTGATAGTGAATATAAAGTTGTCTGAATAGAGTGGTGAGTCTCGTCTTTGTTGTGGGCAAACCGTACTTATAGCTACAGAGGGCAGGAGCAACTACACTGCATGATGTCTTTGGAGTAAGGTAAAGATGAATGGACAGTTCGGAAACGGGTGGGTGTGATTGGATGCATCGAAACCCAGCAAGCCTGAATGCAACGCTTAGAGAGTCTAGCAGACCAACAACATGATACCGACGTCTTCAGCTCCTGTCGCGCTGGGTATATGTGGAGGTGGAGACGAAAATGAATGGACGGTTCGGAAACGGGTTGATATGATTGGACGGGAACCAAGAGTACCGTTGGTTCTCTCCGTATGTAGTAAGTCTGAACGGCACGCTCTGAAACTCGAGTAATGTGAAGGGACGCCGAACCGGACCTTCCGGTAAACAAGCGTATCACGTGCTTGCATGCTCGCCCGAGGTTTTGCCAAGGACTCCGAGCCAGTTATTCGGAAACTGAAGCTAGCTCTTGATATCCGGACCGATCCGATCGTAAAACACTAGAGGTACAAGACGACTGTTCCGGAGGCTGTGGCACATGCAAATGTAGACTTCTAGCAATGTTGAATGTAGGCACGAGATTCAATACTTACTTCCTTATCGATCCGCTTCAAACTACGGATACCCGCTGAGGAAGCTCTGTTTCGACCTCGCGACCCCGTCTCTCCATTGGGCTGCCTGTCTCAAGCAACCAGAGCGGTATGAAGCGTGATTTCACGAAAGCCACGAGATGTGACTACAAACGATGATAAGCAGCGATATGGATGGCTGAAAGTGGATGGATCGTTGGGTTCCAGCTTGCCCGGAGGGTTGATGGCTTACCTATTACTTTGATTTCCGCTCGCAGACCCAAACGCGCAGGTAAAAGGATAGATCAACAAAGCACCACCAACGGACGACCATCGTATATACAATGACGCATGCACGTCCCAAGCACCAGTTCTCCCAGCGGCCTCCGCACGCTAAGCCCGTAGAAGCAGGTTGTTCTGCACATCGTAAGCCGTCCAGCTCTCGGCTTGGCGACATGGGCCACCTCCGTCCTGCGATTCGACAACACACTCACTGCCAAGCCTCCGCTCGGAATCATAAACTCATGCATATCTCCCAGAGCTTCCATCCCGGTTATATCCCTCCACGTGCAGGAGATGGAGAGCTCCCCTGGACAGTCTGCTCTGGACTCTGGGGCTCCCCGGAGCTGGCAGTGAAAGATAAGAAGGCCCATGGCCTGGGGCCTGGGGAGCTGTAGGAACACTCTCTTCACGTTCCCCAGTCCCTAGCTCAGATCTCTTACTCAATCGTTCATGATGCGCTCGTTCATTGTTTCAGGGTTACTGCTCGGTGTAGCTACTGCGGCTGCTGTGCCCAGGTCCTACGGACATGGCCACCACAACCACACAAAGCTCAACGTGCAAGTCGGCGACCGCCCCTACTACCTCGTCAACGAGATGGACGACGGCCCACTGAAGGAAAAGCTGGAAAGCTGCTCTGAGGGTCCCTTCAAGACATCGGAGTTCGTCTTTGCCCACCGCGGCGCATCGTTGCAGTTCCCCGAGCACACGCTGGAAGCATACAACGCAGCCCGCCGGCAGGGAGCCGGCGTCATCGAATGCGACGTCGCCTTTACCAAGGACAAGAAGCTTGTGTGTCGCCACGCGCAATGCGATCTGCACACTACGACCAACGTCTTGAACCAGACGGACCTGGCCTCCAAGTGCACCACGCCATTCACTCCCGCGACGAATGGCACGCCCGCTGCCGCCAAATGCTGCACCTCTGACTTCACGCTCGACGAGTTCAAGTCCCTGTGCGGCAAGATGGACGGCTTCAACCCCAACGCAACCACAGTCACCGAGTACATGGACGGCACGCCGTACTTCCGCACCGACCTCTACGCCACATGCGGCACGCTCATGGCGCACGAAGAGTACATTGAGCTCGTCAACGGCTGGGACCTCAAGTTCACGCCCGAACTCAAGACGCCCGAGGTCGAGATGCCATTCGACGGCTACACACAAGAGCAGTTCGCGCAAGAGCTCATCGACCAGTACAAGGCCGCGGGCATCCACCCGAGCCGCGTGTGGCCGCAGTCGTTCCTGCCGGCCGACATCTTCTACTGGATCGACAAGGAGCCCGAGTTCGGCGTGCAAGCCGTGTACCTGGACGAGCGCGTCGACACGCCCGAAGGCTATGCCAACGCCACGGCTTCGATCCCCGAGCTGGCTGCGCGCGGCGTCAAGATCCTGGCTCCTGCCATGTTCGCCCTGACCAAGGTCGACACCGAGGGCAAGATCGTGCCGTCTGAGTACGCGATCGCTGCAAAGGCCGAGGGCTTGGACTTGGTGGCGTGGAGCTTCGAGCGCTCCGGGTGGTTGAACGAGGGCGGCGGCTACTACTACCAGTACGTGTTGGACGTGATCAACAACGACGGCGATATGTACACGGTGCTAGACGTGCTCGCGCAGCAGGTCAAGATCAAGGCTATGTTTTCGGACTGGCCGGCGTCGGTTACATATTATGCGAACTGCTTTGGGTTGTAAGGGGTATGAATAACGAAAACGATGGGATGGGCTGTATATATACTCATAGAGGGAAGGGCTACAAAGCTGATGTATATGACATGAAAAACTAGAACCTCAACGTCATCTTGACGAACTGGAGCTCTGATAACGCGCTTCAAAAAACGAACGACGTACTTAGCTGACGCTGAAAACTAAGGAGGCTCGTCGCAGAAGCACGCGAAAGACGGACCTCAGGAGTACAGAAACGCGCCAACACGCTTTCACATGACCTGGCGTAAATGGATCTTGCCTAGCCAATTAACGTCGAGCCGAGCATGCACTAACGCCTTGGCACCACCTGCCTGCGGGGCAAGCTCGGGATACGTAACTTCCTGTACAGGTCTTCAGCTTAACGACAATACCGCTCCACTTTCCTTCTTGTTCTATTAACCACCGCTCCATTGTATTTCGTTCTCTACTCATCGCCTCTCTTCACAATTGCTTGAACGACTGGCCCAGGCCCCCCTCTTGCTGTTGTCATCTTCGCATCCCCCCACCATGCCCAAAGCCGCACCCAAGAAACGCGCCAAAGCCAAACCACCTAAGGCGAGAGTAGCAAAAGCCGCGCCATCCGAGGTCAATCTAGTAGAAGAAGCAAGCGTAGAAGACCTGATAGGCCAAGACGACATGTAGCCAACCCCTCTCCAACCACATCTTTCCTTCATGCTCCCGGCCTGGAATTCAATCTAACAACCCCCAGTACCCTACACAACGCCCAAAACTCTTCCCTCCTGCGCCTCCCCGCCGAACTCCGCGAGCAGATCTGGACCTACGCCTTCGGCAACCGCACCCTGCACCCCGACTCCTCACGCAAGTTCTACGGTCACCCGGGCCGCGGCACCCTCACATTCTACCGTTGCCAAGAGCCGCACTCCGATGCCGAAGTCTACGCGATGAGTTTGCAGGGCAGCGCGCCCGATGCTCCATACAGTTGGGCCGCAGAGTCGATGGTGCAGGATGATCGATGGGTGGGGTCCCATGGAACACGATGCTTGATGCAAAAAGCGGAGAATGCGACGGCGCCGGCTGTGTGCAAGCAGATGTACCATGAGGCCGAGGAGATCATCTGGAAGACGACGACGTGGAGTTTTGCCAGTCCTTTCGCGTTTCAGGATTTCGTGCGCACGCCAGGGGTGAAACTACATCTTATCACCCAGTTGTCAATTGTGCTGGACCACCGCGGACTTCACGGATGGGAAAACGCACTCACTCCGGGAACAGTGGCATCGTGCACCTCACTGGTCGGCCTGAACCTGATTATGTCGATTAGCAGGTGGTACATGGTGAACTCACGCAGCTATTCGCGGCATATCAAACGGATGAATCGGCCGCAATCCGACACGTGGTACTTAGTGCAATTGATTTCACAGTTCCACCACTTAGTGAACTTGATCAAACAGTTTCAGCATTTGCCGCTGAGGGAGGAGAGGACGACGGTGTTAGTGACGCATGAGCATGGCCCGAAAATCCACGATCCGCCACCTGCAGACCCTGGCCCACGGCTTTCGGTACCTAAGAGGATACACATGGCGGGGATCGTAAAGGAATTATTGTTGGACCATCATCCGAGAAGGCTATCAGGGAGGAGTAGGCGATGATCTTTTCGTTTATTGGAGAAAGCTACGACAAGCCCCCTGGCAGAATTCCTTTCCGATAACGATAGAGTTTAGGGTATCCTCTTGACAGTATAGGACTTTCTGGCAACAGGTAGGAAATGTACCTTTACCCCTACAAATCCCTACTGTATCTAGCATACTAGGTAATGTCTAGTAGTGCTTGTAGAGGTCAAAAAGGTACAATCACACCCAAGGTGCGCATGTGAAACGGATTATGCCAGGGGGGTGAGGGCGTGGTGATAACGGTGTCGCTATACCGATTATCCAAAGTCTATCGAGCATTGTCGATACATGTCCGGCTTCTCAAACAAACACGTAGCCTACTACTATTAATCTTCAAGCTCATCTACTTCTCCTCCCTCTGGCTTGCTCAATCGGACTCTGCTATCGCCCATATCCCACCCCACTCTACAATTCGCATACGGAAGCACCAGCTCAAACCACGCAGGCCTCGTCACGCTCTTCACCGGTTCCAACAGGGTCTCCTCCAGCGACAGCCACGCACTCTGCCATGTGTCCCGCGGATCAATCAACACGACGTACAAGGTACGCAGGTTTTGCATCCCAGCCAGTATCGCCCACGCCCTCGCCCAATTGGCTGTGTCTTCCGGGTACGCGAGACGGTCCGACGGCTGGCGACGCAGATAGGGCAGCGCGCGCAGCGTCCAGCGCAGCCGCAGCGTGCGGATCGTATTGAGCCGTGGGGCAGGGAGCCGCGAGGGCAGGTAAAGGAGGTGCGTTAGGTGGAGCAGCGAGAACGTGTGCGGCGTGTAGAGGTGCGCAATAGCTTCTGAGTACCTGCTCAGTCGTCAGTCACAAATCATACTCAACCTCAGAGTTACGCACACTCGCCGACACGTCTTCAGCAACGCCAGCCCCGCCCCCTCCAACCGCCGACACTCCCTGCCCCCAACCAGAACCCTACACCCACACTCCCCCACCTTCCCACTCCTATTCCCCTCCTCCTCGCACACAAAATGGCCAAACCGCGTCTTCGCCCCCAGCGTCAAATGCACCGTCTCGCCGCCCATGACATACTCATACACCTCCCTCCTTATCTCAACCGGCAGCATGGCGAAAAACAGACTCTGGCCCTGTCCGCGCGTGCGCGCATCGAGCTCCGCATCTGGCGTCGACGTGAGCGAAATGGTGGACTTGCGGCGATGCACAGCGCCGTGGTTGGGCTCGCTGGGCTTCTTCTTGTCTTTGTCTTTGTCTTTATCTTTGTCCTTGCGTGTGGTGCGCGACCTCGGCAGGAAGGGCAGCGTGCGGCGCATCTTCGGCTTCGCGGCTGTGCCGGCGGTGTCGAGGTCGTGCGGGGTCCAGCGCATGGTGGGGAGGCAGTGGAGGAGCAGGTTGGCCTTTGGAGATGGCATTGCGACGGGGCGGTACTGTAGTTACAGGAGGACCATGACAGGGCAGTCAGGGGCAATTGGCCTCGCCACTCGTGCCAAACTCACGCCGGAGGAGAGCGAGAGCGGGAGGGGAGGAATGCTTTATCTTTGAGTGACCGCGCACTTGACAGGCTGGGGATGGAGCGATCGGCGCTGGTCTGTGCGCCATGGTAGCTTGTTTGGATCAAGCTTCGTCTTCTCCACTTCCTGCCCCACGATTTCCGGGGTTAGCCTCCTGCTGTGTAACCATATTCCAGCACACGGTTTTTTTCTTACTGGCACGTCTGGCAACCCTTCGGTCCTTCGGGGGACATGACAAACTTCGAGCTTCGAAAACAGCCGCATTAATGGTTTATCTTGAGGCCGCCAGACGGATCATGTAAACGTCTTAGTAACAACTAAACACTACCTATAGACTGTCCGTACTAATCACATCTCCTAAGACCCTTCGGCCTGCGCCTTGCCGTTTTGACCTTCCTTTAGCATATCTGGATTGAGCGGCTTCTTGGAATCATATCCCAGTGCTTTCACGATGCCTAGTCCTTTCGTCCGACCCTCTCTAAACAGTATTCGGTCGCCCACAGTCAGATACTCGGGCCGCTGGACGAACCTGAACGCGACTAGCGCCCGGTCCCCAGTCCTGATGTATTGGCGGTCGATGTCGATGATGGCACAGGTCTGGGAAACCGGTCCAACATGCAACATGGCCTGGTACCTCGTCTTGATGGTCGTGGCATGCGACAGGATCAGGACTTCGGCAACGAACTCACGGTAGACTTTTGGCTGGGGGATGACGCCAGTGGTGGGATCGACCTTGTCGGCTTTGTGGAGAACCACCATGCCTTTACGGACGTCTTTCCGTCGCACGTTGCGCAGAGCGAGACTTGCTGATTGGCCTGCGGAGCATACGGGCACCTGGATTCGTTTCCGTTCGATTGATCGCACCTTAGTTGTCGTGAACTGGCCCAAGCCGTCTGGCCCGATCAAGATGGTATCACCAGTGTGAACTTCTCCACCCTTCACGACACCTGAGACTACGGTACCTACGAAGGGGACAGAGAATGTGTCGTTGATGTGAAATTCAAGAGGAGCGGAGCTGTTGTAGTTTCCGTGATGGGGTAGAACGTTCAAGAAGTTACGGACGAGATCGAGGTTAGTACCGGTAACGTTGGAGACCTGGAAGATAGGGCAGATGCGACGAGAGACGAATTGAGTCTAGTAAAATGTGAGTTTACCTCCACCGGGGTTGGAAATGGTACTTACTGCAGTGTTAATGCACTCCTCTCTATTCTTGATGAAAACAGGGATTTTACGAGCACCCTGTGACTTCAAAATTTTGGTCAGTTGTGTGATGGTCTGCTCAAGAATCTGAGGCGGGCAAATGTCGATTTTGGTGATGACCACCATGACCGGGACATTCAGTGCGAGAGCGATGCCCAAGTGCTCCCTACATAAGTCAGTATGTGGAGTAAAAGCTGGATGAGATGACCCACTTGCTCATGCCAATCAAGCCATTGTTCGCTGCTACCATCAACAAACAGTAATTGGGCTCACTAGACAAAAGACCGAAGACGGTAGTGCGGAGGTACCTCTCGTGGCCTGCGAGATCAGTGAAGCTGATAACTTTCGCCTGTAGTAGCTATTAGGAACGAGTGCTGGTGTAGAAATTGTCAAACTTACAGATCGGCGACCGATCTCTTCCCAAGTCAGCTTGCGGCCCGCAACATTCGAGACGACGACCTCGCCTTTGCTGTCGAAACCCATGATCTCCATGCCCACCGAGGAAGTTCGGCCTGACTCAATCTCATGCTTGTGGCGAAAGAGGTTCACCCGAGCTTTTCCCCGACCATCGTCCAGCCCTCCTTTTACCAACACGCCCAGCATAGTGCTTTTGCCCGCATCGACTGCGCTTGTCAGAACTCCGCATGTCACTCCCGGTAGGTTCACTCACCATTGCCCACAACCGCAATCCGTGTCTCGATCACATCATCCACGCTCGCCGGTCGCCTCCTCAGATTCAGTTTGCCGCTTACTGCCATTTCATTTGTCTTCAGCGGTCCGACTTCAACATCGCCTCCCACATTTCGCGTCATCAACAGTTTGTAGTCGGCCTTGACTAGGTCACACACCACCCGGATCCTCTCCAGCGCAGAGTCCCACTCTTCCTTGGTGAAGCCCATGGGCTCGCCATTGTCTTCCAGACCAACGTCAAACAGCGCCTCGCCATGGCCCTCAGCCAAACGAGCGCGGATATGGTCGGCCAGTGCGGACACGTTCGCCTCAGCCGGATCGAGAAAGAGCGTCCTCAGGGAAACTCTAGAGGACGAGTCATCGGAAAGACCAAGCTCGTCTAGGATGTCGAGCTCATCGTGGTCTTCCAGGACGGCGGGGGCCCCGGGCGGGCGGCGCAATGCTTGCTGCTTCTGGACGTAATCGGCGAACTCGCTGAGGGCCTACAATTCACGCATTAGCTACAACACTCCCTGATGGCCCGTACAGTACCTACAGATTCGCCTTTTCGCCGATCAGCCGGGTTTGGTTTGCTGTGTCTCGAGGTCATGTTTGGTGGCGCAATCGAGTGTTCAAGTACAGTTTCTTAAAGAGCGCCGTGGTAATACAGCGTGCCGCAGTCGTATTCGATGTCGATATTCCATGAGAGGACTTGCAGCGGTCATTGGGGCGTGGATGTGCTGGACTGCAGTGAATAGTGGTGGGGAGAGTGAGGAGGGTCATGGATGAGTGCTATTTAGCTGGTCGGGCCTTATCGTTAGGCGAGTCACACCTCTCCGTGACGCATGACTCTTCAGCCACAGCCCTTCAGCGCCCTCTCGCTTGACTCACAACGAGACACGATACCGAATATCTTGAGAGCCTACAATCGTCTTCTACGGTACCGCATAGATCTTGACTGTTCTGGTTGGTCCCTGCGAATTCTCAAATGCGCACCGAGGTTCGCACCGCCACGTACACCTCTAGAAGGGCGTAGCACGAAGGGCTCACCTCGTGCCGGCTCCTAGTGCGTACGCTAAAGATGAGGTTCTCCAGAGCCGTTGGACTACACGAACGGTCTTAGGGGTATGCAAGCGTTGGACTCTTTCGGGCTTAGTGCATCGGCGAGAAACCAACCTGCGGCGTTCAGGTCCTCTTCTTTGATCTCGGAAACGCGTAGACTACGTCTTTATACACTAGAGACGGAACCACTGTTTCTAGCGACACCTCAGCAATGGCCATAGCCACGAGGAAGCCTTGATCGGGCTGGCAGCAGCGAAAGCGGACAAGACGAGATGATGCCCACGATATGACGGACCTGCACGGTTTCAGCATCACCTGTGAAGACGATAAGAAAGAGCTGGGAGAATTTCCTTCTTTAGGTCAAGCCCAGCAATGACAGGGGGTCAAAGCATCTCGAATTCGCCATTTCGGCCATGGCCTTGGCACGACGATAATACTAACACTCCCAGTGGAAGACAATTCCGGCCTGGGGATATGCTCGGGCATTGAAGGAAGACGGCGGCATCAGTATTCTGGTTCATCTCCAAGATTGGGGACAGGTGATACGGCCATTACGTACATGATCTTGCAGTGGCCGGAATACTTGCGTGGCCGGAATTTGTGCGCTGTGGAGGATATAAGCAGATTTTGAGCGGTCCAGACCTGCTGTCAACTTGCTTCCTCAAACCCCATTTCCGATCCGATCATCTTACTCTCTGCTTAAGTAACCTTCCGACTTATCATCTCACTATTCCACTATGGGTTCGCCCACCTTCGACATTTCTGTTCTTACAGACACTCGTCCCAATGACCATTCCCTTCCTGCCTTCATGGTTTCGACCACTAGAGGCTTCTTGCCTCGTCAGGAGCCGATCGTAGAACTTCCTCAGGAGTTCGCGGCCGTCGAGTCCCTCCTTCAACGTATGCCCATCAAGATGGCTTCCGGGAAGCCTGGACTCCTCGCCCAGTTCAGCCTTGGCGACACTGTACTTCGTGAGCTACCTGATCTCACTGATCAAGTCGAGAAGTACAGTAAGGATCTTGTTCTTATGAATGCTCTCTATCGAGACTACTCCTTCATGGCATCGGCTTACCTTCTTGAGCCATGTCATGAGCGTTACCTGAATGGAGAGGAGTATGGCTTGGGACGACAGACTTTGCCTCGTAACATTGCACTACCGATTGTCAAGATAGCTGGGATGTAAGATCAACCAAACCTCAAAGCTACAGTCTCATGTCTGCCTTTGCCCTAGTTACAGTGCAAGCTAATTCTCTTCAGTGCGGGATTCAAGCCATTCATGGAATACGCAGGCTCCTATGCTCTGTTCAACTATCGATTGGCAGATCCAGAGAAAGGTCTAGACTACGACAATCTTCGACTAGTTCGTGCATTCGAGCATGGCCTTGACCCCACCTCGTCAGAGGCAGGCTTCGTGCTAGTGCACATCGCCATGGTCAAGGAGTCTGGCGCTCTGGTCAAAGGCACCGTGGAGATGCTCAATGGAACGATAGAAAACGATAGAGAGAGGTTTGACGATGGATTGCGCACGCTCGTTGATGGCCTGAGGAAGGTCAATGCTGTGATGAACAGTGAGTACACATTCTTTGAAGTGTGGCACATCTTATGTACTGTTTTACTGACAATGATAGCAATGTGGAATCGAAGTAAACCGCAGAGCTACACGGCATTCCGTACTTTCATCTTCGGCATCACTTCGCAGTCGATGTTCCCCAATGGTGTGGTGTACGAAGGCGTCAGCGAAGAACCACTATCCTTCAGAGGCGAATCAGGAGCTAATGACAGCATGGTATGTGTGGCGCAACTATACGGCTGACAAAGCTCATATCCTTTAGATTCCTCTCTGCGACAACTTGCTTCAAATCGAAATGCCTGAGACGCCACTCACAGACATCTTGAAGGACTTCCGCCAATACCGCCCCGGCAATCATCGGCAATTCCTCGAATCTGTCCGCGACTGCGCAGAGACCTCTGGTGTGAAGAAGTTTGCTCTTGGTGATTCTGTCTCCGCGGCTCTGTACCTGCAAGCGCTCGATCAAGTGCGCGACTTCCGCTGGCGACACTGGTGCTTCACGAGAGAGTACATTCTCAAACGCACCACGCATCCTACAGCCACGGGAGGCAGTCCCATCGTAACCGTAAGTGCATGCATACGACCTATCTAGTCCACCACTGATCTATCATAGTGGCTACCGAACCAACTGCAAGCCGTTTTGGCACAGATGGTAGACACTTCGGGGTACTGCAAATCGGTTCAGGGAGTCAGTGATATCATGGACACGGTGAATCATCAACGTGAAATGTTGCAGAAGGAAGTGGCCAAGTATTGCGGGGAACGAGGCGTTGCAGCCTCCTGAGGCGAATACTCGGTGTGATTTCACAACTGTATCACAGGTGTGAGAATGGACTAGACAGGTTCTGTTCGAAGCATTGCCTAGTATGGTAGATAGATTATGGTTTCGTTAAGTCTGTCTCAAGACTCTACCTTTCCGTGCACTTCATCCCACATCGATGGACTCCATCTAAGCCTGGACGGATAGCATACGAGACTTCCCCCAACCCAACTTTGGAGATTCTATCACACTCGCAAACCTCAATGTGTCGTCCTACAAATACAATATCTAATTAGCATTAGAGCGCTTGTCCCAAATGAGCAGCATTTCGCTAATGCCTGTAACTTGGGTTTTGTAAAGGTTTGAAAGATCATACAAAAGATGAGAACTGAGTTGGTTATTATGAAGCTACGAGGTAATTACTATATAGATGGCGGAGAAGTACTAGGCTAGATGTAGACTAGATGGAAGCCAGCACCAGATGCCGTAACAGTTCTGAGCTCGGATCCTATGGACCCCGCATATCGCGCAGCAGCAACAACAGCGACAACAACAACCGCGCTCCCAAATCCTTGTTACAGTGATACAAATCCACTCGCCCATAAACAGCTGGTTTTGGAATTTGCCACGCAACCGATATGAAACGTCTGCTCCCCGGAGGGTTAGCCATATGAGCGCCATGCCTCGAGAGGCATTTGACACCCCGTGGATCCCGTGAATAGGACACCTTGACGTTCAGAATTAGCACACAGGGCAATGTCTCAAAATGGTATCTCTCTCGTTTGTCAACGGTGGCTGTTTGGTTGACATCATCAGTCTCGATGTGCATCTTAGTCTCTAATATGGGCGCCTAAATCCTTCTCTAGATAAATAGGTAGGCGCTAGACTACACACCAGCTCCAATACTAGTACGGTTTACCATTCTTCGTGCCGTTTTCAGAATCTTCCTCCAAGTCTCTCGCATCTTCTTCCCGCTCTCAAGATGGCCCAGAAGCCGCTCGAGATCCTAATATCCGGCGCTGGTGTCGCAGGTTCCTCTCTCGCTCTTGTAGCCTCGCGCTTTGCATCCTTCACCCCCAAACCTAGAATCACACTTCTTGAGCGCTCTCCTCGCCCGCGCACCACCGGCCAAGCCGTCGACATCCGCGGCCCTGGCGTCCAAGTGATTCGCCGGCTCGGCCTCGAGTCAGCAATCAAAGAGCGGCACACCACCGAAACAGGTCTTGAAATCGTCGATAGCAATGGCGGCACCATTGCACGATTTGACATGAGCGGCGATGCCGAGAATCAGAGCGCCACGAGCGAGTATGAAATCCTGCGCGGCGAGCTGGCGGGCTTGCTACTCGAGCAGCTCGAAGAAGCTGTTCCAGAGGGCCAGCAACCACACGTGCGGCTCGTGTGTGGCGAAATTATCCGGTCGCTGGAAGAGCAGGACGATGGCGTGACAGTGGAATTTACGAACGGGAAACTCGAGGCGCAAAAGTTCGACGTCGTCATTGCAGCCGATGGCGCGTATTCAACGACCCGATCCCTGATTTTCGGAGACGCCGTGACGCAAGAGTGTGTCAAGCCATCTGGCATGTACATTGCGTACTTTACGGTTCCGCGCGTGGAGCAGGATTCGGATCTATGGTGCTGGTACCATACTGAGGGTGGATTGGCGGTCCACCTCAGACCACATCGCACCAAGAAGACAATGGGCGTCTACCTGTCGATTACCAACGCGAAGAAAGAGCGCGTTCCCGAACTGGAAGAGGTGCTTTCCCAGGGCGTTGCTGCCCAGAAGACGTTCTTGCGCGACCGGTTCCGCGATGTCGGGTGGCAGAGCGCACGTTTCTTAGACGCCATGGACGGGGCAGACGACCTCTACATGCAGAACGTCGCACTCGTGAAGACTCAGACATACGTCCACGGGAGATGTGCCCTCTTGGGCGACTCGGCCCATTGCACCATGGGCGTAGGCACTTCTCTGGCCATGGCCGGCGCGTACGTCATCGCAGGCGAGCTGGCAAAGGCGCCTTCACACGACTCCGCAGACATCGTGGCGGCGTTGAAGCGGTATGAGGATGTCTTCAAGCCGTACGTCGACAAGGAGCAAGGGACCCCGGAGGCGTTTTCGCCGTTTCCACAGTGGGCGAATCCGCAGACCAAGCTGGGCGTTGGCCTGCTGCGCACTGTGCTGCGGTTTGCGTATTGGACGAACGTGGCGAAGATACTAGGTGGGCTTGCGGGGTGGTCGAAAGAGGGATGGCAGTTGCCCGAGTACGGGTGGTAGCGGATAAGTTTTGTAAGGGACTGGATTATACCCAACTATCAGTGTATGTTGCTGTTTGCATGATATGTTGGCTTGTTAGCTACTGTGCTAGACACAGTAGGACTTTATGCCGCTTACAGCAAGGCTCCCAGGCCGTGTTGGAATTATCTGTACTATATAGAGCACCGCAAATGTCTGTTTGTTGAACCGGCGTAGTACACCTACTTAGTGTAAGAACCACACCTCGATTTTAATATAGGTCCGAGATGCTGCTACCGATTCCAGACTCTGGAAAGGCGACGAATGGATTCTCCCTGTGCATTACCAAATGGAAAGGAGGGCATAACAGATCTTTTCTTTCAAATTGAGAAGTAGGGCTTGTAGTAGTAAGGGTAGACATATAGTATCTGGGTGCGCATCAGGGTAGCTTCTCAAACCCGCACCGCATGCTATCGGGAATGCGGACAGCGATGGCTTGTCGGGCACAGTGAGAGGATACGCGAGATGAGCCGAGTAGCTGTAAAGGGCCGAGAGACATGTCCGGGGGTTATGTCTACGGGTGGTGTTACTGGTGTGATGTCAGGCACTGAGGTAGGCTGGCATCAGAATATTAGCGCGTTCGCTTACGGTACCGTGTTGGCGCACGTGCCGACCGGAACGCGTGACGATCGCCCTATCGAGATTATCACCACCACAAACATGAGGATGTAACAACAGCAGCAATAGCTATTATTGCGAGATTTTTTGGTAGATTGATATATTGATTATAATAAACAATTTGTACTACTTAGATTATGTGTATCTAGTTGGCAGCTTGACAGCGCGGCCGCTGCGGGCAACCTTGGCTAGAACAGCAGGTACGACTTTAGCAGGTGCTGCAGCAGCACTAGAACGCTTCTGTTGCTTTGCCTTTAGAGTAGTTGTAGCCAAGGCTTTGCGCTTACCCGTTTAGGAAGTTTAGATAGGTTTCTAAGTGTTTTAGAGCGTCTTTTGAGCTGCCCTAGAAGCTGCCTTTTTTGCTTTCTCTTTCTTACGCTCTTCTCGCTTTGCTGCAGTTGGCAGTTGCTACACGCTTCTCCTCTTTAAGCTTCTTGTTGTATAAAGCGTTAGCAGCTTAGAGCTGCTTTATCTAAGCTTTTTAAAGTTTCTCCTCTTTAGCTAGTTGCTTGTTCGTGCGCACGGTGCGCTTACGTGCTTTACTCTTAGCCATCTTACGCAGTAACTAGAACACAGCTCTACTATAATACTCCTTTCTCTGCTGCAAGTTAAAGACCTTGCTCTTTTTATTGTGCTTCTTTTTAGTAGTAAGAGCCTCGCGTAGGCCTTTATTCTTATTAGTAAGAAGCTCGTTTTAGTTGGCTAGGTGGTAGATTATAGACTCTTGTTTGAGATTAGACAACGACGTATTAGCTGCTGCTCGTAAGAGACAATTGGCTTCACGCTAGGTAAAGCTAGGCTTGTTTGCTAGCTTGTTTAGAAGCTTTGGCGAGAAGCGCTTTATAACTCTCTCTTAATTCATAGGCCATATACTAGTAGCAGCAAAAAACTGCAAAATTGTTTGCTTCTTAAAGCTTGCCTGCTAGGCGTCCCAAAACAACAAAAAGAAGTTGCTTTTCTTGATTAGGACTAGCCCTTGGCTGCGCTAGGTGTGTTCTGCAAGCTTTTTAGAGTAAACTTTACTTAGCGGCCTAAAGCAAACTACATCTAGCAGCTGCAGCGTATAAGTACTGTAAAGTGAAAATACAGCAACATAGATCTTGTAAGTAAAGTAGTAGTGTAAAAAGTCCTTCGTAAGGTGGCTGCTGTGGCCGTCGAGAATAAGTAAGCGCCAGCTTTTTTTATGCCGCGCTTTTTTCTTCGTGCAGCGGTTGAAAACCTGCTCTAACTAGGCCAATCCTACGTCATTATTCGTCCATCCAGATAGTGTTGAAGCCACAAAAACGTCGTGTACGCTGGGCTTGATATTAGCTACCTATGACGATTGTAGAGTACAGTTTGCAGACTCGTAGATTAGGCTAGGCGGCAGCGCAGTCCCATCAGCGCAAACTGCAGCGACAGTTGTTATCCAGGTACGTGAGCCATCTTGGAGGGCTGCAGTAACCTCACGCTTCTCCCATTGGGCCCTTGTGAAGGTCCTTTTCGATCGTCCGATTACACCTATCATGAAGCTTTTTTCGTCCATATTGTAGCTATTCTCGGGCAGAATCTCATGCTCCTCCATCTTGCTGTGTAGCAGGTCAAAGTATAGCTTGTACTTGATATATGAGTCAGCTGTGTGGCGCGTAGCGTCCATAGCGGTGGTGTATTTTGAGATGAGCTCGTCCTCGTGGCGGTGCTTGAAGCGCGTCACCTAGGCCAAAGAAACGCGTTCGTGAGCTATCGTAGAGGCAAAATTTTGTATCATGGCTCGATTAGGTGGTAGCCTACGCTTAGTCAAGTCTCTAATGTAGAGTACAAGCTCCTCCTCTTGTTGTAGCGTGAGTTTCTTCTGGTCGAAGATTTTGGCTGTTCTTAAGCCCTGACGGCCTTGGTGTCTTTGCGCCAACGTAACTCGATCTACGCTATACTAGTCAGCATACTCCTAGTATACAAGATCATCTCCTAGAGCGCGCGATTTAATTGCTGCAATTGCTTCTTCAACTGGGGTCATGGTGGTGGAGTTATCGCGTGTTGAAGTTGGGGTGTCAGTGGCGTCGATTGAAGTTCGGCGGTCGGCACGCGCGCCAACACGGTACCGTGTCCGTGCACCCAATGCACGGATTCAGCCAATGCACGCCGAACACCAAACACGTCAAAACTCCCTAATCTTCAACACGCGACAACTCCACCACTATGGACCCTATTCAGGCTGCAATTGATGAAATCGAATCGCGAGAGCCAGGAGAAGATTTCTCATATACAGAAATTGCTACTAGACGTGGTGTCGATCGCAGTACACTATCGCGAAGACACCGAGGTGTTACAGCGTCGCGTGCAGCTACTGCAAACAATCAACAAAAGCTCAACCTACAGCAAGAGCAGGAGCTTGTGCGATATATCAAAGGACTTACAGAGAGACATATACCTCCTACAAGAGAGATGATACGAAATTTCGCATCAACAATAGCTAAGGAGCTAGTCAGCGAGAGCTAGGTTACCCGCTTTATCAACCGACACAGCATTCATCTCATATCACAATGGACAGTCGGCATGGACAGCAATCGCCACAAAGCTGATTCAGAGGATAAATATCGCCTCTACTTTCATCTTCTACACAGCAAGATTGAGCAATATCAGATAGATCCTCGTCATACCTACAATATGGACGAGAAAGGCTTCCTAATCGGCATTATTGGTAGATCAAAGAGGATATTTAGTAGACGAATGTGGGAGAAGAAGGAGGTTAGAGCATCAATCCAGGATGGAAATCGTGCATGGATTACGCTCCTAGCATGTATATGCGCTGATGGATCTGCTCTGCCTCCAAGCCTTATCTATGAAGCTGCCAACAAGGGCATTCAATCAAGCTGGGTAGACGATATCCAGGCAGGAGAACACCCAGTCTTTATCACCTCATCACCATCTGGCTGGACGAACAACGATATTGGACTTGCCTGGCTTGAGCAGGTGTTTGATCGCTGTACAAGAGAGAAGACTCGACGATCCTATCGACTCCTGATCCTAGATGGCCACGGATCCCATATCACTATGGATTTTATCAACTACTGTGATCAGAACAAGATTCTCCTTGCTATCCTACCTCCTCATTCGACTCATACGCTTCAGCCACTCGATGTAGCGATGTTCAAGCCTCTATCAACTGCCTACTTAGTAGAACTATCAAACTACCTTCAAACAAGCCAAGGTCTCCTTTCTATCACTAAAGGCGACTTCTTCCCACTATTCTGGAAGGCGTGGGAGACCTCCTTTAAGGAATCAACAATCCTTAGCTCTTTTAGAGCAACAGGCATATCACCTCCTAATCCTAATCCTATCCTTGATAGATTCACCAAAACTCAAGAATCAAGAGAAAACTCCTTATCATCACTTAGCGATCATGATTGGAGAAATATAGATAGGCTTGTACGCTCTGTAGCAAGTGATCAGAGTAGTAAGAATACACAGAAGCTTCGTCAATCGCTCCACCACCAATCTATCCAAAATGACCTACTTAAGCATGAGATAGATGGTCTTAAGCAGGCTCTATCTATTAAGAAGAAGCGTAAGAAGAAGAGCAAAGCTCTAGACCTTCAACAGCGCCAGGAGTATCATGGTGGGGCTATCTTCTGGTCACCAAGGAAGGTAAGGGAGGCACGTGTTCGTCAGTCAATCAAGGAGCAGGAAAATCAGGAGCAGCAACTTCAAAAAGCAGAGACAGCAGAGCTAAGGAAGGCAGCTAAGCTGTACAAGGAGAAAATTGCAGAGGAGAAGCGTGTAGCGCGGGAGGCAGCTAAGGTAGCGAAGGAGAAGGAGAAGGCAGAAAAGGCAGCAGAACGCGCTCGCCAGAAGGAGGCTCGCGACGCTACAAAAGCTCTACAATTTTTACAAAAGGGTAAGAGAAAGGCTTCGCAGCTATCTCTACAGAGCAAAAAGCGTTACAAACGTAGCGTTGATACTAGAGATGCTGCGGAGGCCTCAGAGGGCGTATCTGCTGCCCCAGCTATCCTAACGCGTCGCGGCCGCAACGTCAAGCTTCCAGATAAATATAAGTAGCACAAGTTGATCGCAAGTATCAATATAGTACTCTTCTAGAATATCTCGTGATAATATTAATTGTGGGTGGCTCTACAGCCTTATTTCTAATAGAGCGTTTATGGTGTTCGGCGTGCATTGGCTGAATCCGTGCATTGGGTGCACGGACACGGTAGTTACTGCTTACCAAACTCGAAGAATGCGGTCAGAATGACTACCTGCGGTCAGAATGACTACCTAGCTTTCTCTGAACCATCTCATGAGATTACCAAGATCAAGAATATAAAATCTGTCGCGAGTTCATGTCAAGAGAGGCTCATTTGTTTTCAGCGTGAGCTGAGTAGGTGGTTCGTTTTGTGGAGCACACTCGCAGAACTATGGCCCGTCAAGATGACTCAAAATGACTCCTACAAAGTCTTCGCTTCTTTCGCAGCATCTAGATACGTACCTGCTTGGATTATCGTCACTGGAGCGATTTCCCGTATTGTAGAACTTCGAACAACTTCCGGGAGGTGTGACTCACCAGGTGGTGAAGGCGTGACAGCTGACTCCCTCCCCAATAGAGTCTTCCATCCGCTCGCCTCGTCTATAACTCATACAACACCACCGACAGTTTTCGCAAGCTCATAGCCTAGCCTTATTTATTTAATACAACACCACCGAAAGTTTTCCAGCTCATAGCCAAGCCTTGTTTATTCAATCCAACACCACCACCATGGCGACCACAACCGAATCGACGCTGTACCCCAAAATCACAACCCACGTCAAGGATGTCGTCAAGACACTGAAACACAAAAAGCGCGATCCCGAGCATCCCGAACAAGAGATCACGCTGGACCCTATCGTCATTAGGGGCACCGTCAAACTCCACGGAACGCACGCAGATATCGTCGTTCACAGCGACAATACTATCGTGTTCCAGTCTCGCAATCAAGTCAACCTTCTAGCTACTGCCGATAATGGAGGTTTCGCAGCCGCGATGGGTAAAAAGACAGACACAATCCTGGCTCTACGCGACCAGTACATGGCGCGATGGGCACAGCTGAATCCGGGTCAGATTCCAAACAGCAGCGAACCCGTCATCATCGCAGGCGAATGGATAGGTCAAGGGATCCAGAAAGACGTCGGCATATCGAGGCTTTCGAAGCGGTTCGTCATCGTTTCAACGAAGATCAACGGCCAATGGGTCAGGGACACGGACTACGAAAACATCGAGGCTTATAAAGACCAAATCGACAACATTTCCCGCTGCGGTGTCTACTGGAGGACGCTATACCCAGAAGACCAGCAAAAAACAATCGATAACCTCGAAGAGCTTACCGAGATAGTTGCGGCGCGGTGTCCCTTCGCCGAAAGCTTTGGTATCTTTGGCGAAGGCGAGGGCCTGGTCTGGAAGCTCGAACCCTATTTCTCGGACGCAGATCTGTGGTTCAAGACGAAAGGTGGGCGGTTCAAACCCACTTTCGTGCCTGCGCCGAAGAAGCTTGCCGATGGCGCTGAGGAGAAGAGGGAGGCTGCTGCGACGGTAGCAAAAGCGTGGTGTTCGGGGCAGAGGTTAGAGCAGGGATGGGATATCTTGGAAGAGAATGAGAGGAACAAGAAAGGGATTGGAAAGTTCCTTAGGTGGGTTCAAGATGACATTCTTCTGGAGGAGAAGGGTTACATTGAGGAGCATCAGATCGAGGCGACGTTGCTGAAGTACGAGATCAGTGCTATTGCGAAGCCCTGGTACTGGGAGAGGTGTCAGCGAGCGGAGGAGTGAAGGAAGGGCCCTACTCCCTCCATAAAACGTCTACTATGGCAGACACAGCAGGTCTTTGGGAAGATAGAAGTAGACTAGTTACTAGTTGCTGGTTGCTAGAAACTCCTAGGCTGTGAAGAGGATCGCTTGTATCATCTTTAGTAGCAATAAGACTGAACGAAAGCCCGTATTGTTCTGTGCGTGAGTGACCAGTGCATTGTTAGTGAGTAGACGACCTGGAACCAAGTGAGGTTCCGCTATGAGCTCGTGAAACCTTTCTCTGGATGACCTCGAACGATCAGTCGCGGGCGGCGAGTAGAGTGCCAAGACGCTAGTGTCGGGCCGCGGCAAACCCCAATCGCAATCGCGACCTCCATCGTCAACTTTTTGCCCACACATCAACTCAACGCCAAACAACCCCGCACAACCTTAATACTCTACCGCCACGATGCCGCCCCCAAGAACCAAGAAGATGACGGAGCAGCCGGTGCGCGTGCGGCACTTCCCCGGAAAGCCTGGCGCCGCCGAAGTCGAGGAGCCCTCCAGCGACGAAGATTCCGAGTCGGAGAAGGAAGAAGTGAAGCCGAAGCCATGGATGAAACCGAGGCCGGCGCCGTTAGCATCGTCCTTCCCCAAGTCCGCCCTCAAATCGAAACTTGCCTTGCGCCAGAAATCGGACGCAGAGCGCAAGCAACTAGAGAACGAGTTCGAAACGGAGAGCGAGGCGGAATCGGCAAAAGCGGGCAGTGAGAGCGAAAACGCGAGTGGGAGTGGGAGTGGGAGCGACGCAGAGGCAGAGTCATCGGAAGAAGAATCGAGTAGCGAGGATGAGGCTCCGAAGCTGCTACGGCCTGTGTTTCTGAAGAAGAATCAGCGGAACAAGATCATTGCGCCAGAGCAGACGGCAGATGAAGTCGCGGCGGAAGACGAACGGCGGCGGAAGGAGCAACAAAGGGCCGTGGTACAGGACCAAGTCGAGCAGCGAGCAGCAGAGAAGGCCATGGGCAAGAAGGACTGGGACGACGATGTGGAAGAAGAAGACATCAACGCCATCGACGACACCGACGGAGTCGACCCCAAAGCCGAATACGCCGCCTGGAAACTGCGCGAACTCAAGCGGATAAAGCGCGAGCGTCTCGCCATCGAGGAAGCGGAAGCCGAGCTCGCCCAACTCGAACGCCGCCGCGGCCTCAGCGCCGCCGAGCGCGAAGCCGAGGACCGCGAGTTCCTCAAGAAGCAGGAGGAAGAGCGCGGCGAGCGCGGCGACATGCAGTTCATGCAGAAGTACCACCACAAAGGCGCCTTCTACCAGGAAGACATGAAGGAGCTCGGTGTCCACCAGCGCAAGCTCATGAGCGCGCGCTTCGAAGATGCGACGGACCGCGAGGTGCTGCCGGAGTACATGCAGATTCGGGACATGACCAAGTTGGGCAAGAAGGGCAGGACGAAGTACCGAGACATGAAGACGGAAGACACGGGCCAGTGGGGCCAGTACAAGGACGACTTCTGGAAAGGGCGGCCGGACAAGAACGACTCTGGCTTGGACGAGCGGTTCAGGTCAGATGGACATGGCCGCGGTGGGAGGGATGGCGAAGGGGCTACTGGGGCGAATGCGAAGCCTTTGGGTGACAGGAAGCGGTTTGGCGAGGAGAATGATCGGGAGGGGAAGAGGCCGAGACTTGATATCCACGGTTGAGTCAAGTGGCAACATGAAAAGAGCATTTTTGGGTTATTGGTGGGTTTTAAGGAGCATTTCCGGGCGTCTCAGCATCTTCCGAGGGTGCGGGAACCGCATATGGGCAACTATCAATGGTTAGTGGTATTACTATTTCAAGCCATATCAATTGAAGACACTATTTACGAACATGCGTCGGCATCTAACAACACGTGTGCAGGCTTTTTTCAAATGAAGTGTTAATTGGTTGGTATCCAAACTCGTTCAAATCATCCACTCATAAAATCCAATGGGGTATTCGCGTCAAGTCCATACATAACCACTTGCTTTCCTCCTCTTCACTCCTCCCCCATCTCAAAGCTATCCACCCGCTTCGGCACCACCCGCCCTGCATCCGCCCTCCCTTTCTCCACATCCAACATCCACAGCAACGGCCCCGGACACACCGCCAGCACCGCCAAAAAGATAAACGCCGGCCGAATAGTCCCCGCGCGATCTACTATCCAGCCCACAAGCGCCGGCCCCACCGCACTACTTCCCTTATCCGTCACCGCATACAGCGCGAAGAACGCCGCCTCGCTGCCATGCGGGATCAGCGGCGCGTACACCGAGCGCGCGTACGAACTGATGCCGCCCATGATGAAGCCGTGGACAGCGCCGAGGGGATAAATCTCCCATGGTTGCTGTAATCCGCCGAATTTCAGCGCTCGGATGAGCGGGATGTAGCCGAGCAGACCGTAGAGCGGCACTATCTCCATGAACGCGACGCACAGCAGAAGCACGGTTTTCGGCTGCAGCGAGTACCGCGTTGCGATGCGCGGCCAGGCGAAGGCGCCGACGATGCCGAAGCCGATGGAGGTTATGGATAGCAGCGCGATGGCGATGGTGCCCATGTTTAATTCTGTACGGGCGAAGAGGACGGCGGTGCCGCTGATTGTGGCGATGGCGTCCGAGAGCAGGAACCATGCGGATAGAAATATGACGACTTGACGGAGGCGGATGGCGCGTTTGAGAGTCGTCCAGAAGGCGGACAGGGAGAATCGGGTGTAAAATAAAAACGTGTTTATGCGAGAGGGGCGGAAGTTGAATTGGGTTGGGAGAGGCTCGCCGGAGCGTGGGCGAAGCCAGCGGAATGTGGGGAATGTGAAGATCGCCCACCATACCCCGACGAGGAGAAGGATCGCGCGCATGGGCAGCGAGCCGTCGTTCGCTGCGAGACTGGTCTTGGAGAAGACGAACAGGACTAAAATGCTGAGGCATTGGACGGATACGGCGGCCGTGTAGCCGAGACCCACGCCTTTGGAGGAGATGGCTGCCGAGCGAGCGAGGTCGCGGGCGAGCATTCCGGGAGACGAGCGTCGAAGATTCTTGCTCGATTCGGGGTTCAAGGCTTCCATTTCGAAATCGGAGGCGGAGTCGGGGTCGTCGGAGTAGTCTTGGTGGTTGGCTACGAGTAAGGGGAGGAAGGCGTTGAGTAGGGTGAAGGAGCAGCCTAGGCAGGTGACGCCGATGATGGCGAGGAAAGGCGCGAGATAGTAGACTTCGGGGGTGATGCAGATGAAGGAGGCGCTGGCGAGGGAGCCGAGGTATGCGAAGCATAAGAGCATTCTCTTGCGGTAGGGACCTGTGAGTGGATGTTAGTCCTGAGTAACTATCCATGTCGTGAAAACATTGTATGTTTAGTGTCGAGTTTCTAAGAGCTGATCGTGTCTTTTACCTCACCAGAACCTACTATGGAAATAGGTAGGTACTCTAGACTAAAGCTTAAGACTGAATAAAAGTTGCGCACTCGACATACCATGATCAGCAAACGAGCTAAAACAAACCAGCGTAATAGCCTGCACCAGCACAGCAGCAGAGAAAGTGTACATAGCAAACGACGCCGTCGTGACCTCAGTTCCCATGAAGCTAATAACGCACTGCTCTTCCGGGCCCCCATCAGCTCTCATTCGGAGCCTCGTCGGATCTCCGGACATTTCGGATCCGGTCCGAGAGACACATGGTGTTGTTCTATCTGAGAAGAAGAAGCCACGTTCTCTTGCCAGCTGCTCGAGAGTTACAGGGAGAAACGAGCCTGCGGAACTATTAGTACCACGCTTGGGAATTTGTTAGATGGTAAGATAAATTTATCAACTTACCTACGCCGACTACGGCAAATACTTCAGCCGCGATCGCATACGAGTACCAGCCGTTGAGCTCTCGCGGTGTAGTCACGCTTGTATCTTCTCCCTCGTAGCGCGAGGGTTCATGAGACCTCACCGCCTCATCGAAAGACATGTTAGAGAAGTTTGAGAGTTTGGGAAATTTTGTGAGGTGTGATGTTTGAGCATGGTTGTGATCCGGGAAGTCCGAGGACGAGGCGCTAGGCTGGTTATGGGCTAGTGGCTGACTGTGAGCCTGCGATCACGATGACGGCTGCGTTTCACTTACAAATCAGTTTGCTTGTGCTGATGATTGTGGTCAAATAGTACATAGAGCTTGGGTGAGACAAGGATGACATATGATCATTTGGGAGGAATGGTGAAAGCATGCCGCAATCTGTATGACGCAGACCTATTATCAAAGGTTTTCGCTGCTCCTGAGACGAGCTTTTTATTTTAACGTACTTTCATAGTTCGCTTTGTGGAGCGAGCTATCAAAGCCGGGTTCGTCGGGATGACCCTATATAAAGCATCCTTCTCTTTCCTCTCTCAAGACCATGACTCGAAACAGACCAGAAGTGAGTGAATGAGTTAGAGCTGTAATTTAGGGTACATTCCGATTCGTTAAATCAAAACAAAACTTCTTTCCTCCACGCTCTGAAAAATTGCCCGAAAAGGTCTCAGCTCCGTATCATCTTCCGAACTCGTACGCGTGAATGGTGTGTAGCAACCTATCCGTTCGAATCGTTCCTCCTCTTTATTCGTGAGTGCGACAAGCAGGTAGTAGTTCACTAAGGTACCAGGATACCGGTAGGAGTCCAGACCAGAATAAAACAGTGTTGCCATGCGTAGACAGAATATCTCTGAACTGACTAGAAGTTCATCCTTCGTCCATCGGTCACGATTAAACAAAAACTCCATACGCGTAGCCGACCGGTACTCTTCTGAAGCCTTGTCCAAGAGCTTGAATTGGGCGTGGTCTTCAAGTTGCACTGGTACAGCACGGGCTGTGAGCGTCAGGGACGTAGCCGTTACGATTATCTGATCAGCTCTGTTACGGTCTTCGACCTCAAGATGCTGGATCTTTGCATGCTCGATACTTTTGGTCCAACAGCTTTCGAATTCGATAGCACCTTGAGCACTGGCCTAAGACCAGCTAGGCGTATGCTTTTGGTCTATTCTCTCTGTTCTTGAAGAGATCCTCCATAGCATGTCCATAAACATATCCCCTTCCCATAAGCCCGAGATAACCTTGAGAGGAGCATTTTTGTGGAATAGTTGGTGTGCGATGCCTTGGAGTGCCAGCAGACGATCCTTTGGGTTGGTGATATCGAGTTCGGAGTAACTTGATACGATGTAGCGCCATACGTCTGCCCGCGATGTACCTTGAGGGTCATGTAATGACCGCGCATAGAACGCCTTCCGAGATAACTGAAAAGCTCTCTCAACCTGAGGGGAGCATTCACACAGAAACTTTTCGCAGTATTCCCACGTTAACTCGGCTGGGCCAAACCATAGGACCCGGGGGGGTAACAAGCGCTCTTGAAGGACCCATGCCCGAGACAACAAAGGAAACATGCAGTCTCTGTATTTCGTGTCGCTCGTATTGAAGAAGTGTGGAACATGCTTCCGAAAATATGCTGTATGGGTTGCCCCATGCTCGTCGAGTACCGGGAAAGGAGTAGATTGGAAAAGTTCTTCACTGCTGTAAAGTCCACTTTCGGAATTTCTAGCCTTTGCGGCCGCAAGTGTAAGATACGAATTCTCGTATATCTGGGCCATTTGGGCAGATTGCTCCGCCCAATCGTCATAATCATCCTGAATTATGCATAACGAGTCAATCCAAAGGTACTGTTGACCAAGCAAACGAACAAAACCGATAGCATCCTGAAAGGTCTTCGGCAGTTCGCTCCATTCGATCCGTGATAGCCGATCTCTTATGTTAGCTGTTGTCGACATCAGTGGCCGAGACGGTGTTCCCCAACAATGGCTGAGACATAGATAGAGCGCGTGTTGCCCTGCCATTTCTTGGACCCGTACGGAGCCGGTTTGATCTAGGGGAGTGACATCGATGATTCGACTCGGCAATGCTGATCGTAGAGAGCCGGGTCTTAAGCCTGAACCACAACGCCCGTGGTTGGCCAAGCAGTCCTCCAGCCATTCCCGCGCTAAATGGATAGCAGAATCCGCGGAATAATTACTGGAAATATGTCGAGAGTGTCCAATGTCTGGTAAACCAGGAATGACCGTTTCTGGGCGTACTTAGTCAATCGCCACGCAGTAAGACAATATACTTTACCTGGCAGAGTGAATATGTCAATCGAAAGCTCGGGCAGCCATGTGCCATTTTTGGTCAGGCTTTCGATATTGGCTTGTAAACCTGGCCCGTGAAAAGCCCCGATCTTCTGGACACATTCTGCAAAATCATACTTATGAATTTTCTCGAGCTCATCGCGACGAGCTTCATCGCTTATTTGGACGCGTTCTGCCTCTTTACCGAGGTAGCTCGCGGCCACAACAGCTTGTAATATCATGTTGCAAAAAATGCAGCGTTTAGGAACAGCCTCTCGTAGCTTAGCCATGGAACGGTAATGTACACCGGAGCTGCCCCAACAGAGCTGGCAGCTTTGCTTGTAGGATTGACTCATTTCACTATATGTGGTATATGTCTTGGAAAATGGATGCTTGAAGGTCGGTATATATCGAACAGCAGATTATGAGACGGCGATGATCTTGTTTCCCTCATATGGTGCGGGGTTTTTGGGTAACGTTACGCTGTCTTGGGATATGTCGTAACTGGTGGTCACTGACTGACGCGTTCCAAATCATCTGCTATCGTTAGTGACGACACCCCACTCTGAAACGCTCTCTCCTCAAACTTCTCTTGAGTGTGATGAGTTGCAACATCATACGTATATCATGTGTTCTTCACCTGTGAGATGATCGCTCACAAACTCGTAAACGTAGTTCGGGAGTTTTTGCCACCTAGCTTGGGGTAGGTCCAGTATTACACCCGAGCGCTGTGCCTCATAACGTTCAAAAAGTCCCCCGATAAGATCGAAAATGACATAAATGCCAGCGACAAAACGTCCATAGAGGTCAGAATCATCCAATTGGTCTTTTCCCTCACGGACCCGTTGCCTGCTAAAAAGTTCATAGTGTAGAGTGTAGAGGTTGAAACCCCACGACCATATTGGATACATTTTACTGTCATTAGGGCAGGAATAACGTGTAGTGTGTGCTCAGTGCGGTGTCTTCAGACTCCAGTCAAGTGTCGTCCAGAACACTAAGACGGATCGGGGAAAGCAGCCGCGGTTATGTAAGCCATCATTATCGAACCCAGAGAAGACATCACGAAGCCATTGCGAACTCCACATCCCCAGCCATGCCGCCCCGACTGAAGGCTCTACGCCTCGCATCTTCACTGCTGTCGACCTTCCATGCCTCCCCCGTGAGGCCATTGATCGCGCCGTTCCTCGTCCCGACCCAGCAGCGATCTGCTTCGATCCTCTCGTCCCTCTCCGACACCAAAGGCGCCTACAAGAAGAAGATCCGGCGCGGTCGCGGTCCATCTTCGGGCAAAGGAAAGACGGCAGGAAGGGGTCAGAAGGGTCAACATGCGCACGGAAAAGTGCCGGCCGGCTTCCAGGGTGGTCAAACGCCGCTGGAGATCACGAAGCCAGTGAGGGGGAGGAACAAACACAATCCGTGAGTGAAGCACCTCTGTTGGAGGATGGGCAGACTATGGGAACAATTATCGTGTCATTTTGGGGGCACAGTCATGCAATTGAAAGCAAGTGCTGACGTTCGTCTCAGTTTCAAGGTGGAAATGTCGCCTATCAACCTCGACCGAGTCCAGGCGTGGATAGACGCAGGTCGTCTTAACCCAAAAAAGCCGATCACAATGAAGGAGCTCTCCAAGTCGCGGTGTTTGCACGGCGTCAAGCGTCATGGCGTCAAGCTCCTATCTAGGGTACGTCGGGCCGCATTCCCTTTAGCACATCACCTTCCTCTCTATTCATGACTGTACGGAGGGTGAGACCGGATCCCGTACAAACATACAAATACCCGAGCTTGAAGAAAGCTGCCTGGCTGCATATCCGTTCAACAGACGCGTGGCGCGCACGAGAGGTCGACGGCCCTAAATCCTTCGGCACTGCTTTCTTACCCCCAACACCGACCCCAGCAGTGCGCGCGAAACACCACACCTCGCATCCAACGCCGCCGTCACCAGCGCTATCGCTTTCCCAAACCGACGATTCCCGCCACTACGTCTCACTCTCACCTAAGGTCATCTTATTTTCTTTGCATAAAGCAGCCTTACTAACAATGCGCGCTTACATAGAACGCCGATCAGCTGAAATCCGCCATCGACATAATCGTATCGCGTGCCTCCGCCTCAGCCATTGCCCGCATCGAAGCCCTTGGCGGCAGCGTCACCACGCGCTTCTACTCCCCGACGTCGATCAAGCGTGTGCTGAAAGGCGAGTCGCACCCCACCATCTCCCTGCAGGCGGACACTGCGCTCATCTCTCGGACTGCGCGCTCGTACCCCGTCGTCTCCTCGCCTATTCTAGCGTCTCTTGTGTCGTCAGCGACGCCCGAGGAGGCCAAGACCGAAGCCGTGAGCGCGGTGATAAGGCAGGTTGGACTGAAGTACAAGTACAGGTTGCCTGATGCAACGTCGAGAAAGGATATCGAATACTACCGCGATCCTGCGCATAGAGGGTATCTGAGCCACACGGTGAAGGACGGAGAGAGCCCCAGTTTGTTCTTCAAGCCGCCGGGCGAGGCCAAGGATAGGAAGAGGCAGATCGCTAGGAGAGCGGCGGCGAAGGCTAGCGCCGATAACAGGCTCTTCTAGGGTATGCGGGTATGCGGCTGTAGGGTGTATATTGGTTGTATCATAGGGACCACGAACCAGCACCGTGAATAGATGTAGCATTGGAACGGACACAGTTTGCTTCCATGTGATGGGAACCACGGTGATGTACATTTGTGGACTTCACTGAGGGCTAACTGGACTGGAGTCGAAGCTATCTGAATCTTAGACATGGCATCGAAACGTAGTTTGCTTCTATGTCGTGGGAACCATGCCGGCAAGAGATGTGCGTGTGTGGATCACGCCGATAGCCAATGATGCCGAAGTCGAAGTCATCGCATGGCTGCGCATACATCTAACCCCACACATATTCCAACTCCAGGTGGTGCTACAAATGCCATTCGACCCGAAGCGCCGCACAATAGATGCATATATCAACCCTATCACCCACTATCCATCCGCTCATTCACTCACTCACTGCCCGTGCTCTTGGGGAACATATAGAGGATAGGATAGATAGGCAGAAGCTGAGCTGAGCTGAGCTGGAGGGTTAAAAATGCACTGCCCGCTCCGCGCGCGCCACGACAACACATTTCGTCAGGTAGGTAGGTAGGTTTATTCTACTCACTGCTATCCCATCCCATCCCATTGCTAGCGAGCTTTGCACCATGTCTGTGCTCATGATTTTTCCTGCTTATGGTGCTGGTTAGACGTCCATAAGGAAGTGGCGTAAGTAACTGAACCAACGCTTTGGGTCCTTTTAAAGGGAAGATGCATTAGCAGTATAGATCATTAGCTAGCGAAACACCTGGTAATGGCTGGATCTCTAGTGTTGTGTCTATTAGCAGGACTGGGGCAGCGCATGGCGGGCGCGCGAGGCATTCGGCAGTCACGGGAAGCGAAGAGAAGGGAAGGGAAGAGAAAGGAAGGGAAGGGAAGAGTAAGCGTGGGGAATTGTTGCTCGGTGAAGTGCACTGTATTGGAGGGTACGTAGCAGCCAAGTATGTATGTAGGTGGCCAAGTGCGCTCAAAACACGGCCCAATATTGAATCGTTGAAAGGTACTAACTGCGCATCTTGCAGTTTGAATGTCTGTTCTTCGAGACGAGCCTAAGACGAGTGTTTTCCGAGCCGATTTGACGGTAGACACTAGGCTCCTACGTGGGTTATGGTGTTCTCAGGGCGATACGTTAAATTTCGCAGACCCCTTGGATACACGGACGGAGGCAAGCTCCATGGCCCGCTCTAAGGAGGCTGTACCCGCATGGTAGATGGGAAGCTGCGGATCTGGAAACAGCATGTAGGTATGTATGTAGTAAGTACCTTACCGGAATAGGGGGAACTGGGTACAGGAACAACTCCTGGGGATAACCAGGGCGAAACGTTACCGTCAGAAGAGGAATAAATAGGGTTACCTCCGCCATGCATCCTGTAGCACCCAATTAGAGGGTTTGGTCGAATCGTGCAGTATGAGCAAGGCCCGTATAACGTGTAGTCAGACGAGGGAAGATGGATGCGGATAAGTCGGCGCCGGTCCGAGAGTGACGAAGCATCAAGCAATAATGTTGAACACGCGTTGAAAAGCACAAGAAAGCGGGTTTGACCTCCGAGGGTGGTCGGTCGTACTGTACCATCATAGATAGTCGTGCAATACGTTCTTGCGGCGTACGAGGCGCACGACTCTGAAACTAATTTGTTGCCGACTGCAACACTAGTGGTGATTGCACTCTCTTGTATAGTAGCTGTGATGAGACAATGCCTATGGCGGATACAACGTGGCATTCCGAAGATCAAGTCTTCAGACTTGCTGGAATCTTGTACATTGGCCAGAGGGTCGTGCGGGAACGGTCTTGATTAGTGATGGAACTGACGGCATTGACGGATATGACGAATGAGACTAGGACATGTTCCTTTAGAGGACAGAAAGTAAGAAGAGACGATAGAGTATTCAACAGATTAAAAAAGACGAGAAGTGATAGGATGGTGGTTAGTTAGATAAACAAGAAAGAAATTAGAGCGAGTTTGTCGCTACTAAGGAGACGAAAAACACACTTCAGGCAGTCCTTGTGGAGCTAAACTAGTGGTGTAGCAATTGACTGTCGATGCCGCGATGTCGCCATTCCGTCGGACGTGACGAAGAGACTAGATAGATCCGCGGCGGTTGATTGACCACATGGCTTACACTACCTGGTCTGTTTCGAAGTATATCCATATCTCAGCTGAGTATTGGTATTGGAAAGGCCAGGTAGTCAAAGACCGATGATGAGATCTTACGTCTTTAGATTCCATCCGGAGTGGGACAATGTGCGGCGTGTTTGCGCGTTCATATAATTCGATTTAGAGAGCTGGGCAAGATGAGGTGGGACGCGGTGCGCGACGGTGCCGTAGGTGGGTGGCTCAGGACCGTCCAGGCCCGACACAAAGGATGATGCTGCAGTCTTGGTGTCTCGGTCATCTAAGCCTGGTTCTTGCCGGTCCTTTTTACCACCCTGTCCCCTTCCACAATGTACGTTCCTCATTGGGATTGACCCCACAACGAGTTCAGTCCGATGGTGGCACTTGTACTCTAAGGCCATCGGCCCGCAATAAATGTCGATCCAGACCAGGCTGGCAGGCCAACGTTTCTCTTGCAGAAGCCGGAAGAAGGAACGCCTGTAACCCGGCTGTGGACTTGCCGCTGTGTCTTGCAAAGTGAGAATATGTTTGGCCAGGAAAAAATATAGATGGTGAGAGGAAAACGCTTGGTCATGTGGAGCCGGAAGACGCGGAGTCGAAGAAAGCAAAGCAATGACAAGGGTCCATGGCCACGTCTGATGGGTCGCAGTCCACAGAGGTGTTTTTAGAGAATAGTGACACAAGGACCGAGAGATCGACCAATAGCACGCATGAAAAGTAAGAATGGGTACCTAGACCAGTGAAGCAAAAGCGCAGATTGAGCGAGTAAATCGCTAGAAGTGTAGATATGGCCCCATGGTTTACCGGAACAAATTTAGTGCTCGACGAAGCAAAGGGCCCTCTTTCGGTGACGCCCGCTTTGTGCGAGCCAGTGAAACATCTCGCGTCCCCAAGTCTCGAGCCTGCGGCTGCTTGCAGCATCTTGCTTACGAGGTTTTACCGGCCACCCCTTCGCGCTACACAAGATGTATTGACGCTGCCAGTGGGTTTGGTGTGTGGGTCGTTGGACCAAGGCCGGATCGGGCGATGTGTGTAGAGTACCGGAGACACATCCCGGTGAACGACCGCGTGCGATAGACACGAAGGCTGTGCAATGACCACGTTGGATAACAGGTAGCCTAAGGCTGTGGCATATATGGGCGTTGGTGCGGCCCGAAGAAGCTGGGGTTGTGTAATGCGTGCCGAGATGAGTGATTAGAGGTGCGCAATAACAATGGATCATGGTACCGGTCTGTAGGTAGGTAGGCGCGTCACTAGACGAAATTGATTAGCGGCACCGGTGCCTTGTTGAGCTCTGCAGACAGTAGGCTATAGAGAGACTCCGTGGCCAGGCTCCGGAAAGGGTGTGAAGGAAGTCATTCTGCCTCGTCGTCAAGCCGTGCATGGAGGCCTTACATAGCCTTTTCGCGGCGCAGATTTGTGTCAGGCGCGACAGTCTTTGGAAGGTTTCGCTAAGTGGAGAGTCCTCGAGTGGAGAAACCTGACAGGATATCAATGCCGATTGCAGGAGGCCAGACACTGCTGCATTTCATGGCGGCGTCTCGCCAAAATGCCGCCAAGCAAGTAGACATCGACGTCCCACATGATTCAATCACAAAAGCATAAACCTAGCCCCATATTTAGCGATATCGATAATAGCTAGCTGGCGCGGGTTGGTGTATGCACCGGCAAAGCGATCCCCCATGGTGCTGAGATAAACCTGGAATACATTTTGATAGTCACACGAGAGAGTTGACCAACGAGTCCCACGAAGAGCTCCTGAATAGCCATGGCTTGCAATCGCTAGCCGTCTGTGGCGGCGCCGACGTCGTCGGGCTACTGATTAACACGCGCACCTGTGTATGAGTGTTGGGTCAGCTGTGCATCGACAGATTTCAGCTTATCCGCGCCGCTGGAGTCGAGGCCAATATTGCTGTCTCCCATGAGGATGCCGAGGGCGCGCTGACAGTGTTTCTTCGAACATTGAGCCAACCCGCATACCCACCGGAGCGCATGTACTGTTGGCACCGCCTTGTCCCGGCGAGTCAGGCTGTCGTAGAACAATGGCATGTGCCAGCATCATGACCGCCCGAAGTGGCTGATCGCAAAGGATAGCTGCCGTTCTGCCATACATACGAGACCCTCTCACTTCCCAGGGTACCGTGGCAGAACCATGATGCATGAAACCGGTGATGGATGCCTTGGTCTCGGGTTCAGAGGACGGAGGAGGACATTTGGTCTGTTGCGTGGCGTCAAGGAGTCGGTTCGTTCGGCGCTCGACTGACCTGCTCTTTGCAGGAAGGCGGGGAACACGGTGGGATTGAGGGCGGACTAGACAGGAAAAGGCTAAACTCAACTGGTGGGGGTCAGTTGGCGAGGGTGCTGCAGCCGAGTCCCGACGACGCTCGCCACCTTTGCAAATTCAAAGAAGCATGAGCAGGGTCGACCGGACGGCCTCGATGCTCCCCAACGACCTTCAAAGTCCAGCCGGGGTTAGGCTGCGTTGTGCTGCGCGTAAGCCAACGACGTTGGTGCTTCGGACGGCGGTCTGCTGGGCCCGTATTCCTTCGGCCTTTGGCGGAACTACGTGATGCATCCACCGCAACTTGCTCTGCAATAATGAAACCTCCTCATCCTGTATATCGCCAGCAGGTCCACAGCTGGGCGTAGTCCGCGGGCGTCTCTTCGGCCGCCGTCAGCCGCTATCGGTGAGCTTCGTGCAGAAGACCACAACACGAAGGGGTGAGGGTTGCGTGGTCCGGGACAAAGTTTTCATCTCCACCTGCCTGCTCAACCATTCACCAGACACTCCCGAGTATAGTGCCACGACGTCCTGGCCAGTCCCCAGGCCAGTCGACCGCTCGGAAAGCCTTGGGGGGGCAGGATTGCGCTAATTCGGTGTCCTCCGGGCTGCCTCGCCTGGGCCGGCGATGATTGTTGAAGAGGGAGTGCCGAATAATCGACGAGCAACGAACTTCGGCTGGTGCGTAAGTGTGATGTACGCGTCGTCGAACGGGTCGCAGGCGCGGTACGTCTCAGCGCGGCGCGCCGTGCCAAACTAATACTTGGGCCCAATGCGGCCTAGACGCGTCTTACACCAGCGCTTCAGGAATCAGCACGACGCCCCTCGTGTTGTGAGAAGTGCGAACAGGCTCCGACGGCAACACTGACCATGACGCCGCGTCTCATCCGCAGTGCGCCTTCCAGCCCTGGACGTCCTTTTCCCGCTCACACTAACAGCAACGCTTCCACGGTCCACCACCGTGGTTGGCCGGACGGCATACACCCGCAAGGTTTTTTCTGCCGCCGAGGAGCAGCAGGCGTGGGCGTGTCTCAAGCAAGCATGGATGGGCTGCGAGTTGCATTAATTGCGGCACCGATCGTTCCCAAGGTCGCCGTATCACGGACATAATGCCCCAGAACCTCACTATCGACGACCAGGCCGCAACCAACTAACCGACTATCGCGATAGAGCTCATGTGTGGGTTGCAGATGCCTTCCTTCTGTGCGTGTGCCTGTCCATGTTGTACTATGCGTCCTGTCTGCGAACCCGTCCCATGCGGACCGCCTTCTCAGTTGACGTTCCGAGGCTGTAAGAACATACAAAGGCTGTATCCCGTGGGATCCATTGTTATTAGTGGAGGATGTGTTGGCGACATGCAGAGAGCTAGTAATTCCTCATATGTATAATGGTCTACTATATGCAGTAAGTAGTGGCGGAGGTGGATTGCATTGATCAACTGGATAGTTGGCCGGCCTCGTTTGATGACGTTTGTCGAACTGGGACGTATCTCCGCACTCTATGGATACGGAGTATGTGATATCAGAATCCAGATGCGTCCAGCAAAGTTCAGGGACGCCAAGGTGAACTCTCCCTTTAAAAAAGGTATCTGAAATAGGGTCCTGGTTGATGAAACATTGACTCTGGACCTCAAGTGCGTTTGGCAATCTTGTGCGTTCAATATCCGGAAGGTAGTGTTTGCATTCCGTATCATCACAGGCCGGCCGACGAGGCTGCCTAATGTCAGAGAGCAATAATGGCGAATCGCAGCGGGAGCGAGGACGACACGTTGATTGCGACGTTCGTTGCTCGGCCCTGTCTCTCCCTTGCTTTGCCTCTCCAAGTGCATTATCCCCGGTTGCACGATTAGTGCTGGCTGTCATGCCACAGGTTCGCGCCAAGTGGAATGCCAGGTGGAAAAGCAATAAACGGTCAAGCGGTGCCTTGTTGAAGGAGGGATTGACACTGGCTGCAACAGTGCCGGTCTGTATTTTCAATTTTCCACACCCTGGGCGCTGTGCGTTTGCGATCGTGTCAGCAGCCTGCAATCACGGCGGCAGGAAAGCTGAGCGCCGCGCCCCCTAGCCTTCCGCGCGGACAGGGCAGAGTCGATATCTAGTGGAGCGAGTGGAGGACTGCAGCGGGGCGCGGATATGGATAGCACCAGCAATACGTGTTTCGCTAGGGGCGTTGCGAAGGGTGGTCCTGTAGTGCAGATTGCCTCAACTTGGAACTACACAATCTGGCCTTTGGACCGCCGTGAATGTCACTCTAGCGCCGGCCCAGACACGCTGTGATTCGCCAGCACGACGACAACACGACGACAACCCCGAGCGAGAGTGCCGTCTATTGGAGGCCGCAGGAGGCCAAACCACTTGCAAGTTGCAACGACGGAGGCCACAGGCCACAGTGCTGGATGCACTGCAATGCCGCAACAGCGTTGCGTTGGACAGGGTTCGGGCTCGGAATAGAAGAGAGTTGGGGCAGGTAAAACACTGGTTAGGGCCAGCGTGGAGCCAGAGAGGCCAGGCGGCACTCGCTGTTCGTATGGGACTGAGGAGAGAAGTCTGATACGGCTGGCGGCGGCACCGCAGTCTTGCGGTTGCCGTGTGCGTGCATCAGCACTTTGCGCGCGACCTTTCCGGCCGCTTGTGCGAGCGTGCAGCGCTGAGCGGAGACAGTCGTGGACGGTGGGCCATGAGTCCATGATCCAGGCGCGCTGCAGCAAATAATTGCGTCGGCACGTCGGCGTCGTAGCGTCGCCAGCAAATCAAACACGGCATGGGCGGCATCCATGGAATGATGCACGCGCGAAATGCCATTCCAGACCGCCCGCTGTCTGACGATTGTTATTGATGGACTGACCACCGATCCTCTTGGTGGTGGTGCCTCTGCACAACGCTATCCGGGGAGTGCGCTCATGCCTAACTCAGCCCGCTTACGGTAATTAGTCTGGAGGGCAGAGGTGAGCATCTGGCTACAGGTGGGGCCGGCGTCGTGGGATTTGGTGGCAGCGCGCCGTCGCAAGTGTGTCTAGGTTGTCGTATGGAGGTGTCCTCATCATCGTGTCCTCCGCCTTGGCCGTGCAGCCGGCCGCTGCGCAGCGAGCACACAGTAAGGGGTGCCGTCATCCATGGGTCGACGAGAGGACACTGTATGACTGACTGACTTGATCCTGATCGAGGTGTGGTGAGTGGTGAGTGGTGAGTGCGAGGTGGACGGAGGGGCCTCACGACGAGTCGACAGCGCAGACCGCGGGCCCGCCCAATCAGCGACCACGAATCGCCATGATGGAGATGACGCCGCTGAAGAGGCGCACACCGGCGAGTGCAAGAGCAGAGAGCGTTGGCGAGCTTCCATGGCCGGCGGCGCAGTTAGCCGCTTCGACGCTTCGGGACAAGCACCGCGACATGGGCGTCTAAGCGACACGACGGGGTTTGTGTGGTGTTGCGGGTCAGAAGATGGCGGTGGCCGGCCGTGAATAATCAAAAGAATGCCCATGCCCACGACGGGGGTGTGGGTGTAGCGCGGCGGGCGAGGGGAGGGCTGAGGGCGTGGACGACGATTCATCGCAGCAAACGGGCTGGCAGGCTCTAGCAGCAGCACCCTGTTACGATGCGCGCAGCCAGCCAGCCAGCCAGGCCGCAGGAGTCTGACTCTCGCAGCGGCGCTTTCAGGTCCGCTTCGTCGTCGTCGTCGCCCACCACCGCCGGCGTGTGCGCATGCGGCAGGCCAATTGTGCTGCGCGAGGCCCGCCTCCGCTGTGCTGGACAAAGGCGAACGCGTGCGCGGTGCATGTCCATGTCCAGTGTGTTTTCGCGCAGCCGATCCGGGCGGTTTGTGTAGGTGCAGGTGTGTAGGGAGATGGTACGTGCCTTGGCGCCCGGCTGCAGCAGTGCAGCGATGGCGGCCGGAGCTGGGACGCTCGTTGCTCGTTGCTCGTTGCTCGTTGCTCCCAGGTTTCTAGTTTCAGCACTCCACGGCGCTTGTCGTGATGCCGCGACGCCTGGGTGCAGCGTCGCCAGAAGGTTTGCGTTGCTCTGGCTCGGGCCTGGTCTCGGCGAGGGCTGCGAGCGGCGGCGGCGGCGACGGCGACGGTGGCGGCGGGCCTGCTGGTCGCCCGCCTTCGCCCTTTCTCTTCCCAGGAGCCCATCGCGCCAGCCTCAGCGCTGCGTCTGGCAGCTGCGTGTACGGTGCTCCTGCTTTGTCCTGCTTTGTCCTGCCCATAGTCAACCCCCGCTAGCGGACCGGCCTGGGCAGCATGTATGTATCATCAGGTGGTAGGATCCTGGCCGAGGCACCAGCACACCCATGCCCGCGACTGATCCCTCCGCCGCCGTGAATCCGTGATCCTGCTCTTGTTCTTCCACCCACCCAAGTGCTGCCCCGGGCCCTGGCCGCTCCTTAGCCCGCAGCCCGTGGCCCTTAGTCGGCCCTCGCCCGCGGTATGCCTGCGCGGCCCGTGCGCGCCCGGCAGGCGGTTGATGTCAGACGCTGGGCTGGGCGGGCAACGCGCTGCTTCTCCTTCTGGATCAGCCTCTTGAGGCGTCGCCGTACCCTGCCTGGAACCTTCCGAGCTTTCACGGAGTCGTGAATTTATGTTTTATCAAAACCCAACGGCCCCAGCCATGCGCTGCGTGCGGGCCGAACAGACCAGCTGCGCTTCTGCCCGCACAATCACCCTCGTCCACGTCCATGCCGCACCAGGCATAGCATCACCACTGACGCCCTGCCGCCGCTCGCTTTATTGCACCCACCCGCTCCCTCTCTGCTTCACCTCGCCCTCGCCAGCCTCGACGCCGTCCTGTCCTGCCCCCCGGAACAGCGTTGCATCCATTGGCCCTGAGCATATTTGCCAGGCCCAGCAGCATACCGTCAACAACTACCCGTCTCCTTGCTTGCCCCCAAGCACGCCGCGGATCACGACTCGCCCCCCGCCAGGCCATGCAGTGAGCAGGACCGGTGCAAACAAAACCTCAGGGCCGCACCAAAAGACGTTGCTCCTGCCCATGCTCTCCCGCACAGGTGGCCGTCTCCAACCTCAACTCCGCCCTTCATCGCTCCCCTCACCGTGAGGTTCCGCCGCTGTGACCGGACCCACCTTCCCAACACCGCAGGAACAATCGCCCACATGCTCGAGTTACAACTCCCGCACCCGATGCCTCACGCTGTTCCGCGGGACCGTCCCTACGACTTCTACTCCCCCGCTCGCCCTGCCCCCAAAGTCGACGCCTACCAAATGCAGCTGCCAGTGCCTCGACCCACTACTGGACATGATCGGCATTCTCGACAGAGCGCTCCACGACCGCCTCTCACCCCTCCCTCAGACGTGCCTGGCTCTGCGGTGAGAGTGGTCTCACTACCGCCTAATGAGGGTGCAGGCTACGACTACGGCTACCAATTACCTGCCATTGGAAACTCTCGAACAGTGTCCGCCCAGCCTAGCCCTACACCGCAGAGACAACAATCAATGTCAGCCGACATGACCCAGCAGCAGCGGAAGAAGTGGTCCATTTCTCCAAACCTCAGGATTCCCTCTACAATCAGCACCCCTCAGGAGGGGCTACCGCAGTTGGCAGCAGAGGCGAGTTTGTCTTACCAAAGCAGGCAGAACCAAAACTAACCTTCGCAGGTGACCTGCCTCTTCTGGTTCGAAAGCTCGGCGACCTTGAAACAGGTTGTCGACACAAACTCTCCGCGCTTCCCCATGCATCGCCTCGTACCGGACGCTATCCCAACAACAGGCTTCAGGAAGTGGGTGGCAACAATACTGACCACAACCCAAGTGGCCCAGAATGTCATACTGCTGGCGCTGTTGTTCATCTACCGGCTGAAGCTCACGAACCCTACTGTGAATGGGAAGCCCGGCAGCGAATATCGTCTCTTGACGGTAGCATTGATGTTGGGCAATAAATTTCTAGACGACAATACATACACGAACAAGACTTGGGCCGAGGTGTCAGGCATCTCAGTGCAAGAGGTGCATATCATGGAAGTAGAGTTTCTCAGCAACATGAGGTACAGCCTGTTTACTTCGCAGAAGAAGTGGGAAGAATGGCACACCGTCCTGGGAAAGTTCGGCACCTTCTACGACCGCGGCTCAAAGATCCCCGCTTCTGGAGCCATCAGCCCGATTGGACCGCCGACTCCAGGTTTGCAAGTTCCTCACAACTTTGTCCCTTCTCCACCCACCAATCACCATACCTCGCCGCCAACATCCATGGTCTACTCACCTTCGCACTCACAGTACTCTAACACCCCGTTGCTACAGCCGCAGGCTACATCGACTGCTGTATCACCCATTGGTGCTCTGCCTGAACTCGGTCCGCTTGTGCAACGCAAACGCAGCCACGACTACAGTGCTGAGCCAGCGCCGAAGAGGCAAGCACATGGTCTAGCTCCAGGTCCATACAGCAACGCACCTCTGATCCCGACACTGCAGACACCAATCAACAGGTCTTTCGATCACGCCCCTTCGATGAACCGCCTACCTCCTTTGCCGAGTCTCGCGATTCCAACGCCCCAGCAAAATCCGCCCATGCAAATTAAGAACTGGTCCGATTTGACTTTACCTAATGCTGGGAGCCGTTCCATGGCAATGGTGTATCCTCCTCCGGTCCAATGGCATCAGCCCGCTATCACTCCAACGACTACTGCGACACCCCCGTTCCCTATCACGCGCACCCCAACAGCGGATCGGTCTCGTCAAATGAGCCCATACCCACCATCGGCTGGGTCGTCACCCGCGAGCGCCACCTTCCAAACATCAAGCCAGCGGCAAATGTCACCGTCATATTTCTTGAATCAACGACAATCGCCGTATCGTCCGGTTCGGGGTGTTCACACTTTGCTCGTACCTCCGCCATCAACTTCCATGCACAACCCTGCTCGCAACGTCGGGTACGATCAAATGCAGTACCAGCCGTTGGGCCGGCCAATGACTGAGCGTCGAGCTGGACCATTGCCGTATATGGATCATCATACATGGACACAAGCGAATCAGTTCACTCAGCTCCCTCTTCCACAGCAGCCAATATACCAGCGCTAGGTACCTGGTACATTTTTTGCCTTTGTGGACCCACTCCTCTGAACCGTCACGACTGGTTTTGCCCCTTGCCCTCGACCTCCTGATAGGGTTTGATTTGATGCGTTAAGAGCGTGCATTGCATTTTGCTGGTTTTTTTCTCTCTATTATGGCGGATTCGTTTCCGACCTGGTTACATTGCATCATATATGGGCATTATCAGGCGTTTTCTATTACAGTGCACACCGGTCCAACAGGGCCCACGGAGTTCTCGGAGGGATTTTGCAGCCTCGGTAAAGCCAAGGGTTCTAGCTAGCAGGCTCTGCGGAACTTGGTCGGAAGGCATCGAGCACGAGCAGAGAAAAGGAGACCAGCCCAAGGAGGCACCTTTGGACCACAGTAGTTCATTGCTTCATTACTCTTAGGATTCAGTAGATCAGATATGGTGAAGCGCCATTGGTGCTTCTGAAGTGTCACACAATCAATCTACTTTGAAGTCCAATAACCATGAGGAAAAGTTGATTTTTTTGCTGTGAACGGAAATAGCAGGCCGGGGGACGTTGCTGATTCTAGTTCGTTTTGATTGGCCGACACTTCTGGTCGTCGCTTGCACCTGCCGTAGCTGCTTACCTAGCTAGATAGCGGTTGGTGCGGGGCCGGGGGCCGGGGGGGGAAGCAATATATCTCGTGCACTTCCCGACGATCCGCAGACATAATTCATTATTTTTCTTTTCAATTTTCCATTTTCCAATAATGAATCAAACATTTTCCTGAATCATGGCCCCTGACCTATCCCGACCCGAGCCGAAAAGCCGAAACTGAAACTGGAACTAGAACTGAGCTAGACTGCGGTACGGATACATATTGATGAGTCGGTCGTATTGCGGGTTCAGGGATGGGCTTTTTTGCGCCACCACCACCGCGGATGAGTCGAGTCGATATGATGCCGCCGATCAGCGCCGCCGATTTGTCTTAACGGTTCGCGAAAAAAAGCAAATGGGTTGTCTACCTGTTTAAGGAAGCGGGCGGGCTGGGGTCGCTTTGGGAAATAGGTAGTTTGTAGATGGTGGATGGTGACATACATGTTTGGGAGGGGCGGGAGAAAGAGGGAAAAAGGAAGGATTACTACCTACTATGAGTAAGTAATTGCTTTGCAGAAACAACGGACGCATTATCGATTCGAAACTTCCGGCCGAACAATGAACGCTAGGTACCATACCTAGGCAATACTGAGCGAATGAATTGCAGGCGGTGTGGTTGGTTGGCCTAGAGCGTACTCTGTGCCGAATATTGCTTGAGAGTTGGTACGTCTGCGCGCCTCTTTGTCTTTCTGCGTATCGATCTACAGTTCCAGTTCACTCACTTCACTATACTGTTTTCTTGAAGTCATCGTGAATATGCGGTAGAAGTATTCTTCATTTCAAACCACTACGCATCGAGCCTTGCGACGTTCTATAACTCATGTCGAACAGGTTTTGTGGGACAAGAAGAGCAGGTCTGTACATGCAAACGATAGTGAACATGGATTGAAACACTGATATCAGAATGGGGTTTCTTGATACCGATATATAGGTAGGTTGTCCGATGGCATTCGCCTATTTTCTCGCCCTCTGTCATACTTTTCTATCTGCTCTGAGAGCGGCCATCCAAGCTAGCTCCGAGGATCATCTCCTACTGGTAGATCCCCAAGCCCTTTGCTATAGCGTCTGTCATACTTTTCCATCTACTCTGAGAGCGGTCATTCAAGCTGGCTCTGCGAATCGTTTCCTACTAGAAGGTCCCAAGCCCTTTGCTGTAGCGTCCACTGAACTCATTTCAATGCAACTGAGCCACCCCATCGTGGCGAGACCAGATCGAAATATTCAAGGTTCCTTCCATGTCGTTCGTCAGCAGGTTCTTTCTATGTTGATCATTAAGGTAGTCCGTCTTACTAAGGTCATTGCATTATTCTCGGAAAATGAGAGTTGTCGACATTTCGATGGTCTTGCCTTTTGCAGCAAACATGTCTTGCAAGAATTTCTCCCTGTCGGCCCGTTTCTTCTTCAGTCTAGCTCGCCCACTCTCCGAAGTCTGAGCGTCCACCAGATTCTCGTCTTCATCGTCATTGTAGCCGTTGCAGAACCAATTGAGGCGACTCGGGTCGCGAATTCCATCCCAGTATGGCGCGTGCACCAGCACCTTCTCCAAAGAGTCGCACTCGGCCAATGTCCTAACAATGTCCATCCAATTGCACCCGTCGAGCCAGATATCCTGAAGCTTCACCACTTTGAGCGTCGCAGCCTGGTCTTCGCGTAGCACGGCGTTAAACGTTTGCCCATGGATCGCCGAATTGACAAGGACAAGCTCTTCGAGATCTACAGGCGCGACCATCTCGAATAGCAGGCAACGGGTATATTGGTAGACGTCACAGATTGTCAAACTCCGGATATTGGGTGCCCAGGGCATCAAAGTGCGGTGGTAATGATCGGTATTGTACGCGATATCGCACGCAAAGGAGAGCTTCTGGAGGCCTTCCATGGACTGGGTCAGAGACTGCAGGATGCTGGCGTCCAGGTTGAAGATGTCCTGAAGGGGGGTAAGGCGCAAGGCCAGCTCCTCGATGCGACTCCCGTTCCTCGCCAACGTCATAGCTAGGATTGCTAGAGGATTGTCGGAGGCGGTGCTGGTACAGCGTAACGTTCCACAACGGCAGTGGCGTGAGTGCGGTATAAGATCCGGATTGGACACTTCAGACGCTTCGTCCCTGAGCCTGTAGATGTTCTCCGCGAAAATACCTTGACCGCAATCCGACAGTTCCACGGCTTTGATATTGAATGCTCCGAAGGCCTCGGCCAGGAGGTCGAGATGAAGGCCGGCCCGGAAAGTCTCCCTCTTCTCGCAAACATAGGCATTGTAACAGTAGACGCAGCTGCTATGCTCATCCGCAGCGTCCACCGACTCGTTGTCCTGCAGCACAGCATCGAGGCCGCCGAGCACGTTGATGACGACGCTGTCTTCGAACTCGACGACGAGCTTGCGCACGAACCCACTGTATCTAGAGTGCGACAACGCGACGAGCTCGCGGAGGCTGCTCTTGACGAGGTACACTGTTTTGGTGGCAAAGAAGCGCCGCTCGAAAAAGTGCTGTGCTTTGGCCTCAACGGCGCGGCAGGTCAGACGCAGCGCCCGGAGGTCGTCCAGCTCCAGGAGCTCGGCGACATGGGTGATGATCTCGGCGGGGCAGTCGTAGATGGTGGCCATTCTGGGGGTGGCCATTCTGGGTTGCGTGGTGTGGTGTCTGTCGGCGGGGACGTGGGTCGGGCACGAGGTTGTGCCTGCTGTAGCCAGCGGCCAAAAGTCAGCGCGCGTGTACGTAGGTAGTAAAGACCATACCGGCTCACCGGGCAACGCCTCTGGTCACCCACCGTAGTATCCATCCAGTGCCAAGACCTTCAACAAACGGGGCGCCCAACCCTATTGGGCCCCTCTAGTACCCACTTACGGGTCCCTTCTTATTTTTATCTACTATATATATTTGTTCAGTGCAGAAATCTTCAACTAACAAACACAGGAAACACGAAAGTGTAGCTGGGTGGGCGCCTGGTCCGATTTCCAAAAAATCGGGCTGTCATTGACCAGGCGGGCGGCAGGTCCTGTTCAACTCCCGCGGAGGTCGAAGTTGATCAGGCTGTCGTCGGGACAGCGAAGCTACATTTTTGTAGATTTTTTTTTGTCTGGGCTATAGCTGTTTTTTGGTCTGGTTCTCGCTTTTTTGAGCGTGGTTTGAGATGCTGGGAAGATGGGATGGTTTTGTGGATGACTGGCATGTCTGGAGTACGAGTATAGTAGATGCGGGGATAGAAGCCTCTACTCTGCGAACTAGGCTGAGAGATGCTAGGCGCACTTTTGCGAGCACACAAGGCACTAGAGCTTGCTATGTACTCTACTGTTAGACGGCTATGAGATGCGTTATTCTTACTGCTATTTGTGCTCTGCTGGCGCAAGGCCTCTAAGGAGGAGGGTAACTGGGTTACATGCAGCTCAAAGGTATCTTCTTTCTTTCGCCTCAAGCAATAGATACAAGTCTGTCTCTACCTACCTACACTCGTTCTCCTTACCGTTCTTCAAATCCTGTGTTCATACGTCAACGTGATATGCAATCCTTGTGTCCTACCTAGTCTTAAACCCACACGCCTATGCTTCAAAAAGAGAACACAGCGATTCCATGTAGACTCTCGACTCTCCAACCGGCAATCTACCACATGTTAGGCTCAAATAATTAGGCAGAACACACAACATCTCTCTGCCCTTCTTCTCTCTCCTTGCTTTGATACAAAGGATTAGTAGACAAGAAGCTTACGTGTCGTTGCTTTAAAGATTTTTTAAAACAAGGACATGAATTGGCTCGCGGTAAATGGCTATGCACATGCGATGAACAAGAGAAGCAACAACAGTCTACTAATTCATGTGTTATGCGTGGTGGCCAAACGCAAAGATACACATGTCCCTTTATCCTCTACTTCCTCCGTCTCTTCCTCCCTAGATTCCACCTTCCCCGTCTGCTCTAACTGGAAAAGCAATTAAGACATCCATGTGTAGGAGTAACATTCATGTGCGTCAACAGCTACACTTAGTGCTGTTTGTCCTTTACTCTTTTCGCTTATAGTATGAATGTCATTTGCGATTCAGGAGTTCTTCATTATCTGTTCAAACAGTGTAGGTAGAGTCAAGCACATAATCTGAATTGAGTCATATAGAACAAACTGGCCGTAGAACTTCTCTCATGCATGCAACGCCGAACGAATGCAGAATGCGGAAATGTAATGAAATGGAATGAGATAGGATGTAAATGCCCTAGAACGCTCGAAGGAACCAATATCAGATCAACGCATGACAGACAATAATGCGTTACGAAGGACCTCACGAGACACCCCCATAACTCCGCGGACTAGCCGTCCTCTCAGTCCCGAGCAACGCGCGCGCTTCATCCAGCGCCCCTCTCTCGCGTCCACTCTCCGTACTAGGACTCGGACTTACATCCCTCGACGTCTGCACCGGCGTACCAGCCCGACTCCCACTCGGCGTCCCTGCAACGCTGACGGCAGGCACCCATCCCCTCATCCACCCACTGACGCGGCGCCACTTGAAGCGCCGCCTCTTTCTATCTCCGTCATCGTCGACAATAACGATGATTTCTTCGTCTCGTGCTTTGGGCCGTCCGCGGGGCTCGTTGTCGCCATAACACCAGAATTGGACCCCGACGGCTGCGTCCATGATGAGCACGCCCGCGGCGCCGAGGAAGAATGGTGCCGCGCGCAGTACCCAGTCCGAGCGCACACTGCCCTCCAGGCCGACCCAGCCAGCGCCTTCACCAGGCGCGAAGTCGTCCCAGGCGCAGGGGTTGGTGAGGAGAGATGTAGAGTAGAAGAAGTTGCCGAAGAAAGCGGCTGCGAAGAGGGTGGGACTTAGTCCGGCTGTGGACTTTCTGACGTAGTTCATGTAGAGTTGCGGTAGACGGGAGCCGAGGTAGAGAACGGTACTCATCCAGGACAGAACTTTCCCGGCGATCTCCGAGGCTGATGTAGAGACTTCGGCGGCCGATTGTTGACTGGAGATGCGGAGGGCATTGTACGGGGCTGGCGAGAAGGGACTCACAAGCCTGGCCGTCGAGGTGTTCGATAGGATGGCTAGGACAAGGGAGATGTAGAGGACCGTCTTCGGAGATGGCATGGGTGAGCTGGAGTTCGCTAGTCGATGAACTGTTCGGTTTGGCGGGGTGCCCTGCGTAGGGGAGTTCTGCCACGATTCTTTGAAAGAGCTGGGAGAACGGGCAAAGTTGGGTATCCGAAAAGCATCATTTGGGTTGGAGCGGTGCGGAATATTGCGTCCTGGACTGTCCTGGTCTTTCGCGTCCGGTACCATTTTGGGGACAATGGAGGGTGTCGAGTCGCTTGAAGTGTCTGCCACATTTACACCATCCCACACCTCCTGCATGCCAGAGTGGCCGCCTCGACTGTTGCCATCGTTTGAGCTTTGGAATCGCCGGAAGATAGGTCTTAGCGGTCGACCATGTTTTAGAAGCGCATACCAGACCCACTGTATACACAGGGCGCAATCTACAAAGACATAGTATATCGCGATTATAACCTGCCATGAGGCCTGCTGGGTGAAGATGCAACCGAGAAGGTTCGACAAGTCCCCCAACAGCCATTCTGCCAGGAAGAATATACTCAGCCCCGAGGTCGACTTCAGGTGGTAATTTTTGTAGATCTGCGGCAGCTGAGCGAACAGCCACGAGATGATACTACATGTGCCGAGCAAGGTAGATATAAATGCGAGGTTCGTGGGAACGCAGGTATGCAAGTTCGCGGACAAGCTGTACAGGAATTCGTTCGCAGGTTCGCAGTGCGCCGGTAACGAGGGCGCGACTATGTGTAGGGGGGAGAGGTAGGGCGGCATGTTGTCATAGGCGCAGAGATGGCGTGTCCGACGGTAAGCACCCCACGATGAGGTTCGTTATAAAGGACTGCGACCGGTGCGGATGTTGAAGGTCTACCGGTGATAACTTCTTTCTGGCTCTTCGGGCCAGTCGTTGCCTAAGTGTCTTTGTCTACCAAGCGCGGCTGAGCGATCAGCTGCCGAGCTCAGGCGAGGGCTTGTTGCCAGAGGCGCAGCCACAGTGCCACGGTCCCAGCTGACTGACCACTTCACAGTGCCTACGAATTGGCTGTGAAAGCAACCGGAGTTACTGGGAGAAGCAAACGAAGCTCGCAGCTCACGTCGAACGCGCGGATGATGTCTAGTAGACTCGGGGGAGAAGGTGGGGCAGCACTGCAAGACGCCGAACGCAGGACTGGAGGGCAGGATCAAGGATATATGCGAAGAAGTAAAAGAAGAAGTCAACAGCTCGATGCGCTCAGGTATTCAACGAGGTATGAAGCGTGAGGGAGAAGCTGGAGGACATAGGGAGAGCTGGAGGTCGGCGACAGTCATCGACGCCGATGTTAGCAGAGGCGCGGAGCATCGCAGGTGCATGCACGGCGATCCCCCGGCCGGCTCGGATGACCCGATCGAGGGCTTGGACGGCCAGACGATGGCTATCATCGACATGGCGGGCGCAAGTAGTGTGTGAGTGTGTGTGTGTGTGACGGGTGGGATGGGCGGAGAGATAACGGAGGCCTTATCGCGGGCGGCGCGTGGTGTGTTATTCACATGCCGCCGCTAGCGCCGGAGCCGCTCAACACTCACCACTCGCCTCCGAGTCTTCACGCGACACCCAGCAAGTTGCGTGACCGCCGACAATACAAGTCAGATCATCCCGCAAGACACTCTTCACCGTGCACGCCTCTCTTTGACAGAGCTGCCCCTCGCCGACTTGCTCGACCGAGAACTGAACTGCCCCCCTCCCTCTCCGCTATCGGACCCTGCGTCGCTCGCCAGTATACAGCTAACGGAGCCGCTAATGCCTCGCGCAAGAGAAGAGCACCCCAAGGAAACGTAACACAATCTCGCATTTGGGCAAGGCGCCTTGTCGTTGTATACCACGCGACCAACTGCCTTGACACACATGCTTCAAGGTCAGGTCCATTTTAGTGCTGTCGACTCCAACTCAGTCTCCGCGCACACCATCACGGCGGATCTCCAGACTTTTGTTCAACCCAGCAATGCCTTGTACGTTAGATGAAGTAAAGACGAAGAAGTTGCTGAAAGCGGCTTATATAGGCATCGAAAGGACCACCATCGACGGCATAGTACACATTTCCGACTCACATCAATTTATAACACGGCTCAACCCATTCTCTACACCCATGAAGAAACCCCGATTCTGTTTCCATTGCCTCCCCTTATTGTTAGCTGGTTTCTAACAGGCCCACTCATACAGAGTCGACATGCGAAGTTTTGAAGCTTGTCCATGGACATTTCGGCACCACATGTTCTACTATCCCGGCTTGTTTCCTGCTTACGGCTTCCAACAGCACGCGCCACACATCGCCAGATACATCATCTTCTTTCTGAAATTCTATAAACCTAACAAGCATTTAGAAACACAGCTCTTTTAGACGAGAAGGCACGAGCGAGAGAACAAAATGGCATAGCTTTGGGTTACTTAGTGAGCACACTTCGAATGCGGTCAAATGCCGCTGCTCGTGCCGATTTCCGGGCTGCACTGAACTGTACTGGTCATAGTATTGTTTGGCGTCAGCGTTGGGTGCTATGTATTGGATCAACTTGGGATATAATCTGTAGTAAACAGTAGCAGTGTTGTATGCAGAAGTAAGTCTCTCGCAAAAACGGAAGGCTGAATAACTCCGATGAGCCTTGATCGGACGGCATGCGTTGTATAGATTATCACAAATGCTCATGGCTAGTGAACATCAGACAATATGCCGACTTTAATTGGCTTAACTTTATCCCGGGTCTTCAGTCGATTCCGTAGATCTCACAAATCTATCCCATCCGCCTCAAAAAACCGAGCACTGAACTCCGAGCTCGAACACGAGAAATCTAAGGCAACGAAGCCAACCTCTTGAGGACTACCACCGCCGATAATAGCAAGACAAAGGAGTATTACAGTTGTTACAGTAGCGGCAACCCAAACCGACCCAAGGAAGTGGTTGCGCAAGAAACCGACCCCAGCTGAAGAGTGGTATATGTACGAGAGGAACTCCCAGGGTGGTGTAGCTGACTAACACCAAAGAACGGACTTTTGGACGAAAGACTGGCAGAACATTGGGACGCTCACACCCGCGAGACGTCACGGCCAAAGATCTTGGACTTGGTCCAATCCAACAGCACCAAGATCCTGTTGCGCGTGCTGAAGCACATGCTGAGGTACGCGCTCCTCCAGAAGAAGTAGGTCAGGGTACCACCAGTAGCAAAATTGCCCGACAACCACGAGATATCGGCGACGGCCTTTTCGGAGCCGATATAAGCCAGCGAACCCTGGTGAGAGTACTCGAATGGGCCGATCTGCTTCACTCTCCGTAGTCGCTTCTGTAGCTCCTTTATCTGAGAGAAGATGTCGTCGCGCTCAGGCTTGCCTGGCGCCTTCTCCTGGGCTACGGAAAGGTCGGCGAGCTCGTCCTCGATCTCGTGCGTCTTGGCCATCTGGTTGAACATGCGAGCGAGGAAAGCGCCTTCTTGAGCCGCAACCTGCGCGGTAGGGGCGTAGTTGGCGACAGCGCAGTCACCGACGGCCCAGACGTTCTCTGTGCCCTTGACGACTAGGTATTCGTTGACAGCGAGGCCACGGCGCGAGTCTTTCTGTGCAGGGATCTGGTTGATGAGGTCCTTCACTAGCGGCCGCAGGGCATTGCCGGTAGCCCAAACCAGCAAACCGTAGGGAATTTGCTCGAGCACTTTCTTGCCATCAGGGCCTACTGACTCAGCCTCGATGTACTTCTCCGTCACTTTCTTTACCATGGTCTTGGTTCGGATGGTGATGGTCTCCTCTTCGAACGTCTTCTCAGTGTACTCGATCAGCTGCTTCGAGAACATGGGCAGGACATTGGGGAGAGCCTCAACCAGGGTGACGTGGAAGTTCTCAGTGATGTCTGGAATCCACTTCTTCAGGTCGTTGTTGAAGAAGTCTTGGAGTTCTCCAGCGAACTCGACCCCCGTGGGCCCCCCGCCGACGACTACCATGTGCAGAAGGCGCTTCACTTCGTCAGTGCCCTGGCCCTTGAAAGTGGCCGTTTCACAGCAATCCATGATGCGGTTGCGGATGCGCTGAGCATCGCCCACCTCCTTCAGGAAGAGGCCGTGTTCGGTGACGCCCGGAATACCTGCTGCGGTTAGTATAGCCCACACGCTGGAGATTTTGCGCATTATTGCCGAACTCACCGAAAGTCGCGTTCTCTGCGCCCACACCTACGACCAGCATATCGAAGGGGACCTCGGTGGAGCAGACGTCACCCTTGACAGGTGAGTCATCATTGATGTACACAACCCTCTTCTCATAGTCGATTTTGGTGGCCTCGGCCTCGTAGTACTTGACAGCGGCCTTCTTGTGGCGCAAGAAGTTGCGGATGGGCTCCATGATGGAGCGGTGCTCGATGGTGCCGACGGTGCATGACGGGAGCAGGGGCGTGAATAGAAAGTAGTTGCGGGGCGAGACGACGATGACATTGTAGTTTTCCGTGTCGAGCTTCTTGAGCAGCGACACAGCGCCCCAGCCAGTGCCTGATGCGTGTCAATAGGAGCTCGCCTTGCCGGGCGGAGTGCATCTACTCACCGAGGATGACCAGTGTCTTCTTGCTCGCGTCGGGCTCAGGCTGGTCGCTGGGGTTGCGCACCTCGTAGATGCCGTAGCCGACGTATGCGAGGCCCGCGAAGCCCAGGGTGTAGGTGAGTCGCCATGTCCAGCGCAGGAATCGGAAGCGCTTCACGGGCTTGGGCGCCTGCGTCGACTGGCGGCGGATGGCCTGGCGCAGGGCGATCTGGTGGAATGTCGGGCGCGGGGTCCAGCGGGCTCTGGTGGCGAGCAGCGACGGTGACAGCGACGGGCGTGAGGTTGCAAAGGAGCGGCGTCCAGCCAGCTGGAGCTGCGAGACGAGGTTCGCGGCAGCCAGGGGCCGCATGCCGGGTGCCATTGGGTCGGACGGGAGCGAGGGTCGGCACGGCGAATTGGAGCCGGAAAGGGAGAGAAGGGTTGAGAGAAGGGAAGCGGCCGGTGCAGGACTGGGCGATGGTGGAGGAGGTCAGGTCGTTGAAGACGAGCGCCTTTGACTTTTTCGTGCGATGACGGAAGTCGTCTGCAAAGGCTAGGGGGCAGGGGTGTCTGTTGCGCTTGCTTCTGCTGGGCCCGCCGATAAGCCTTTTTGCCCTTAGCGTGTCGTCCGAGCGCGCTGACCAAACGCCAAAGTTCGCCGCCGAAGTTTTTGCACCAGAACATGCACGCTTGGCCAGCCCGATCCCACGCGCCATTTTTCTCTCCTGCAGCTTTCCACCGCCCATCGGACCGCCTCCCACGCGACCAGAGCATCAAATGTGCTATCCAGCGCCGCGGACCGCCGTCGTCTTCTGCCCTTCGCTGACTCTGCAATTGCTCTCATCTCCCATCTCACCTGGCCCCCGCTCTTCGATGGATCCAGTCCGCGGAAATGACTCGGCCCGGGCGCCCACGAGGGAGTGCCACAGCTGGTGAATGGTGCCATGGCTTCCCGCCGGACACCATGTTTCATTATCGACCACGCAAAAAGAGCCCTTCCAAAGCGAACCCCTTTTCGATTATTTCCACATAACACGTCTCCCTCCAGACTCCAGTGGTCACATTGTCAGTTGTCAGAGTTACAGAGGCACGCTGGGTTGGTTACGGCTTGGAGTTGGATTAATTATGTGCTATCTGTACTGTAGAGTTTAGATAGATCCAGATTGCTATCTCGGTCTACCAAGGTAGGTAGCGGCGCCGACGGCCCAATGAGCAACTCTACAACTCAACAGAACGAGTCTGAACAAGTCCTTAAGTTATCTTGAGCAGATACGGAGTATGTATAGTACGGTTACATAAGAAGATGGGCAAGCCTGGCAGGGCTTCGATCACCTGTCTAACGACTCCTCCACCATCACCTTAGGTCGGAGCAGGATTTGCTACGAAGGCAATGTAGGTGGTATTCGGCATCGAGTCGATTTCTTCATACCCAACGCTAACATGTCTTTACTGTACCGAAAGTTCTCGCAGTAGAGGAGCCAAAGTTCGTGATTTAATGCAAAAGGCCAAGTATATTTTTTCTACTTCCCAGTCTGTCCTTACTCTCCCGTCAAGTGACGCAAACGCTCTACTCTACTCTGCACTCTCACTGCCCCGAATAATGCACAATCACATTCCTCCTCTCCCCGGTAAACCCCACCTTCTCCATCCACTCCCTCACGCTCCGCACTCTCCCCGGCATCACCCGATCCAAAACCGCATAATCCGCCTTCAACAACCCCTTGTTCCCAGCAGACCTTCGGTACAAATTCCACCAATTCCCGAAATTCTGCTCGACCGTCAACAGCGTGGGATCGTCATCCCTATTACCCTCATACTGGCTGCCCAACCTATACCCCGGTGGTCCCGACATCCTCTCGGCAAGCCACTGCTCCTTGGATATGTCCTCATAGCGCGCGGGCTGCCCGGTCACGGCCGTGAAAGCAGAGGCCAGCATCTCGCCAGACGCATGCTCAACCGCCAACTTCAAATCCAGACCGGCAGACTCGTCCGGGTGCTCAAACACCCACTTGACGCCCCTAGCCACATCTTCCAGATGCACAAACGGCACCGCGCCCTCCTGCAGCGGATACCGGAACGCCCACACTCCGTCCTCCTGCCGCGTCGGCCGCAGCGTCTCATGCAGCATCTCGACGTACGGCCCCGTCGTCACAACGCTCCACCGCATCGGCGTCTGGCTTTTACTCTGCATCCACCCTGTCACGCGGCTCTTGCCCTCGTAGTGGCCCACGCGGCACGCCTCGTCGTAGCCCGCCAGCGCGAGCGCGTCCTCGAGCGCCGACCAGATATAGTGCTTCACGCCGCTTTGCACGGCGATCTCGAAGATGCGCATGCCCCAGTAGACTTCGGCGCGGATGCCGAGCGCGAACGAGTTCGTGTTCACGAAGGCGAGGTCGACGTCCTGGAAGGCGGAGCGCAGGTCGGCTTCGTTGGAGGCGTCGCCTGGGGCGATGCTGACGTTGGGGAGCGTGAGGAGGGATAGCGCGGTTGGGGAGGCCGGGTTGCGGGTTAGGACGCGGACGGCATAGTTGGGGTCCTGCGATAGGGCTGCGAGGTGGTGGTGTTGTCAGTGTCTGTCTGGGTGGTGGAACAGAGCAGTTTTCTACTTTACCTTGAACGATAGGGATGCCTTGGGCGCCGGCGCCGCCGACCACTAGAACGGTTTGCTGGCCCATGGTGAAGCAAGCGACGAGCTTCCTTGTTCCGCACTGCTTTCGTCTTAAGTATAGGATACAGACTGCTCTCAACCCAAAGGTCCTCGGAGAATTTGATGTAGATAGATAGTGTTGTACACTACATCGACCCCAACACCGACACTTGCTCCCCTTTTATACCCTGACTCCCTTCCTCCTTCCTCCTTCCTCCCCCAATTCTAATCACCACATCGACCGACCACATCCAGTGACCGCTCGACTTACCTGGCTTATGGCTTGGCCGCACACCCCAAGACCACGGCATTTAGTAGGTAACTCGGCATGGAGGTTGCTGTTTAGTACAAAGCAAAGCAAGTCCGCCTCTCGATCAGTAATTGGTAGTGAGACTGCGCACCGCACATTTTCATCACGCCTCGGTAGTGGAACTGCGGTGCGGTGCGGTGCAGTGCGGCCAGGCTGTTTTGGGATGGGGTGTTTAGTGATCGCGCATGTCTCATGCAGTGGATTAGTCCGGCACACTGGGATATGAAATTGTTAGAGTCTGTTGGTTCCCAACAGAGTTTAGCCATCGTAAAAGGGTATGTGTGTCGGCCGCAGCATCTGCGCCATAAGTTTTCATTCATGTCTAACTCAAATCTTCAACCCATAACCATCGTATCGTCGCCATCCATACCCACCGGCGACAGCTCAACAACAACGCCTCGACCCCTGCCCTCGAGCAGTTCTCTCCGCACTTCGGCACTGATGTTCTTGTGCCCCCTCGTTAGTAGTAAGTCTAACATGGCCTCCCTCTGGTCCTCGGTGATGTCGTTGCGGTAGCGCTGTGCGAACGCGAGCAGGCACTGGTGCCAGATCACGGGCAGCTTGCCAGTGCCGCCTAGATCACCCGCGACGGACCCGGTGTCCATGGCGTCGGCGTTGTTGATGACGGCGCGGAAGCGGAGGAAGTGGAAGACGAGCGCGTCGATGACCTGTGTGTTTTAGTCGCTGAGATTTTCACAACTGCGTGCAGACACGACATACCTTGTACGGCAAAGCGTACTTCTTGCACAAGAGCGTGTGGATGAAGATGTTGACCGGACCGGCGGCGTCTGGATCGCTCGACATTTGCTCGGCCGCGAGCTCGCACAATCGGTGCAGGGCCGCTGCGGAGTGGAGGACGGGCACGCTGACTTTGGCGACTACGCTTGCTACGATGTGTGCTTCGCGCTGGGTGCATGTGCCGTCTGCTAGCATGGGGAATATGACGCCCTTGAAGAAGGCGCTGGGCTTGTACAACGCCTTCTTCAGCGCGTTGTATAAGTGGATGTTCAGTTTTGTCGTCTCGCGTATGTTCTCCTGGACGGAAGGAAGCAGCACTAGGTTCAGAAACCGTTGGGCCGTGTAGGGTTTGGAGGAGATGAATATGCGGGTCAGGCCAAAAACGGCGTTGGGTGTCCAGTTTTCGGGCCGTGTTATGTCGATCAGTGTTTCCCATGCGGGGATTGTAGGGAGTATCTTTACGGCTTTGGGTATCTTTCCACTCTTGTAGCGAGACAGCAAGAGCCCTATCTGGCTGTACACTTCGATAACTTTGGTGGGAAGTTCAACCCCCCCGTCTACGTCTCCGGCGTCTGGCATGTCTGCTTGCGCCGGCTTGCGGGTTTCGTGGGCTGCAATCTTCTCGAGAATAAGGGCTGCGAGATCGGTGCCCGGACCCGAGGGTTGTGCTTCCTCGCCTGGCCAGACTATCGGGTTGTCGTCGGTGGGGATGAATTTGTTGAAGGTAGCTAGATCATTGGGGTCGATCTCCACTTCCTCTACCTCATCCTCTTCGTCTCCCCATGCCTCATCGTCATCGTACTGTGCCCCTGTCTCGTCTGTGCCGTCGTCCTCGCCGATTCGCGCCGCGTCAAAGTCGAATGCTGAGTTGGTAGCGGGGGGGCGCTGTGTCCGTTGCTCGTCCTCCTCAGCGAGCTCCCGGCCGAGCTCTAATATCCGTTTCGAGCTCTTGCTATCCACAAAGTCTTCGCCCTCCTTCTCATCCCGCGACCTCTTTTTCGCGCGCTTCTGCTTGAACGACGAGCCGACGTAGTCGTCGACGAGGGGGTTGTGGCGCGGGGGCTCGTGAGCGGGGGATTTTGGTGTTTTTGGCATAGCTGGCAGATCGGCGAGGCTCTGCTGTAGAAGAGGTCAAGGCGGCCGAGCGAAGGGTGGCCGATGTGACTTGGCGGGAGTCTCGAAGTCGGGCGAGCGGTGGTGGGGTTTGGCGGGACAAAAAGGTAAAGTCGTGGTGGGCCGAACTTTTTCTGCACGCTCCACTGGCCGAGCCGTGCGGGCGACTTCCTGATCGGCGGGCGCGCCTCACGCTGGCTTCAGTAGGCGCGTCCGACAGCTGTTTCCCACCACAACCAGCCTCACCGCCGCCATGGCTGAACCACAGACGCAGTCTCGCTCCAACACCCCCGGAACCACGGCGCCCGCGATGCGGCGGCCATTGGACGAAGACCATGCGCCCGCCGTGTCCTCGCCGCTCAACCCCAATCCCGATGCTGCCACGCGCTCCCGCCCTCGGGCGCCGCCGCGCGAGCAGAGAGAGAAGCGGGAGACGCTTAAGAAGCGCGAGGCAACGTCGTCCAACACGCGTGCTAGCACCCCCAGCCAGAAGTCGAAGAAGGAGACGGTGAGCGCCGACTCGCCCATGCGGTACTCGATCCCCGAGCCCAAGCACTCCGACTACGACCCCCCGCGGGACGCCATCTTCCTGTCGCGCGAGCCGCACCCGCTGTACGCACCAGATGGGCGCACCGAGCTGCGAAAGGCGCAGGACCACGCGTGGAACAAGAAGGGCTACAGGTACACGCACTGTGTGGCCGACCCGCTGTTCAGGCACAAACAGTTCTACCGCCAGAGCGACTCCAAGCCGTATGGGCCGCGAATGAGCCATGAAGACTGCGACAGGTGGTTTCACTTCGACGACAGCGCGTCCATTGTCTCGCAGGAGAAGGGCTGGCGGATGGGCCGGGGCAATGTGGTTGCTAGAGAGGGCAGGGTGTACTACGAGGTGAAGGTGCTGCGAGGCATACCTGCCGACGGCCCCAAGGATCCCGTTGACCCCAAGACTGGCGACACGGTTCCTGGGCCGCATATCCGCATGGGCTGGGCCAGACGAGAAGCGCCGCTGGATGCGCCTGTGGGCTTCGACGGGTACAGCTACGCCATTACCGACGCCCGCTTCGAGGCCCAGCATCGCTCACGAGCGTCCAAAATATACAGGCCTTTGCCCAAGGGAGCCAAGACCAAGCACATGAAGGCCAGACCACCCCACGGCAAGCCGGCGCCGGTTGAGTACGTGACCGACCAGCACATCAACGAAGGCGATGTAATTGGCCTCGAGATACAGTTACCTTCCCTATCTCTACACCGCAAGGTCGTTGAGGGCACCTATCACTCTGCTGTTGATGTAGGCGACGGATTCGATGTGGCGCCACCCTCCCGAGACCCCTTGAACCTCGACAAACCCCTGGACATCATCCGCGACCGGATTCCCGTCCCGTACAAGGGCAACTTTTACTTTGAGCAGCTCGACTACCAAACCACCAAAGCCGTCGAAGCGTACCACGACCGCGGCCCTGTTCCCAAGATCCACCCGTCTCCCAATCACGAAGATGTCAGCGTGCGCTCGCTCCCGCATTCACATATCAAAGTGTACAAAAACGGCAAGGAAGTCGGCATTGCTTTCGAAAATATCCTAGCCTTCCTACCTCCTGCTAGTATACCATCTGCCGAGGCCATCAAAGCGGGTGCTAGGGCAGGCTTCGATGACGGCATGGCCGGCTACTTTCCCGCCATCGCCCTCTTCAACGGCGGAGTTGCACAAGTCAATTTCGGTCCGGACTTTTGGTGTCCTCCAGAGGAAGTTCAGAAGCAGCGTGAGAAAGACACAGAGATGTTTGGAAACGACACCGCCGAGAAGACAATCCCAGAAGGCCGGAAACTGCGCGCGATAGCGGACAGGTACAAAGAGCAAATAGCGGAAGATGTAGTGTGGGACCTCATCGATGAGGTGGACTTCTTCTCACAAGATGGTGGCTGGGAGTACAAGGGCGAGACGCCGCAAGATGTTGCGGGCAAGTCGACTCCCAAAGCTAGGGGCTTTGCAAATCCGGACGAGAACGTGGGTGTTGAGGTGGGGAAGAGGTACTGATGGCGATCATGCTAGTCACAACTCATTATTCGGGGTTATCACGGTTTGGATTTAAGGGGTGTGGTGTGGCCCATCCAGTGTGCTAATTCTGAACAATTCATTGATACCCGTTCACCAGTTCTAGGCACCCTCCCACCGCCACTATGGAAGCAATGCAGAAGGATGTTTGAACCCGTTCCATGTGTGAGAGCTAACGCGCGCCCTGTGCACTGTCGCATCGATAACCACAAGCGCAACGACTTGACCTAGGCCGTCTTGAGAGTAGCGGGGAATTGTGGATACCTTACTACATACCGGTGGTATCTCCCAAAGCGACCTCGGCCGTCAAAGGCATATATAAATTACAGACGAAGGGCGCGACTAAGCGGTGACAGTTATTTTCGCCCGGTCGGTGGGCGTACATCTATCCGCTTCCTCACTTGGCCCATCTTCGCATAGAGCTCCTACCCCGCACAATGGACTCGTCACAGTTTCGCGAAGCCGGTCACGCCGCAATTGAAGATAGTACAAGATCCTAGTACCTACTCACTATACCATAAACTGACAAATTGCCTAGTTGCTCAGTACTATGACACTCTGGCGGAACGACCTGTTTTGCCCTCCATCGTTCCCGGTTACTTGCGCCCGCAGCTCCCCGACAGTGTGCCAGAGGAGGGTGAAGAATGGAGCAAAATCCAGTCAGACATCGAGCGCGTGATTGTGCCCGGCCTCACCCACTGGCAGTCTCCAAAGTTCATGGCTTTTTACCCCTGCAACTCTTCTTTCCCAGCCATGCTTGGTGAGATGTATTCGGCATCGTTCAATGCCGCTGCATTCAATTGGATCTGCTCCCCTGTCGTCACGGAATTGGAGACGATAGTTATGGATTGGGTGGCCAAGCTACTGAACCTGCCAGACTGCTATCTGAGCCATGGCGAGGGAGGAGGTATTATCCAGGGGACGGCCAGTGAGGTTGTGCTTACATCTCTTGTTGCCGCCCGCGAGAGGATTATTCGGCGGAGATTGAAAGACGTGCCAGAAGGAGAGGAGAGGATGGACAAAGCCGCTGAAATGAGAGGTAAACTGGTTGCACTCGCCTCCGAACATGTACATTCAAGCACTCAAAAGGCCGCTGTTATCGCTGGCACCCGGTTCCGAACTGTCCCTGCCCCAAAGGAGCATAATTTCAGTGTCACTACAGCGGCATTACGGCAAACGATTGAAGAGTGTAAAGTCAAAGGCATCGAGCCGTACTACTTCACAGCAACACTCGGTTCGACTGCGACATGCGCCGTCGACGACCTTGCCGGCATCGCCGAACTAGCGAAAGAGTATCCCGACATTTGGATCCACGTAGACGCGGCATATGCTGGCTCCGCCCTCATCTGCCCTGAATACCAGCACCTGTGCCCCCCTCTCGCCGCCTTCGACTCGTTCAATTTCAACATGCACAAATGGCTCCTGGTCAACTTCGATTGCTCCGCCTTCTTCATCAAGAAGCGCAAAGACCTCATCGACACATACTCGATCACGCCGTCCTTTCTGCGCAACGAATTCTCAGAGTCCGGCATGGTGATTGACTACCGCGACTGGCAGATCCCGCTTGGCCGCCGCTTCCGGAGCTTGAAGGTCTGGTTCGTGCTGAGGACGTACGGGGTGAAGGGCCTGCGTGACTTCATCCGCGGCCACATCAAGCTCGGCGAGTACTTCCACACGCTGCTAACGTCGCGTGCGGATCTCTTCACCGTCGTCACCGCGCCGGCGTTTGGCTTGACGACTTTCCACGTCAATGCTCTATCCGCATCTGCCTCAACGCTGTCCTCTTCGCCGGCAAACAAACCCAATCCGGCGCATGAGGCGTATCTTAACGACTTCACCAATAGTGCCGAGGCGCAGTTCCGTGAGGATGCGACCCAGGTCACAAAACAGGTGTATGAGAAAGTGAATAGTCAGGGAGAGTTCTTCCTGACGAGTACGGTGGTGGGTGGAGTCTACATCATTCGCGTTGTGAGCGCCACACCGACTGCCGAGGAGAAGTATCTGAAAAGCATGTTTGATGTGTTGGTGGAGTTTAGTGAGGAGGTGCTAGGTAAAAGGAAGGCATAAGGTACCCGGGTGGGCTGTGTATGTCGACGCTAAGTAGGAGATCGTATGAAAGGCCACAGTACGGGTTTTATTGCCATTGCGTCAAGTAGTGGTTTCTCGGCTGTGGTTCGGTCTTGCCTTGTTACGGGGATGTTACATAAGCTTGCATGTCAGCGGGGTCGAAGCTGTTGCCTGCCCCTGCCCTCATAATCGGCTTCCTTACTTTTATCCTCACTTTTTCACTCTGCGTCTTCCTGTTCCAATCTCCCTCATTCATTATACGTCATATGTGGTACATGCCACGCCTCACCGTCGAATTAACGGGAACGTATTGATATATATCGTTGTCAGCCTTAGGCGGCGTTTTAACGAGGAGTCGTCTCTCTGCTCGTGAATTCTAAGAGCTAGGAGAGCACCATGGAACACCATTCGTGTCGACATTGTGAACGCATCGGGCCTATTACCATTCCGGATTCTATGTCACTTCAGCACATCGACGACATCGACTTAAACGATATTTCACATGGCATAGCTGAAGGGTGCACATTCTTCAAATGGGTTATGGCCGAATTTACCGAAATACATGAACAGTCACTGGATGTTCCACATAGTTCAGTAGCAGTTTTGGACGAAGAAACGCGCAAAGTTCTACCTCAAGATCTGAAATTCTGTGCTAAAGTGGGCTTCATAGGCTCTAGAAGAGTGGCGTTGGTGCAAATAGGACTTTGGAACACCGTCGAGAATGCACCATATTACGAAAGAGATGGTCTTTCTCTTGAGCTGGCGGTCTCGGAAGGTATGTCCCTAGCTCCCATTCTATTACTGGTCGAAGTGCGAAATTTGATGTTTGGGATTATTTTCCTTAATCACCCGCTTATTTATGTACGTACAGACAGCAGCTTATCGAGCGGCATCTCGACACGGCCTATCAAAGCTTCTCCTAATACACCGGAGTCATACGAACTAGCCAGCTCTTGGATATCAAATTGCCGACATGATCATCAGCAAAACCCCACCAACTTGCCAAAGTTCGTTCCGACACGCCTTTTGCGAATTAGTGCCGATAATGGCGATATTGACGCTCGGATAGTTCATACAAAATATGACGAAAACTACTCGTACTTAGCACTGTCTTATTGCTGGGGAGGTGATCAAGAACACAAAACTACTCAGCGTCGTCTTCAAGAAACAGATGGTTGTGTTAACGTCGCTAGCACGCCCAAGACAATTCGAGATGCAATCACAGTCACAATAAATATTGGCTATCATTATTTATGGGTAGATAGTATATGCATCATTCAAGATGACGACCACGATAAGGCGACGGAAATAGGGATGATGTCTTCGATCTTCAGCCACGCTGTCCTCACTATCGCTGCTTTCTTTCCTACCAATGTGCGGGAAGGGTTCCTCCAAGAGCGCAAGTTGCATGATATTTTCGAACTACACACTCGACACATCGGGGGTGAGGAATCCAGCAAAGCTTATGCAATCCCGCGCCCATATTATGACCCTGCAGACGCTCTCGCTACCCGCGGCTGGTGTTTCCAGGAAAGAATCCTTTCGACTCGGATCCTAGAGTATCGTCGGCATCAGATCCACTTCCTCTGTTCCATGGGGTGCAATTTCAGCGATGGCTGGCTCTTGTCTGGCCAGAAGGGCCGTCCCTCAATTTCCGATGCCCTAGTTGGCTACAACACCCTGGACGAATCACAACTGCACGAAACATGGGAAAAACTCGTAGGTAATTATACTGGACTAAAATTGAAATTCCCCGAAGACCGTATTCTCGCCATTTCAGGAGTCGCGCAGAGATTGGACGACTTGAGGAGTAGCGGTGAAAAAGATCTTTACCTTGCAGGTCACTGGCTATCCAGGCTTCCGGAGGCTCTACTATGGTATCTCTGGCGCTTCTCCTTGGAAGAGCCTGAAATATCCTTCTTTGTCGAGGAAGAATTCCTCTTCGATGAGCTGAGTAAAAAAAGGAAGCCCACTTGGTCGTGGACATCTCTTGACTATAGAATCAACTACGATAAAACCGGGAACTGCAACGCTAAGCAAGATTTTGAACTTGTCGATTATATCTATGAACTTCAAACCCCCAGTGCACGATGTGGAGCTGTCAAGGACGCCATATTGACGGTCAAGGGCCGAGTGAAGAGCGCATGGTGTTATACTGCCTCGCTCGGGAAGGGCTCGGGAGCCATAAGCATACAACTCCGAGCGGACATACATGGTGAACAAATGGCTGTAGTCTGTCTAGACGCACTGTGTCCCGAACTCAAAGACGTAGGTGGATCGAAACAGGTGTACGTGCTGGAAGTCCATCCTCCTCTAAACTGCACTTGCCTTAGATTGGCGCGTGGTCTGATATTGGAGGAAGAATCAAGAACCGGTACCAGGCGAAGATTTTCTCGGCTAGGTGTTTTCATTGTTTTTGGGCCTTTGGACGCCAGCGGACATCTTGTGCGTCCTGAAGAGCTGATACGGTTCTTCGGGGATTGCGAAAGAGATATTGTCGATCTGGTATAATTTGGAACAGAGCCTTGGGTACGACGTTTCAACGCTTTGTTAGCTCAAGTAGCGTATATATCGCAGGGAACACTACAACGATCTATCTCCTGTCGCCGCATTTATTCATTGGGGAACGTTGAGCTAACTCAGACTACAGAGTTTCCAGCTGACTGCACACGATATCAACGAATAGCCAAGACAGCATCGCGGCTGACCTGACCGTGGCAATGACCTAGGATTACTCTTTTGTTCAGACAGTACACAATCTTCACGACAAGGTCGTTCCATCCTTACACTAACACAACATCCCTCACTTTCTGCTCTCCAAAGAACTCTTCGTCAAACTCGACGCCACCTAGCGACCACTGATACCCCGCGTACTCGTACTGCTGCTCTTCCCTACTTCTCAACACCGCAGCGTGTGCACACCCTTTCAACGCCCACACCTCATCTCCCGGTTCATGTCCGGCCTCGCTATCTTTCAGCGCGCACACCATCACTTCGCCCGTGTCGAGCAGACAGTATCGCGGTCTCGCGAGGCGGAGCAGCGTATACAACAACTGGGTGTGCGAAGGGGAGAACGGGCCCGACGCCGAGTTCCCAAACACACTGCGGAGTTTCACGTCAGCGCTCAAGTTTTCGAGCGCCGCCACGCCGGTATAAATAGACGGGAACGGCGCAAGATACGCCTCCATGAGCTCGTCTAGCGACCGGAACGCGAGGATATCTTGGGGCAGCCGGTTTGTCTCCACTTGTGTGCGCATCCATTCCGCGAACACGGTTTCGAGCGACTGATCCGTGATATCCGCGCGCCCAGTGAGGATCGTGTCTTCGACGAAAGCGAGGTAATCTGCGCCGGCATCGCCGCGCGAACATCCGCAGCAGATCACGCTTCCGAGCAGCGTGCCTTGCACGGTCAAGCGCTGGCCATCGTCTGAAAACGAGAGATTGGAGGCTTTTGTTTTGGCGTCTTTGTGCTTTGAGATATGTCGAATATCCGGGACCCAGCTGGGGCAATCTTTCAGACTGCTTTTATGGCACTCAATGATCATTAAGCTGTTAGAACTCCGTATGATGTACCTTGCGTACGCCTGGCACACTTTCTCAAAGGGCAGCCGGTAATCTGGCATCAGCTCCTTTGGCAGCAGTTTCGCATCGACCAAGCCCAACAACCCATAGAGATGATCATGTGCCACCGTAGCCTGCTTGCTAGATAGCTGCCGCACCAGATGCAGCAGCTTCTCCCCCGGATTGAGACCGCCGAAGTTGACCATATCGCCCGTTGGCAAGTTCTGATGCCACGCCGATGCCACCACCATCTTGGCTATACCCTCGATATCCCCGAGCAGATTGTGGAAGTACGCCTGCGACGCGCCATCCAACGACGCTTGCTCACGGAGAATCCGCATCCCAGCCGCATACACAAAGTTCAGGATGAAATCAAACGAGCCGAGCAGCGCAATCGGCGGCCGCCGACTCAGCACAAACTCCTGGACGACCCACGTCCGCGTAAACCACGGGTTCCGCAGCAACGCACCGTACTGCTCTAGGAAAGCGGGGAACGAGGCTCCTAGACGTGCGGCTAGTGGCGTGGCGTTCGCCATTCCGGCCTCGTCTCGCACCATGGCGAGACCCTGACGCAGCTCTACAGTTCCACCGCTCCCAGGACCTGGTGCGAGGGTTTGCGAGGGCAAACCGAGCCACACCCAGACGTGGCTGGCGGACGAGTAAATTGCGTCCATGCGGGGGACTTGCGTGTTCTTCTCGTCGGTATCGGCCTGGTTGATGCAGATGGCGTCGATCCACCAATACATGCGGTGAATCCCTCTCTCCTCGCTACTTTTTTGAACAGTACCCGCGTTCCGCTGTAACAGCCTGTCCCGCAACACCTCGGGGCTCTTGACCGCCATGTCCAGGAAACTAAACAAGTTCGCCGTCGCCTCGAAAGCTCGGCTGTCGACGTAGATTTTTTTCTTCTCTTTCGGGGCACCCCATACGTAAGATAGAGCGTGGAATTCGAGAGTTTCAGAGAGTTCGACTATGTGGAGCTTGCAGCGGATATCTGGAGCATTAGGTGCGCTTTCGAGTGTGACTACGCGGATTTGGGCGCCTTGGAGCGGTTCGTAAAGAGGTTCGTCTAGCGTGAGTGATTCCATGTCGAAACCTGCGCAAACTCAGCCGTGGTGCCCGAATTTATATATTTCGACGGAAACAGGGGAAATTTGGAGAAGTAATGCAATGCTAATTCGCGAGAACCAGGGCTGATATAATCTAGGTATATGGCAGACTGGAATTCCGAGAGGCGCAGTCGGGGCGCAGTCACATAAGCACACTATATCGGGATTCCAGCACATGCATAGCAAAGCCCGTGTCCAACCCGAATCGGCACCGTTGACTACCACGCAGAGAGAAATGATAATGGGACGGAAGATAAATGGAGAGTAGCGTAGCCTCTAGGTCAGACTGTGGAACGTAAAGAGATAGACCAACAGAGAAATGAGTATCGCTGCTGTGAGCTTGAGGTAAGTGCTACTGTGCATAAAGCTGTGAAGTGAAGTGTCCGACGTAAAGCCTCACCCGATCTACTCTACAAAGTCGGAACAGCAAGATGACCTTCCCCCAAAACAGCCGGACCCACACCCATCACTGCTTCTACCAGTATGTTACTCGATGACTGTGATTGCACATGTACACGTTAGCAAGCATTTTCAGTGCGCAAACATATAACATGTCCGAATCTGGGTAGGCCGAATACAGGGAATCGGTGCGGTCATCGGCACCTGTCTATTCCTCCATCGTACACCAGAATTAGAGACCCAGCCAGACCAAGCGAAACCAGCACATAGGTCTGATACGCCTACATATAGGCGGCGAACCACAACAGTCGCTCTAAAAACGCCGGAGCGCAAGCTTACGGACATCCTTCACCTACTCCCAAGATTTCGATAACAGGGAAGTGATAACACAGCAAGTAAGACAGCAAGTACAGCGAAAGACAAGGTAAGGAGACGCCATGATCTATGGGCGAGGAATATAGACGGAGCCTCAGGAAGGATTTGATTTAACGCCAGGGAATGCTGTGATGCAATAGAAAAGGGATTCGAGAATAAGAGTTACGAGGGGCGTCCGATGGTAGAGTTTCAAGTGCCTCGACCGAGGAACTTCTTGCCGAGAAGTAGTCTAGACTTCTTTCGTGTACTGTGCTTCGTTAGTATCATATTCCAGGCGAATATAAACCAAAGACTTACGTGTCATCATTATCTTCTCCCGCAACGCCCGCCGAGTCCCTGACACTCCCCGATCGCTGCTTATGCCCAAAAGGTGTGACCTGGGTAAAATGCCTAGACAGGCTCGTGATCATATTTGCATGGTCCGGCTCCGTCTGATCAACCCTCGATAGTTCCTCGGCGAAGGCACGACCATCTTCCACCGTATTGCCTATGCCCAGACCACCGTCCCTCCAGCTACCCCCCATGACGCTGCCGACGCCGTTGCCGGTGGTACTTGGCCCACTTATTCCGCTACGCATGCTACTCTCTTCACTGACGGTCGAGAACATGCTGCCCCTACCACTGGCAAAGGAACGCCTGGAGACAATTTCCCCAGATGCATCGGAGCCACCGGGTGATTGATCGCGCAAGGAATTGCTGTCGGTGCCAGATAGATTCGGCGAGGTGTTTAGCATGGCGCTCGAGTTTGCAATCTGGCGCAGGCGAGTTTGCGTGTTCTTGTTCGGCCTATGGTGGGAGAATTTATTACCAACAATGGCTCCAGCGTGGGATATCAATGCCCTAATGACGTCCTTCTTCAACTGGAGTGCAAGGTCCAAATTGGACCATGTCTTGTTTCGATATTCAAGGGTTGGCATCCTGAATACCAGATCGTGTACATCTTCAAAATTCCTTTGTCCCTTCCCCTTGAAGCTCAGACAGAGCACCATGGATGGGATTTTGACATGGGCAAGCGTCATGTAGTTTGAAGCACGCGTCATCATCTGCGTTAGATCGTCGCTCCGAGCGTTCTTGTTCGCTGATGATTTCTTGTCGCTGGTGGTAGAGCGAGACAAAGTAAATCGCTTGGTAGTCCTATCAGAATCAACACTAAATACTGACGTGTTGGAAGTGGAACCCGAGCGTAAGGAGCCGGGACGTGGCATGGGTTTGACATTGTCCGGGGCCAGAGCTGAGCTAGGATGGAGAGTTCTTCGAAATTCACTACCGGATCGAGATTGTGAATCACGGAAGAGGCGGAGGTTATGGATATGTGGTCGTTTCTCGGGACTGCTCTTCGATTTGCGATCCAACTTTGTCTGAGGATCGGGTAGACGCAAGGTCGGAACAAGGCGCAGTTTGACGGCGTCAATGTTCCCCTCAGTCTCGGGTAGTACGACACTCACGTTGGAATGTGAGGTAGATGCGATGCTCGCACTTTCCTCTTCTTCCTTTTCTTCCTCATGCGCTGGTAGCATGTGCTTCACCAAGAACGGCGAGAACCCGCCGCTATCCGGTGTGTTGTCTTTGACACCGGGAAAGACGTATTCAAATAGTTTCTTTCCAATGTCATACTCCAGCTGCACCTTCAGAGGGAACAGGTTGACTTCGAAATGGTCCATGACAGGGATACCGGCAATAGCTTCGAGCATGACCCAATGTACCCTCAACATTTTACTATTCTCGTTTTCCGGTAGTGGTCGGTTGTCTTCCATGTATGGCGATATCATATTCGGGTAGAGTGCGTTTGGGAGAAGATTGAGACCGGTCATTTGTTCGATTTCCATCGAGTTAAGGTTGGAACCATCATTGTTGTCAGTGCGGTCGTATAACGCATTCTTAAGCTGGAATTCGGCAAGGGATTCCTGACCTTCGCGTAGCAAGTGCCAGACAATGTCAGAAGCGGAAATGTAATAACGCAAAAGCCCAGTCGACTGTTTGGTTTGAGCACGATCGTCCGACTTGCGCTGAGATGTAGTGATGGCTTTCATGACGAAGAAGAGCTCGTCCTCGAATATAGTTAGATCTTTCTCAACTTCGACGCGATCGTTCCACCCTTGCTTGTCCAAGGATTTCTCGTGGATCTGGAAGGCCATCTTGATTTCTTCCAGCTGTCGGATGCGCTCTTGGAGACCAATGACCAAGCCAGGTGCACCTGTGAGATCGCTGAAGTCGGAAGCAAGCATGATCTTTTCTAGTCGCTCGTTGCGGGTTTTCTCCAGGGGCTCGCTATACAGAAGCAAATCCAGAACAATGACATACATGGCATAGTATTGGCGTGAGTTACAGAGTGCCCGTACATGAGGAAAATCAACCCAGACGTGATCAATCCTGTTTTCGGTATTTGGAGGGGCACCAGCCGTTCCAGGGTCTCCCCCGGAAACGTCGTCGTTGTATTTGAGGCGAAGTGTGTTGTACTTGTCGTAGCGCAGACTAGCTGACGTTCTCTGTACAACCCTTTGGAAGCCATAGGGGTTGGTGTTGAACTCAAACATGACCTCAAAGGGCACCCAGGGCGGCCATGCTGACCCAGTTGGAGTTCCATACGTGCTGCCCGAGTACATGTGGATATCTTCAGGAGTGAAGCCCTTCGAGTTGGTGACAAAGATCTGGAGACTGTCCATTGCGGCCGTAAAGCGTCGTTGAACAAGGCCGGACACTTCATCCATAACACGGTCCTTGTCCATAATCTGAATTATCTTGAGTTGCATGCCTTTGGCCGTGACCAAGACAGCAGCCTTTGTATCCTTTTCGCTCTGAAGCTGGATCTGAGGCGCAATAACACGCACTATGTATGCATTCTGGGCGAGAAAATCGACAGCAATGTCGTCTCCAGGATGGTCGTGGGCTGATTTGGTTCCCTCTGCATTGTCGGGATCGTTGGCATTGACAAAGCGTTTGCCGTCATTCAAAAGTTGCTGAACGCGGTCGTGAATACTGAGTTCGTCATCTTGTTCGGGTGACATTGGAGAAGTAGGGAATTGGTCAGCGCCAGAAGCCGGGGGTTGGCGCGACTTCTTCTGTTCCTCGACTATGTCCAGGATGAACTTGACTGCTCGCCGCGACATGTAATACACAAAACCTCGGCGCTGACTGACTTGGTGAATATAGCGCAAGATTATATTACGTAGGGAGTTGCTCCATTTCAAGTGGACGTTGTGGATGATGAAACGATTGTTAAAGTCGCTGATGTAATCAGCCGCCGGAGAGGGATCCCCACCCTTGGTATTAGAATTTGTCGAACTGTACTCTTCCTGAGCTTCGAAGTATTCGTCGTCTTCGTCTTTCTCTACATCCGGTACGGCATTACCATCGTTAGTCTCTAAACGCTCCAGAAGACTCTGGTGCATCGATAACAGAAACTCTTGCTTGCGTTGTAAGAAAGCAGAGTGGTTACGTAAGGACTCCAATCGTTTCTGGTGCACGCCATGATCCTCTATTTTGCGGACAATGTGCAGTTCCTGCTCCCCAATAGCCCGTTGGTTTTGTGAAAGCTGCTCCTTGACCCGTTCGAGACGCTGCTCAATGAGATAGCATTGCACCCGCCGCGGGTCATTTCTCGCTGACATAACGCAATGGTGTGTTGGCTCGTTGCCGAAAGGACTCGTCCGATGCGCATCGCCAGAGATGTTATCTCCATGATCAGTCTGGCGGAAATAGGTGAATCTTGGAGCAAAGGCTAGCGGAAGAATGTGGGTATCAGGATTGCGGTCGGACGGAAGAATCCAACCAAGCTCGACGAAATCGTCCATGTCTACCCAGCCCCAGTCGTTGTCTGGTATCGTAAAACTAGACAGATCAGCAGTTACATGCTCTTGCTCACAGCTTGCAAGCACCTCTGGTGACATAGTTTCCACGTCATCCGAGTCCGTTCCGCCGATGCGGGCAGACACGGCTCGAACGTCGGTCTTGATCAAGTCTAGTAGCACCTGATTTATCCTCATACCCGTTGTCTGATTCTGTTTGCTGTCTTGCTGGTTCTTGGGTGCTTCAACAACAGTCCTGAACTCCTCACGTCGCATGTGGAGATCGAGCATGAAGCTGTCCACCCGTGCTTTGAGGCCAGTGGCAGATACTATGCCTTGGCCATAGTCTTCCGCGTCCTTGTGTTTGTACACGTGGCTCATGTACAGAGGTGAAAGTAGCAGATTGTATTTGATAGTGGCCAGATGACGTCCGAACTTCTTACTAGACTTTTCAATACCGGGCCATATCTTGCCCTGGCGGATTGGCAACGACATTGCACCGGAGAACATGGACCACCAGTTGAAAAAGTGGGTAAAGAAACGAGGAGTAAGGTGGACACTATTATATGTCTTGGAAGGCTCGAGGTTTGCGACAGACCACTCACGGTCGTACGGAGCAGCAATGGCAAGTGACATATGAATGTGGTGGCTTCGAAATCCCTTGAATGCGTCGTAACCCTGTATAAAAGTTAGGAACGATTCGCTTTTAAAGAGTTTGAGGTAGCATACTCGGCCATTGCCTGGCTTAACGTATTTGGGGTTCTTCAAAACCACCTCATAATGTGGTATAAAGTCGAATGATCGTTTGCCTTGCTCGAGATTCCGCTCAAACACAAGCCCAGCTACCCAGCGCACGTTGCCGTTGAGCTTCATAACTGTCTTCTTAAAGATCGCGAGCTGCTTGTAATTTGTAATGCTGGACGCATTTTCACCATGGCCAACCTGCTCTACCTCAGCCTCATGCCGCGCGTAGTGGCCGAGGTCTGGAATTGCCAAGATGTAGCTTCCACTATTCACCACCATGAAGTTCCTAGGGTCCTCGTCTTGGGCGATGCTTAGGTGAACATCATTCTGCCAACACATAATAAAACCAGCGCCATGGCCGGTTACCATGTATGGATCGCGCGAACCTAGATATATTAGAGATCGTCTAAAAAGAAAATTAGAAAGACCAACCTTTTAGAATTAGATGCACATCACCGTCGCCCTTCCAAGAGACATTGAAGCGGGAATGAAAGGTGAGTCTGATTTTGTCCCAAAACCCTACCCTTTCAGAAGGATCTACTGCGGGTTTGGTGAAACTCTCGATAACTTGCATCATGTCTTGGATTGCGGGCTGATATGATGTGCCCCATGTTATCCTTGTTGGGTAGGCTGAGTCGATATCAATTGTCATATCCGAATAGGTTTTCACCGGCGCGATAGTGCGACGAACGTCAACAGCTAAGCCTCCAGTAGAATCGCCTGTTGCTGTCTTCTCTGTGGGAATGATCACCACGCGACTTACTCTAGACGACTCTGCATTTCTGTACTCTTCCGCGATGACGAAGTCAGTTTTCATCGAAAGACTCGGGTGACGTGTGGGCTGATTGGATTGTATCGCCGGGACGTGAATCAAAGGCAAAGGGTAGTCGCGTAGCTGAATTTTGGCCTCTCCCATGTTGACTTGCACGTGCATTGGGATGAGAAGTGAATATTGCATATCATAAGGCATACCCTTGCCCATACGGTGGAGGAACTTTGGGTATTCGGATATTGGAAAAGAGGGCTTGTCGAGAATGATATCCAGATCGCTTATAACGAGCATCATCAGAGCCGGCCTCTGGGGAATGGCCAGTATGGTCTCTTTATGGTCCACCTCGTCAGCAATATCATCAAGCCCCCAAAATAGGGATCGGATATCATTCATGGAGTGGTTTTGGTAAGCCATGGCATGATCAATGCGCTTCTTCCAGGTTTGCGCATTAAGACGGTTCAATCGATCGCGAGCCTCTTCAACAGATGTTCGAGAAGACCCACTGAGGCCTGTGCGACCGTCCTTGTCATACCGCAATGGATGGTCCGATCTATGCTGATGTGGTGAACCTCGGTCGCTACCAGTTTCACTCTTGCTTCGAAATTTGACATCTTTGTTCTTTCTAGACTTACTGCGTCCGCGGTGAGCGTGCGCGGATCGTGTACGGTGTCTTGAACGGTCGTCTTCCTCGTGAAGTTTCTTTACCTTAATATCGAATGCGTGTTCTCGAGCAAGTCTCTGCTTTTGCTCCATGAGCCCATGCCGATAGATGACACCCAACTTCCACTCAAAAGACCCGTCTTCGATCTCAAACAGAACAGCCCGGCTGCGGAACGATATTTTCGGGACATGTCTGGGACCTTCCGGATCTTTGTCAAGAACGTATTCGTTTGTCCCAGTTTTGAATCGGTGATGTAGCTGCTTGACAGTCTTGACGACATTGGCGACATTGTCGAACACCTTGTGCATGACAAGTTGGTGTGGGACGGCGAGACGGATTGCATCACTAACAATATCGAATGACTTATCCTCCGTTATAGTGTTGCCGTATCTTCGTTTGGATTGTCGATAATCCATCCGTAGCGATTTTACACTCACGAGTCGACTCCAGACTTGTCCAACGTGTGGATTTCCGGCGTACATTCTGATTAGTCGGGAGCGAAGAAACGGACTGGTCCAGCGATGTCGACCAGCTTCCAGTCCATATACGTGGAGCATGAGAGGTGGCTCAGCAGGCATATCAGCTTTAATTTGCATAAAATGAGCTTTGACGTCGACAGTCACAATCTCCAATTTTCCTCCTGTGGCAGAATCAATATCATCGCTATCAAGAGGGACACCTAGATGACGTGAAGTTCTAGGAGATATCGGCTCATTGACTGCCTTAGAGCTTGGATTGAACGACCGCTTAAGAACCATAGTGGCGATGCCGATTGCAAAATGCCGATATAGAGAATAATGTAAGAATAGACTTTGGCAGAATGAGTGGATGTGGAAGACTGGACCCTGTTTATCCGTGGAAGTAGTGAATGCGACTTCCATTCGCGGAAGGGAAAGGAAAGGATCCGATTCCCATTGGTCAGCTGCTTCAAGAACGAAGCCTTCGAAGCCTTTCCAGTGGAGCGCTAATCTCCTCCCATCCGTGGCGTCGACGAGCTGTTTTCGGGGCGAATTGGGAGAAGAGGGAGTAGTCGGTCGTAAGAGATATTCATCCCGGTTAATCGTCCTACTCGGCGCTCGTCTACGTGGGACTCGCGGTTCATGCTCATCTCCTTTGTTTTGGCGATACTCAGCCGTCCACGACTCGAGGTGCAAGGCTACACCCCGAGCATGTTTGGAGACATCGGGATCAACGCCGGCCACTTCAATGTTCACATCAGAACCTTGCAGTTGTACATGCGCGAGCCAACTGGGTAGACTACGCAAAAAACTTGTTCCTTGACTCTTCGGCATACCTCGTCTCCTGCGTACATCTTTCTGGAGTTGGACTACGATCTGGCGGAGCCCTTCACTGATTTCTGGACGAACCAGATAAACAGAAAAAGACTGGGCAAGTCCATTTACAATGACTGAGACGTCCGGTGAAGCGGTTAGGTGCAGCTTCAGTTCCAGGTGGTCGGCCAGAAGCAAATTGTACTTCTCACCTGACGCAGTTTGGTAGTACAACTGTTGCGAATTCATGCGGAAAGTCGAAACAAGCGCGTAGTGAAGATCGCCGTCAGCTGCATGCGAAGACTCAACGTCGAGTGAAAACGAAGACGAGGCGGAAATTAGCAGATCAAACTCTTCAGTGCCCTTTTTGATTGGCTCTGTGGGAGGTAGTGTGACGCGTACGACAGGCTCATGGACAGAGATCTTGATGCTTGCTTTTGGAAGTAATCTCCGCACGAGATGTCGCTTCTGATTTCGCACCTTGCGGGGTTTGCGCTTCGACTCGTAGTTTCGGAACATGGCCAATATCAAGGGCAGATGTTTTGGGTCCAGGTCCAGCGAGGGGGAAGTAATAACTAGATTAGCAAAGAGAATATTAGTGTTGCGCTCAATGCTGTTCTTCTCTTTGGAAAACTGAATCGTTTTTGAAGGAAGTGTCGTGTTTAAAGTCATCGTGGCCATTGGAATGTAGAGCAGGCGTTCGGGATGGTCGTGGCCATCATCGACTCCAACAGAGATGGATATCGCAGCAAGTAGAGCCTGATGGGCGATGTCGTTGGGCGAGAAGTACATGAGGTGAGCGGGACTGCGGGGATCGAGTCTGAGAAGATCCATGCCCACTTCCTTCATTGACATATTGAGAAACACTGGGGAACCAGAGTCATGACCAGTGTGAATCTGCTTGGTGAGGCCAAAGAAGCTAACGGCAAACTGGAACTCATGGATCCCGCGCAGAATTGAGCTGGCAAATTCTCTGGAGTCGGACACGGTACGCACAATATTTTCCTCGCGAGCGCCCGACTGAGCCCCCAACGAGATGCCTGACTGGCTGAGGCTGGCGCTCGTTCTAGAGCGGGTCGCAAGACTCCTCTGTGCTCGATGTAAGCATATCTTGACGTCGTCGTAGGGAATGCTCAATCGTCCTAACTTTAACGCAATGGAAGCGTCGCGTAGGCCGTCTAACTCCCTGTACAACATGCCGTGGACATTGAGTGTACAGTGATCTAGTACCTCGGTCGATTCCTTGCCCTCGGGCGTGAACAAAACGCTCCGAATAGTGCATAGCCACTCGGCAGGTCGCTGTTCCTTGTTCGCGCTGGCCTTGTGGTGGTTGAATAAGCGGCTGCGGTCCACCGTCTTGCGCCGCGTGTCTACGGCCATGGAGAGACCACCAATATGCACTGATCCCACCTCGGCGATGATAAGCGTGGAGGAAGTGGCCACCAAATCGACCAGTCTAATCCATTTTATGCTCCGATGCAGCCGCTTGATTCTCTCTTTCGCCTGCGTCAGTCGCTCCCACGTCCTACTTCGCTGGTTGTACTCGTCGCTGGCATCCTCGAAGACGTCCTCGTCACCTGACAGCTCGGGCGTACTCTTTCCGCTGCGGGTCCTATCTGTGGAGCCATTGCCCCAGTTTGTCCATCCACTTTTTTTCCGCGGTTTGTTCCGGAGCTCTTTGAGGTCTGCTGTAACGGTGAGCTCCGTCACAACCACACTTAACCACGTTGGCTGCGCAAAGGTCGGCCGGTGAAGAGTCAGGCCGAGGCCCCGGATCTTGACGTGGATACCATCCGTAGGGGTGAAGGCGATGCGGCGTAGTCCAGAAAAGCCCAGTCGCTGGATGGACACACCCGTGACCACTCTGATGAAGGCAAAGAGCACAAACGAGAGCACATAGAGAAGGAAAATAATGCCGGCTACGAAGGTCGGAGTCGGAAGCGGCATGGTCACTTCTCCCTCCACCCATTAACCACGACACGCTTATGGGGTTGTGTTCGCCCGCCTGCACGAGACGTGCCTTTGGAGAGGGAGCGGCGGCCGTCTGGACATAATCGGAGCCGAGGCTAGGGCGTGCAGATGGTGACCATGAAGGCTGCTGCTCGTTGGAAGGGTCGGGGGGATGGCTCTGCTTGGTGGAATGCGGCCAACGTGCGGAAGTGTCCGATATTCGCGCGAGGCGGAGGCGGAAGCTCGTTCGGAGACTGGGTGCGGCGCGGGCAGCTAGAGATTTAGGAAATGAGTCGAGAGAGCGCGTCTGGCTGGGTGCGGCGCCGTGGGGTTTGTGTGTGTCTCACTCCTCTGCTGGCTGTACGTCAGCGTCCTGTCTAGTGCCCCGTGCCCAGGTGTCGGTCGCGGCTGCCGAGGGCCCGGCCGGAGCTTGACCGAGGGAGGGGGGCACGCCAGTCTATATGTGGCATAGCGCACGCCTCAAAGCTTGTTATCGCACCTCCTACCTTGGTACGGAGTACCTGTGTGTGAATGTGCGGCCATGAAGTACTTGCCGTCTTCAACATTGTCACTGCCCCAGATATCGACATAGCCTCATCGCAAATCGCAAACCCAAGCAAACTTCTTTGATTTGCTGACCCGCCCGGCCGTAAATGCATCACACAACACCACATGCATTCCTATTCATACACACCCCCACCTCTCTCCGTATTTACATTATATCGTCCACAGTATTCAAGGAAACTTTGGGTCAAACTCCGTAGTATCCAACCCCCATATCTCAATGTGAACAACATCCTCCCGCTCCATCCGCGTCAACGTTCGCATAGGTCCCCTCCTCCGCGCGTTCATTGAATTATCATCCATGCCCGCCTTGCCAATGGTGCCGTTAGGCGGATACTTTACGGCCCCCAGTTTGTACGTGAATCTATCCCCGAACCCAACATACTTTAGGTTCTTGTATTCAGGTCGCCAAAGCTCGGTCGCGAGCGCAAACTCATGCATATCACCATCGTCTTGTCCCATGGCTTCGTCGAATTCCGAGCCGGGCCGTACGAGGATGCGCATTGCCTGGAGTTTGGGGACGAGCGCGAAGATTTGGCGAAGGGAGGCCATGGGCGGGACCGCGCAAGAAAAGCCGAATTGCTCGAGGTCCGGACAGCTTTGGCAGATGCGGAAGAGGGTGTCGTCGGAGAGTTGCCACAGATCAGGGAGAAGTAGGTGGCGCATGGTACGGTGGTTGGATTGGATTACGGCCAGGAAGTCGCTGGCTAGCGTTTTGCACTGTTGCTCTGTGACTGTCATGCTAGCCGAGCTTCCGCCGCTCACCGAGGGCGTGCATGCAGCGCTCGACGGGGTCGTCGGTGTTGCTGCTGTGCTAATCGTCTTCTGGCCTTTGCCTTTGCTGATGAAATATAAGCGTTCCATGCCATAGATTCGGGCTAGCATGGCTGCCTGTTCCTTGTCCATGGCGTCGGCCCGCAACATCTTTAGGTTGTGAGGTACTGGGTGATTCGAGTTAACGCGCCAAGTGTCATCCAGGAACACCGTCATCGGATTGTTTGAACCCATGCTATTGATTATCGTCATTTCCTCCATCATGGACGGATTGTTTGCGCTACTAAAACCTGACCCCGGGTGTCGCGCATACAGATTGTAGAGGGCCATTCGCTTCACGGGTAGCTGGTATTGCGCGGCGACACAACGTCCAAAGTAGTTTAGCAGGTTCACAGATTCTTCCCCGCTCTCGCGCATCCGGGGAGTCCAGTGTAGTTTGAGATTCTCGAGTTTCTTCGCGGTCAGGAGGAGGAGCGAGATGTCGTCAGGGTAGCATAACGGATCGATATCGTAGAGTACTAGGGTGCGGAGGTTCGGCAGCGGCGGTATGACGCTGGTAGGCCGGGGTATTCGTTTCGTCGGACAGCGCAGGGTGAGCGACGTCAGTCCAAGGTTCGCCATGAGGCCTTGGTAGACAGTCAGCAATGGCTTGGTGTCTAGTTGCCAGCTATAAGTGATCAGCGGTGAGTCCTGCATGCGCCCGCGGGCCTAACATACGCAAAAGCCGTGAGGTTCTTCATCCGATCCAGCGCAGCGCGCAGTGCAATCTGCAGCATCATGCTATTGTCGGGCACGCGCCCTTTGGAGTAGTCGTCGAGGTCATGCTCCTTCCAGTCGCCCAGCACCCGGAAGGTCTGCACATAGTCGCCAAAGGTGCGCGACACCAGCGTGTTGAGCCCGAGGGCAAAGGGGCTCCCGTTGCCGTAGCCCTCGGGCCGGCCATTGACGTAGCGGATGTCGGCGTAGGAGCGCAAGGTGACGCTCTCGTACAGGCGGGGTAGCGTCATGTAGTAGAAGAGGCGCGACGTGCGGGTGATGCGCGCGAGGTCGGCGACATCGTCGAGCTAGACGGCGCAGTTAGCCCCTCGCGACATGCAGGAGGGTGAGGCGGCCGGTGTGCCCAACGTACGTATTCGAGGATCAGATGCAGCAGATGCAGCGGCAGCTCTTTCCGGCGCCCATGGTTGGTGTGCGAGCTCGCGGGCGATGTAAACCAGCTGTGGTGCGGTGCGGTGATCGGGATGCCGTCTTTGACACTCAGCGCAATCGTCGGGCGGGGTGCTGGTGTTGCAGACGGGGGCTGCCGTGGAGCGGCCATGGAGGCCTGCCGTGCCGCGGGCATCTACTTGGATTCTGGCCGCAGGAGGTCGTGGTTGGAGCGGACAGCAGCTACGCCATCGCCAGCATCGTCGTGCCCGGCGTCGACTCGAGGTGAGGTGGGAACTGCGCGTTCCAAGGTTCGATCTCTTCCCGAAAGTCCTGGGGCTTCCCAAATGCCACCTCCAGGTGCTGGGCTCTACGATTCCGTGTTGTTGTCGTGCACCAGGCAGCCGCGGGCCCCGACACCGCCGAGCTTCCGAGGCGAACCTCCGTGGCTCCCGTCCGCACTGGTCCGCTGGCGCTGTGAGCAAAACCTGCCAGCTAGATACACATGTATGGACTTAGTGTGATTGGAGGTCATGGGTAGTTCTCTTCAATAGCTACTGATGCTACCCTTTGTGCTACCGAATTCACCATGCCTCAAATACTGCCCATGTTCGCCAAATCTTGCTCATATCCAGCAGCTTCCCATCTCACAAGAACGTTGCCAACCTGATTCCTTTGACCTCCGTCGTCTTCCGCCTGTGTGCGAATTTGGCGCGCTTGTATATCACTTGAAAAACCAGGGCTCTTTGGCCCCGTACTCTTCTCCCGGATATTGGAAAGGAACCTCGATGGTACCCTCGAACACACTCATGGGCGGCACCTCTCCATCCTGTAGTTGCAGGTCCTTCAGCGAGTCCTCGGGGACAGGCACCAAGACACCGCATTCCCAGTTTCGATTGATTAGAACGCTTTGCTTCCCGCTCTTTAGCACCTTTTGCGAGCCCCACGCTGCCTCAGAAAGGTTTGCTGAGCCGATGTAAGCCCACGCAAAGGAAGTTCCATCCTTTTTACGTCCTCGAGCGAGCAACAGCTTGTTGTGTGAGAGCACTCCTCGCCTGGTTGACTTATAATCACGCATGCACTGCTTGGGGAAGTCTGCACCGTAGTGTGACTTGCTGAGTGTGACGATGCCGGCACAGGCGGGCCCTCCCGTGCTCTTCTCAACCGTGTCGCGACTGGGGAAATATATGCGGATTTTGTCCAAGAAGCGGGCCGGAATCGTCTCATCACTCAACGGTGACGCACCACGTGCGGCAAGATAGACTTGTTTCAAAAAAGTATCTTTCAGTGCACCTAAAGACGACGCGGTGCAGTCCAATTCGAGAGTCTCGACTTGGTCGAGTTGCAGGTGGCGGACTGCTCTCGCTAGGCCAGCGAGTCCAGTCTGATGACTGGCCTCACCAGTGTGGTTCCCGGCTCTATCATAAAGTCAGCGTTGTCATTATGTCAGATATAGACTCCCTACATAGAGTGCACAAATGCACTGTGCTGCGTATGGGTGAAGTCGAACTTGAGCAAGCCTTCGATCACATTCCGTCCCACCTCTTGTGCCTCTAGGAAGCGCAGGAGCTCTTTTCCAAAGGAGCTGAGGTCTTCCTTGTTGCTCAGCTTGTTATCAGAACGCCGGGGAAGGTCGATTAGAAAGACTGAATTTTCCATGACCGCCGGCTGCCATGACTTTCCCGTCCTGGGGTCTTTGTTCGTCTCGCCCCAGTCAACTAGCGTCATATTCGCCGTCGGCACCGCAATTCTAAGATGGGTAGGGTGAAATAGTAGCATGAATTTGCTGTGCATATTCGATATCTGTCCATCCATGGGCGGAAAGTGCTGTTTGAAGTTTGGAATTTGTGCCTCGACGGCCTCCCGTTGCATCTTCTCTCTAACATCCTCTCCTCGGTACTTGCCATTCATGATCCAGATTTGCTTTACTTTGCACGGATCAAGCTTGTCAAAGAGCCATGAGTCTTCCCACTGGAATGAACTTAGGATGGCAATATTGACGGTCGATGCTTGGAGAACCTCTTCGAGTCTAATATCATTGGTTCGCGGGTGCTTGAACGCCCACGTACGCTTGATGATTCCTCCGGGGTACTGAATAGGTGACTTATCAGCTATTGGGGGTTGGTGTGCACTGGAGGCTGATGCGGCAGGTAGGGCTTTCGCAATAAGCTTAGAGGGTCTGTCCGGGGAAGCACTGCGTTTCCTCTTCCCCAATCTCGCGAGCCGTTCCTGCTCCATGGCTTTACGATCCAGACCCAAGACGCCTGAAGCGGGTTTTGTTGTGATGGCGTCTGGTGAATTTTGAGCAGGGCGGTCAGCGCTGAGGCTTGTGTTGAGGGCATACTGTGACTGGGCAGGCGCCTGAGGCTTATGGGCTGAAGCAGATATGGAGGGTTTTTCGGCCTCGTTCTCCTGCAATGAGAGCGCCATTGCGCGCCGCAGATCCTCATCGTCGTCGTCGTCGGATGATAGATCAACAACGCGTTCGGGTGCAAGTGCGCTTTTACTGGACGATGCGTCCTCGAGAGATAGGGCAATGGCCCGCTTAAGCTCTGCATCGTCATCTAAAGATGCCATACTACCATAAGTGATGTTGTCGATGTTGTGCTGTGGGTATGTTGGGTGGCGGATGGATGGTAAATGGAGTCTGAGATGCAGGTGCCCAGGTGAGTAATAGATGCACGGACTCTGGCTCTCGCGCGTTCACGTGTGTCGAGATCCCCCGGCCCCGGCCCCGGGGCCCGGGCTACCCCCCAACCGTTGAGTGCTATAAACAAACAGTCCCGGATCTAACACGGTTTACGAGAATTGGCACTACCTCCACAAGGCCCTACTAAGACTAACCCTTTGTGTTACCTGCTCTACATAACCCATATGAGTTATTAGTCGCCATAGAAAATTGTTCCAGAACTACCCGTGGACGACCGTCAGCCACGTGCTTTGATGTTTACCTAGGTACTTTGGCTTCGACTGCCCGGCCCGTTCTCTCTCCTGCCTCAACACGGCGTCGGACCTTTTCACCGCCCTGAGGACAGGGAAATAAGCTATGTCTGCCACTATCCAGGTAACCATCAAACAAATTGAAAAGGGACTCATGCAGTAGCTATGTGCCTCTGGCCAAACATACCAGCAGTAGCCGTAGTATGCGAGAAGCCCAGATAAACTTCCGACGAATCTACTCATCCACGCGGTGTATGATGCGCCTTTGCCGTTCCCTCTGACGACTATCTGCGCCAGTGACAGGCATGAAAGCACCGCCTGGGCAACCAAGGCAGTCCAGTACCCCAGCTCCGTGCTATCGGGACCTATGGCTCCTCTGTAAATCTTGCCGTCTTTCGGATTCACCGGATTCTCTTCGTCGAGCCACCAGCTACAGATAGCCCAAAGCGCCCAGCACCACCACAGCACCGAGGCCGTTAGTATCTTGCCAATATGACGTCCCACGACCGGTGCGTGCCTCCACTCCTTCTGTCCGTATTTGACTGTTGCGTATACGAGCCCAATGTCCAAGATCAACCACGTGGTAAACACAGCCTTCTCTTGCGCAGACTCGGCGACGTAGAGGGCGAAGATAATTTCCCAGGCGACGTTGAAGGCGAGCGGGAGCAGTGGCATTGCGTATGTGCGATCGCGCAGAGATTGTCGCGCCATGAGCGCATAGGTTATAGTATACAGGATACCCCCGGTACCGAGGAGGAGCGCGCAGACGGTGTGGTACGAGGAGGAGACATGGGGAGGAGGAATATCGTTGGAGCCCATGATGACGGGAATCGTCGCTGATACGGGTGCGAAGGACGAGCAACAAGCTGTCCACAGGTGGTGTGATAATCAGTGTGGTTCGAATTCAGTGTAATAGGTGAAGGATTGCAAAACCTGTGCTGCGAGGCAGCTCCTCTCTACTCGCACGTATAACCATCGTCTGCGTTGGTAGTCAGGCCACCCATTCCCGTTGGAGCTTGGGAAGTGGACGAGGAGAGTTGCTTGCGAGGCGGCCAAGGGTTCCGAAAACCGAGTGCGCTTTACGTAAGCAGATCTACATTTAGACCGTTCTGCGATGGAAGAGTTGCATACCACCCAGCCGGTGGATTCGAGTGAAACCGTGTGTAATATTGGGCTTGCCACAGGTAATTAGGAACTGTTGCCTCTAAGCTGATACGTTGCAGTTCTCGACGTCTAGCCCCCGTGCAGAGTTGAGACGAACAGAATGTTGTCCCCATTTTTGATTTCGTACTTGTCTTCACCTTCAAGCTCCCAGTCGGCTTCATTAATCAGTACCAAGATTCCAGGCCGTCTGTCAAATATTAGCTCAAGAGTCTCTGTGTCAGGAGTGTTGCGTCACGCACACTGTGCCATCAAGCACAAACAGATCCTTCCTTGGGTCTTTCATGACGCTATCGCAGAGGTACCTGACAAGATATGCAATGTTTGAAAGTGTACCATCTTCATCTTTGGCGGGCATCGAGAGCGAGTGCTTGCGATCGTTGGAGAAGAGCATTTCCAGCCCTCCGCTGGCTAAATCAGCGTTGTAGCGATGGTGGACCGACCTCTGGTCGGTAGCCTCGACGTACCTGAACTCCACCGTTATCGGTATGGTATCATCGTTTTTCATCTCTGTCGCCTGCTATGTAATAACGAACCGTGTGTTGTGGACAAAAGACGCATGAGTCGAGTCTCGAGAAGAGGGGAAAGCCCCATTCTGTATACGGTATCGTAAGCGAGCCACTAGCGCATGCGAAATCTCCAAACCCACGGTCTTTCCAATCCAGAGCGCGGACATCAGTGATCATGAACGTTACCTCAGAGTACATTTCCATCGGCGCCAACAGAAATCCGGGTGCTGCCGACTGGGATTCGGAAGGCTTACAGCTACTGGCATTCGGCGCTGATAATTCCATTGCTCTGTGGGATCCTCTCGTAAGCGTCAAAACCTCGAACCTGCAAGTTCGCTCTAACGTGTACTAGGATCACGAGCTTCGCGGTGTACGGTCTCTGCTTAAGGGCCATACAAAAACCGTCAACGCAGTAAAGTTCTTTCCGACAAAATCTTCACACATATCAGTTCTGCTGAGTGGCTCCGCCGACCATTCGCTCCGCATATGGCGCGGCCACCGAGCCCCAGAGCCTCAATTTGAGCTTGTTGAGACCATCAACGAGCATCAGGGCCCTATCACACGAATATCCAGCTTGCTGGGTTCCAATGTCTTTGCTACTGGAGGATCCGATGGCATAGTGAAGATATGGAAGCTTCTCCATGAGCCTGATTTTTCGGCAATTCGTGTCGAACTGGTACAAACCATCACTCTGGCACCAAGATATTTTCCTTTAGATCTCGCACTCGCGACTCTGGACGAATCCTCTTTAGTCTTGGCTGTTGCTGGTACAAAAAGTACCATTCAAATCTTCATTTCTTACGATACTCAATTCCAGCTTGTCGCAACTCTCACGGGACATGAAGGTTGGATCCGTGCGCTTGACTTCACTTACGAAACTACCGACCAGGACAGCGACCTACTGTTAGCTTCAGCGAGTCAAGACAAGTACATACGGTTATGGCGGGTGCATCGGGGAGAGGACCTGCCCGCGGTGAGCAGCGCTCTCAATGATCCGGCGCTAGGGATCCTAGGTAAATCTTTGTCAAACAAAGCCCACCGCATTCAGTCCGGGACGACTAAATACTCTATCACTTTCGAAGCACTTCTCTTGGGTCATGAGGATTGGATATACACGGCGTCGTGGAGACACAGAGGAGGGAAGCTACAACTACTCTCTACATCAGAAGACAACTCCCTTGCGATATGGGAATCTGACCCAACGTCGGGTGTATGGGTGTGCATTGCAAGACTAGGTGAAATCAGTGCCCAGAAGGGTTCGACAAGCGCCACGGGAAGTGCAGGGGGGTTCTGGGTCGGCTTGTGGTCTCCTGATACAGATACTGTTGTGTCCCTAGGAAGGACCGGGAGTTGGAGAAAGTGGACTTACTCTGCGTCGAACGACATGTGGGCTCAGAAGGTAGCAATCACTGGGCACGTAAGAGAAGTCAAAGGCTTATGCTGGTCAAGGAATGGAACATACCTACTAACGACCAGTTCGGATCAAACAACCAGACTGTTTTCGCAATGGAAAAACGGGGAGACCTCATCATGGCATGAGTTTTCTCGGCCGCAGATACACGGCTACGATCTAAACTGCATCGATTCGATCACCGATACCCAGTTTGTATCTGGTGCAGACGAGAAACTTCTTCGCGTATTCGACGAGCCCAAAGGTGTAGCGCAAATCTTAGACCAACTCTGTAAGACGGTAACAGCCAGCGCACAATTGTTAGACGCAGCCAATGTCCCCGTTCTCGGCCTTTCCAACAAGGCTATCGAAGTAGTGGGCGATGATGAGCCTGTCGAAACCGACGGGATAGATGAACGAGAAGCTATAGATCCTGTCTCAATAGTCCGAAAATCGACTCTTGAGTTTGACCACCCACCATATGAAGACCATTTGGCCCGACACCTCCTGTGGCCTGAAACTGAAAAGCTTTACGGACATGGCTACGAGATATCAGCAGTAGCTACGAGCAATGACGGAACGCTAGTAGCAACAGCATGCAGAGCTAGCTCAGTAGACCACGCAGTTATCCGTCTTTACGACACAAAGGAGTGGCTGGAGGTTAAACCTCCTTTAAAGGCGCATTCTCTCACGGTCACGGCACTGCAGTTCTCTTACGATGGTACTTATCTGCTTAGTGTAGGACGAGACAGACAATGGGTCCTCTGGGAACGAAATGCAGACTCGGTCTACACTCTCAAGTTCTCGAATCCGAAAGGACACACGAGGATGATCTTAGATGCGACCTGGTCGTCGGTCGAACAATCAGTCTTCCTCACGGCGGGCAGAGACAAGGCTATCAAGATATGGCAAATCACCGAAAAGGGAGTTGACCTCAAGACCACGGTTTCTGCGGATTCTGCGGTTACAGCAGTCGCGTGCCATCCGAAAGTGCTGCGAAATCGCATTGTCTTTGCGTATGGAACTGAGGCTGGCTACATCGGCATAGGATCATCGTCGTCGCAGGCACTAGAACAGTTCGACGTCAACTTGGTCGGTACGCGCCTGTGCCCAGCAAAGACCATCAGCCAACTTAGCTGGAGACCGCATGAGGAAGACTCAAAGCAACAGCTTGCTGTGGCTAGTGATGATACCTCCGTTCGTGTGTTCAACATTTCATTAGACTCATATCAGTAATACGGCCATAATAAGTAGATATCTCTACTTCTCGAGATACACCAGCAGTCTGTGCATCTGTTGTCGCTTCGTCATTGGCAAACCTTGCAGTTGGATTACTCTGATGAATTTTAAGCATGTCTGGTCAATTCGCTCGCATGTCGGAGCGGTCGAGAACTCAGAAATATAAAGTCCGGCCCCCAACGGCCAGGTTCGTATTCGCTTTGCGCTTGCCCAGGTGATATCTTCTGCTGGGGTCTGATTGGACCGTTCGAATGTTGTCTCGCGTTGTGGCTGCAGCATGGCAATCTTGGCCTTCTGCTTCTAGCCACATCGATTTCCTTCTTCCCCAGCCTTGAGTCTCGTTAGAAATCTCTTCATGCTCGTGGGAGCTTTTGAGAGGTGGTTTCGGACGCGATCAAGTTCCGCTAGTATGAGCGCACGGGCAGACATGAAGCTAAAATCCGATCAAGCGCGAAGAATGTCGCATTGTCATATCTAAGAGTCTACGAGAAAGCTTACATACCGCCAAGGGTAAGTGTCACATGTGAGATCATGCGGCTCAACTTCTATCTTATCGCGAATAGGATCGATTTGCTAATACCTGAACATCGCGCGAAACCCGCCCCCGGTTCTACGGACGTGAAGACCGTTCTTGGTCTAGCCGAAAGCCGCGAGGCTGTATGTGTATGCGGAGTTCAGCCACGAAGATGGGGGGTTTTAGTATATAGCGTGTGCTTGCCGTAAAATTCCAGCCTTGTCAAGCTGTCTTTTCACTGTCTTTTGTTCGCTGTTGACTAGCGGCCCTCATCCGCAAAGCATGGCTAGCGATGCGGAGGCTAAGATTCCGCTGGATCCCCATGGTGGAATTGAGTCGCGATATGGTATGTGCATCGTATCTGGCACTTTCACTTTTGCTCTTCACTTGGTAGTTGCTGACGAGTTCTGATTTCTTCAGTAGCTGAGGAAGATCAAACTGATCCCCATGCGCATGGAGACCGCCCCCTTTCCAGCCGCAATGCTCCTATCGAAGCCTCTAATCAGTCGTCCTCGATCTTTGGCAACCAAAACAGCGTTACATACGAACGTCTCCAAGCCGAGGATTCACCACGTACATCAGCATCGTTTTCCGACACGCCAGAATCAGACTCTCCCCATATCCACCATCTCTCTTCCGATGACCACGATGGCACACAACCGTTAGAAAAGAGCGCCACAAAAATAGAAACCAAGGAAGACGCGGAGAGTACACCAGAAGTCAAATATCACATTCGAGCACGGGACGAACTGCCGGATTGGAGACCGAAATCTTTAAAAAGAGCTGTTCTTATCATCAGCTTGTACGTGCTCTGTATTGCAATTCTGTACTCGATCCTATACGGAGTTGGGAAATCACGTCGTGGTTACCTCGCGAAGAAGTCACCCTCAGTGGACTGGATATTCCAATTCGGCCCGGTGTTTCTTGTAGTCATCCTTGCTGAGATCGTGGAGCGAGCCGCTACAGACCTTGGGTCCATCAAACCGTACATTAATCTTGCAAAATACGTCCCCTTAAGGCGCAGAACCTGGCTTGAACGACTCACAGAGCCAACAATGAAAGGCATGGTCGTATCTTTCTTCTCTTTCCTTTGGAACTTGTCTTGGAGCGCCGAATTGCACTTTGCCAGCTTGTTCTGCGCTCTAGTTGTTGTCCCCCTCCAATCCGCTTTATTTAGCACTGGAGAAAAGGTCAACATAGATACACCAGCATCTTTCCGCGTTCTTAATATCACTACACTCGCGTCTTCCGTCACAGACAGCGTTTATCCACAGCTAGCCTTGAAAGCTATCCCGGAGCAGGGGGGAGTGTCATCTTTTGAATGGGTCCTCGAGTTAGACCCTAAGAGTATACTGGACCCATTGTATGCAGGATCGTTACCTTTCACGCTGGAAAATAGCCAAGACGAGGGGAAATCGACCATCACCACGTCCGCCATATACTCTATACTGAACTGTACCGAAGCCCAAACGATCACCGTAACGGCCTCATCCACGTCGACCTCAAACAAGACTCGATCTGCTACCGACGTCCACATCGATATTGAAGACAAAGACGGCTGTATAATGTCTCACGAATGGACCAACCTCACAACAGAACGTCTCCCTGGTCTTTCCAATCCTCTACTTGCAGATGGTACTTTTGCTCTGTGGCGCCCTATCGGTAGTACCAATAGCTCCCAAGGAGCGAACGAGACGAACTGCCCGTCCGACAGGTATCACGTCATAAGCGGCCCTCTTGCGATATCCTCCAGTAATGATTATGTTGCAACCAGCAGCCCAGATTCGAGCTGGGTAGCCTTGAGCTGTCACGCGCTATACTACTCCATTCCTGACGGCGTTCAATATGATCGAGATCTCTACACGGTTAATGTAGAGGCTAACCGTACCTTCGACCCGTCGCTTCTCGACGCTAACAAAGCTCCGATTGATGAGAATTTATTGAAGAATGGTTTGATCTACAATATGACCTTTCCAAACAATGCGTACTTCTGGGGAGGGCCGAGCCAAACTGGGTTCCAGTCTGACAAGTTCAAAAGCATGACATTCAGGACATGCAAGGACGACTCATTACCATGGGAAAACGAGAAGGCATGCCGGACATACTACAATGTGGCCGCCATGTGGAGCGCTCTGAGTGCAGTAACGGCTGTTTCCGCCGCCGTATTGGTATCCACAGACAAGTGGGATATCAAACCTGGCACCATTACCACGACATCAGATGGGTGGTATCTGTCTGCATGGGGTCTGGGATATACCCTTGTCATATTCATATTCTTCTTAACCTTTCTCGCCGCTGAAGGGGACATACCACGGAACATTTTTGGTTTCCTCCGCCGCCGTCCAGCGAAATCCAAATCAGGAATTCATAGTACTCCATCCTCGATTGCGGGCGTCGCTAGTTTGTTCCAGGATCAGACTGTTCGTGATCTGTTCGAGGGTGTTGATGGACAGACGGAGAAAGAGGCAGTGAAGATGATCAGCAGTAGAGTGAAAAGGGGGATGCTTATCCTGCGAAAATGGACCGTTGGACCTACTAGTGAAGATGGGCGGGAGACATCCGCCCTCGTTAGACCGAAAGAGCCTTTATCTGAACAGAAAGGTGAGTTACCCACGATCACTCCGGAATTAACTGACTCGAAATAGGAGCTAAGCACGATGCCGTCCTACTTGAGCATACCAGCAGCCAGTACCAGAAGGGCATTCGTCATGGTATGCGACCCGTTGTAGTTTGGCTATACCCACTAGTATTTTTTGTTACTACCACTATTGTTGCCATAACGTTCAAATACGTCGTGTTCGGAGACCAAACTACTTTCCAGCTATGGCAACAGAAGACGTTGAAAGAATCCGGCAACAGCGACAAAGAATGGCTAAAGAAATATGTACATCAGGTCTTGTTCTCCGCTCTTCCTACCTTCGCCATTGCCCTGGTCGCACTGTGGTGGTCTTGGGTAGACTTGTATTTCCGGCAAACTCAGCCGTTCGTGGGACTAGTGAAAGGAGATATTGGTCGCAGGACGATTCTACTTGATTACATCCACGACTACCACCCGGTCGTACTGTGGAAGGCTTCTCGGAACCATCACTGGAAACTTGCATATATTACCTTCGTGACAGCTGCGGTTAAAATCGGTACCGTCCTTACAGCAGGTATATTTCAGATGGAGGACGGCCCTGCCCACATATCCGAGACCGCCAGATTCGTTCAGACCTGGAGGCAAGACCTTTTCCAGAGAAACAGCACCGACGCATTTGCAATAGCGGTGCGGGACCAGTCTTTATCCAAGGCTGTGTTCATGGACGAATATCCCTGGATATATGCTGGGGTCGACTTCCCGGACTCGACTATCGGAAACGGTGCCTATACGCTGCGAAATGTTGCCGGTGCTCACGCAAGCATGACATGTGTCTCTGTGCGTACGGAATCAAAGAGAAACGAACATGCTGGTTGGACTGCCGTCGTCCAGGAAGACGAGTGCGAAGGTGCCACCTGGACGAACGCGTGCATTCTTCCCAAGTTGAAAGCACAGAGTCCAACACTCCCGGACGGCCAGTGTATGGCTTGGAAATATCTCAATCAAGCTGATTGTCCGAATTTGAAGCCGGAAGACTTAGGCCGATGGTGGCTTTATGGCTTGACCGGCACCCTAGAAGAAAGCGATGGAAACTCTGACCAAACGTTTCGTGAAGACTCGCAAGCAGTCTCCATGATCTGCACACCCGAATTCTGGGCCGATGAATTTACCTTGTACGTTGATGCCAGCGGAACCCATATGCTAAGTGACTTCGCCCCCTCTACGCTCATCGAAAAGGACTACTGGAAAGACGAAACCGGGCAGGACTTCGCATCCTACGTCTCGGAGCTTATCAATAGCACCATGACATCCGGGCTAGAAGTTGTTACAAATGCCGCCTATCTCGACTTCGTAAGCGTCATTACCGCACTAAAATTCAGCGGCGCGACGCGCGCTCTCTTCAACGGATCGCGCCTCGGCCAGGCTGCGTCGGACACCTTCGGCACCATATTCAGCATCATAGCGAGCATCGACCAGTCCGGCGGTGACCACCAAACCTTAATCCTGGAGCCCGCAGGAGAGAACACGCCACCGTTAGAGGCTTATCCGCAAGGCGAGATAGCGAGAGCGCAGAAAGTTCCCCTCTATATCGGCCTTTCCATCATGCTGCTCATCTGCGCATCTATTCCCTTTGTGTGGCCAGACCGTAGTAGACGACCGCCGCGCGATATAAGATATCCTGCCAACGTGGTCAGCATGATCTACGACTCGAGCATTATGGAGTTAGTGGACAAAGGGAAGGAGCCTGATGGCAAGTTTCCTGAGTTGGAGGAGCGGAGGTTCAAATTAGGCGTTTTCAGGGGACTATCGGGACGGTTGAGGATGGGAATTGAGGTTGAGGAGAAGGTAGAGGAGGTTGGTGAGGTGGACAGACGGGGGCTAAGGGCGAGGGTGAACTGGAACAGAAGAAGAGGGACGGGGCTTGGAGATGACGAGCGGTGATGTTGTATGCGTAACGCCAACGGGTGTTCAACGCTGGCTTCTAGCGTTACCGAATTGTAAGGGTATGTTCACCCACGTGATTTATTGTGAACACCGTTGCATCGACACCTCGATGCTACAACTGATTGATATTCATACTGCACCTAGGTGGTGTATGTTGAGCTTGCACGAAGCGAAGTTGGGCTTCTTCATCGCCTTGTGTGAAAGCGCGTCCGCGACGCGACAAACTTGGCAGACGTCATTCCAACAGTTTTGGAAACTTTCTGTATTCTCAACTTTATCAGCCTTTACGCTCAATTTCCCACCCACAACGACCAACGGCGCCTGCGGCGCACGACTAAAACATGGATGATATCCAATATATCGAATCAGGAACAGACGAGGACGCTGATGTGGAGGTTCGTGAAGCGGAGTTCAGACAGGACCTGCAAGACTGTCTTGATGCCGTTGAACACGAGGGTTCGTTCTTCTCGTTCCACAGCCACTCCTCCTATATAAACCCGGGTGTTTATGTAAAGGACTACGGCTCGGTGGGTCTGCCTCTAGCTGCCCGCGATGCCGAGGCTGTGGCGCGCATCTGTAAACAATCGCCTTTCGGGAAAGGATCCGAGACCGTCATCGACACGTCTGTAAGAAAAACATGGGAACTGGATTGCGCAGAGTTCGAATGCCGGAATCCCGCCTGGAACGCGTACCTTGACTCCATTGTTAAGCGCGTCGTCGAGGACCTCGGCGTGCAAGTTGCGACGCGTGCGGAACGGTACAAACTACTTCTCTACGAGGAGGGTGCCTTCTTCAAAACCCACAAGGACAGTGAGAAGACCCCTGGTATGTTTGCTACCTTGGTGATATGTCTGCCATCCGAGCACAGCGGCGGCCAAGTCCGTCTTATCCATGGGAAGAAGTCGAAAATGTTGGAAACTGCATCGACATCTTGTTTTGACATATCGACCTTGGCTTGGTACTCCGATGTCCAGCATGAGGTGCAGCCTGTCACATCTGGTTATCGCTTAGTCGTGACGTACAATTTGGTGCAGGATCAAGGACTGCCAAAGCAGACTGCCTCTGCACTCGACGAAAGTCATGCGAGGCTAGAACATCTCCTGCATATATGGGGCACACAGTACGACTACCGAGAAAAGTTCATATATCCTCTGGCGCACCAGTACACCTCAGCCAGTCTTTCCTTGGCCAATCTAAAGGGTCACGATGCGGCAAAAGGACGATACTTACAAAATCTGTGCCCGAAGAACGACGTCTTTTGGTTCTTTGGCAGATTGACAAAAGAAGTCAGAAATGACATTGGAGATGAGGAAGAAACATCTGTGCTTGAAAAAATTACTACATCTACTGGGGTGACGCTGCCACTTGACTTAGATGTAGGGACTGATGAAATCCTTGCTTATGATGGCGATCTGTATGATGACAGACCCGCTGATAGTGAGGACGAGGAAGAATTTACTGGCAACGAAGCTATGGCTGCCAATTCCCGATACCATGATACGGTAGGCCCCCTTCACAATGCGGGCGAGGCGTAATACTGATTGTGATAGGTATTGATTATGATACGAAAAGATAGGGTTGCTCAATCTTTCTCACGGTACAAGCAGCCCGCCGCAAGCTCACTACAGGCGTTATTCAACCTTTTCTACCAGGATCAGGTGGTGGACAAGCAACAAAATTCTGCCAAAATCTGCGTTGGTGCAATGCGTTTCATTCTTGATAAACTATTAGTAGCCTTCACTGATAGCGTGACGGATAAAGGCTATAGCTACCTAGGCTATAACACCGTGGACAGAGAGCGCAACCTTGCAGAGTTTAAAGGGTTGTTTGAATCTGCCGCAGACTTCTTGTACAGCATCTTAGAGGGATCGGTGGTTGGCCAAGCTCTTCGGGCAAGTACGCGCCATCCCAGTTGGTCCTCATGTCCCAAACTCGTCTGCATAGTGGCAAAACATATTGCTAGAGAGACAGACAGCAACTCGGTTGAAGTGTGGAATTCATGGTTTGTGAAGCTTGTTAGAGTAATTTGAATTCCAGACGGTACTAACTGAGACTAGGTTCACCCGGCCATCACAAGATAATCCCACGTTCAGATATGCAAATGAACTATGCACCACGTTCAGGCAGGTCATGACTCATTTACCGCCGTCATTAGTAACATCCTTTACCCAGTGGTCAAAAACACGCCTGGAAGAATCATTGCGCTGCGTAACATCCTATTCCCGAGAAGACGTGGAGCCGCTCTTGGTTCTCATCCCTTCCATCACACCTCAAACCTACTTCGAAATGTTAGTGGATTCCATTTACCACGATTCGTGCTAATCCGACGTTTAGCGTTCTACAAGTGCTCATTAAATTTCCAAATCGAACCGGGCTTTTCCCATTTCTGTCACAACTCAGCGGCCACAACCCAAACGATGAAAGTACGAAGGAAATCATCATCAGGCCTACGTATCAAAAACTCATTCCAACGACATCCAATGCTCTCAGACTATTACACACGGAAATCACGGACGACACCATATCGCATATACCCAGTTATTCATGGCCATCCACTGCACATCGGAGTCCCAGACATGCTCAAGATTTCCTTACAGTACTTGACCAAACAATAGCGTTGGGTCTAAACGACGAAGCACTTCAACTGGTTCAACTAGGTCCACCCGATCTGTCGACTGCAACTTCGGCCTTCTGGATGAGCTGGAATGCAGTTTTCACTTTCATTGAGAAGTTCTTAACAGTCCTCGGACGACACCGAATCGCTGCTGTCAACGAAGCATTCCTACCCTTCATGATATACGGACTACAGAACGGTGCGGAGTCATTGGTCAGAGCACGCCCCACTCAACCGGTGAACTGGAGGCAAAAGGCTCGACATACGTGCCGCTGCGAACCCTGCAAAACGTTGAGCCACTTCCTTGTAGACCCAATTCAAACGTCTGGCCGGTTCTCATACGCTGAAAGGACAAGGCGGCATTTGCAAGAGAATCTCAATCGCCAAGATTTCGGCTTCGAAACGGAAAAACTAAGGTCACCGCATACGCTCATAATCCGCAAGACACACAATGAGTTCCACCGCTTGAAGGCTGATTGGGATAGGAATATAAGGGAAATGCGAACACAGCTTCAACGAATACAGGTGGACATCTTACCTAAGGTGCTCGGGAAAGATATGGGAAGGATTGTTGATTTGGACCGTGTGCTCGCGGATGATGGGAGGCCACCAGGCACGCCATCGCAACTGCTTGCGCCGCTTCCAGCAGCGGCACAAAATTCTAGGGCCATTGCTCCTACTGCGGGTGTGAAGAGGAAGGCCGAGGTGATCGATCTGTGTGATGATGCTTCCGACTAAGCTACCTCATCACTGCATTCTCGACATAGATTGGCGAAGGAAAGTACAATTAGGATCTCACGCGGTCATCACTACCTTGCAATAATCGGATATTAGCGTCAATGGGCCTCTATCAGCCTATGGAGTTCGCCTGGAGGTACAATGCAACTTTGGAAGTGTTCTGGTTTTTTCGATTATTGCGGACTCTTTTCAATTGTTAGAGATCCTTTTCTATCACAAAAATGGACGTACCAATACCCTGCGCCATACATAGTCCAGGTGGTTTCAAAAGAGCGGTCGGAACTTATATACCTGGCCGCTTACAGTAGGGTCTTGTTAGTCTCTGTTCGCAGAAGGCTGTGTTCAAGTATGAAGAGCTAGTCTCGTTAACCAACCCAATGATGACTGCTTCGCTAGTCTACTATTTACTTCGAGGTTGTTAAGAATTGTTAAGTATATGCGTAGTTGTAGCCGCCACACCAATCAGAAAACACGCGTCTTCGAACTTCTTTCTTTGACTCCTGTTATTGCCATTCTATGACTCGTTATCCTTGTAGGGGTTCGACCACGTGGTCAGATCTATCGTAGAATCTGGTAAATACCTTTCTCCTCGCTTGCTCAGCCATCTCGGGAGGATAACGCATTGCAGCTAAATAGAAGATATCTCGTCTACATATGTAGTATTTGCGACATGAGCGACTCTACGGAATACTTGATAGTAGCTGAATGAACAAAAACCAGCCTGTGCACTATCCTTTTGGTATGGTTGAGCAAGTGAAAAGATCTATTCACCAGATTCTACGGTACGCGATTGCGGAGATGGTGTGGTTATCTTTTTTACATGATTGGCAGCTATCGACAATCAAAACTGGCTTGTGTTGGTGGCTTCTAATAACGCGCTCCACAAGACGAACTAGCTACTTATGTAGCTTGTGCTAAAAACAAGCTTTTTCCCATGAATGAGTGGCGCGAGCTCTCGTACGGTAGAGAACTCTGAAAACAAGGTCCCTCCCTAAAATCGCCATGCGCACCTTATACTGTAAGAATATTCGACGAATAGTTTAATAGCAAGTAGTTTCTACATCATTCAGGCTGGTAGTCTTCGTTATTCTAGTTGATACTAGGTCGTCTAGCCTTTTGCACGCTTGATACAGCTACGTTGCCTTATTAATAGGAGAGTCTCGATTATTTTCAGAGAACCCTTCGTACGAGAGACAGGGTGCTGAAAGTTTACCTAGTCTACGAGTAGTATAGTGTTCACTAGCAACCAATGCGCCTTGGTGACATGCATATGCCTGGCAAATAACAGCAGTCGCACGACATCTCTTCTTCGCGATGCATGCTGCATTCAGTCTTGGCCAATGACAGGAAACGTCTAGGTCGTAGATAAGCGAGAGAACCCCTCTAATTATCCTGAATCGGTACCCAGTACGGAGTACCTAGTACCCGGTCGCCTTCATTAACCCCACCTTTCTCACTCGAGTCTCCCCACAAGTCGTCTAGTTCTTACCACTCCACCTCCTACTCCCATCACCATCTACTGAGATAGTTGCGAGGGTGTTCCGGGGCCCTTTGACACCATGGCGATACCAGATTATCTGCTGAAGATGCCGGCAGCAACGCCGCCGCCGGGTGTACAGTCGAATTTTGTGGATCCCGAGACGAACGGGGAGCCGGCGCGAGTCGTGAGCATTTGCTTCACTGCCGCGGCGGTGTTGATGGTGGCCCTCCGCCTGTATGCACGCACAACTCTTCCAAAGGGTCAAAGACTGGGCTGGGACGATGGTATGTTCGATCATTGGGTAGCAGTGTAATAAAGGCCTTTCTGATCAATACCTAGTGACCTGTGTCATGGCCTTGGTGGGTGTTAATTGTATTCTCACTAGTCCAGTACTTACTAGATGTAGGTGGGGTCGATAGCCAATATGGTGTCTGTGCTGTTGTTGATGGATGTCGGTTTTGGCAGGCATCTCTGGGACGTTCGAGCGCTCGACCTCACACCGCAAGTATTACTGGTAGAGTTATATCCTTCATGCACGGGAGACATCAGCTAACTTGCGATAGCTCTACGCCGGGCTGGATGTATCATACACTATAGCCGCCTTTTTCACCAAACTCTCCCTCCTGCTTATGTATCACCGTCTCTTCCAGGTTATATCTACCAGTCGGTGGCTGATATACGCCGGCGTCGGACTGATCACTTGCACCGTGGTGCCGAACTTGACATGCTCTGTCTTACGCGTAAAAAGATGCATACCCGCCGAAAAAATGGCAGGCGACCCATATTGCTCCAATTGGACTGTGAACGTCGTTATGCTTACTTCGGGCACATTCAACACGGTGGCCGACCTTCTCATCCTGTTCATACCGATTCAACGGGTCTTGAAGCTTCAGAGTATCGCGCAGGCTAGGGTTGGCCTTCTTCTGATCTTCTCGGTAGGACTAATGTAGGTTGACTTGGCACCTAGTGTAGAATGTGGCTAACATAGCCCCAGCGCGTGTCTTTCGAGTTGTGTCCGAGTTATTGTCGTCGGTGTAAACCGGAATACTATCGATGGGTTTTGGAATGCCGCCAGATCAGCGCCTTATATGTAAACGCACCTTATGATTTGCATTGTCGTTTTGCTCGACACTGACAAACGCTAGGATTACGGAGTTGAACCTGGGAATCATCTGCGCTTGCGTAGTGTTGATGCGTACTCTCTTCCGCAAGGCAACTCGAGCGGTTCGTTCCAGGAGTGGGTTCTTTATCTTTGGCAAAAAGGACGACTCGCAGATCGATCTCTGCGAGAGAAGCGAGCCTAGTCTGAAGCAATCGGTGCGAAGCCATCAAGAAGAGTCGGCGGATGATGTGTTGCAGCGGATCATCGTGCGGTGAGAGAGGACGAGGCTTGTTGCAGCGCATTGCCCTATATACTTAGTTTATGTTGCCCGAATGTACTTTGCCGTGCCAGTGTTCCAGCACGCGTCGATGTGAGTTGGAAGTGGGAGCGCGGCCAAGCGGAAAGGGTACGACCGGAACAAGATTGTTCCGGCCGGCGTCGCCTCATGTCAGCTCGGCGGCTCGGCGGCTCGGAGGCTCGGAGGCTCGGAGTCTCGGCCGCGACGAGATGCGCCGACGATTCGCTCTGTCGCTCTTTTCCTCCACCGTCTGGACTCTGCTCTGCTGCAAAAGGCTACTCGGTCGATGTTTCTTGCAATCTGATCTCTCTCGAATTGGCCGCGCAATTGTGCGCATCCACTCCTTTACTTGCTCATGCTCGTCGTGCAGACGCTGGCCGCAGGCGACCGGCACCGGGCCTGGAAACTCAGCCTCCGCGCCGCCGTCGTCGTCGCCAGCATCATCGGCAGCGGCTGCGTGGGCTGGGCCGTGGCAAACGCACCCGCCGGGCCCTACGTCTACGCCATTGACGACTGGGCCATCACCGGCTGCCTCGTCACCTTCGGCGTTTCCGCGCTGTGGTGCTCGACCGTCATCCTCGTCTTCTGGCTGCGGCGCCCTACTGCGCCAGTCCACCCGGGTGTGGCTGTCGCCCTCGATCTCCTGCTCTGGCTTGCGTACATAGCCACGGTGCTGTTTGGCCTCATGGCTCTGCTCTCCTGGCATCGCTTTGGCGACGACGGACAGATTGGGAGCTACTCGGCATACGGCACCTTTCTGCTCCAGACCAACGGCACATGGCTGTGGAACGCGACCGAATACGACTCTTACTTCGGACGGCAGCGCTCATGTGACGCGCAGGGCCGATATGCGCGGGGTCGGTTTGCCGGGTACGGATTCGACTCCTGCGAAGCCGAGGACGCATACATCAATTCGCTTTGGCAGTCGAAACCACTGCGTATCGGTATTGAGACAACCAGCACAGTTTGCCAGTTCGTGGCCCTGGCACTGCATTTTGCCTTGTTCATCTGGGCTTGCATAGACACACACCATAGGAACTCGACGACAGTCAACAAGGACGCGGAGCGATTGGCGGCGGATATTGTCGTAAACATGGTCAAGAACGGGGCTCTCGTACAGGCGCCCGGCATCCAGACGCACCCTCCAATGGCTCATCCGATGATGCCACAGCAGCAGCAGCTTTATAATGGTGCGCCATCACAACAGCAAACGGCTCCGCAGCCGTGGCTGATGCAGCCGTATCCAACACAATCATATTCAATGCAATATCCTCAAGGCGCCATGTATACTGCGGAAAAAAGTAATGGTCCACGATATGCGTGAGATAATGAGTGGGCCGCAGACGTACAAATAGGATGGACTCTGGGTGAGGTTGATGTATAAATACAGTACATGATACCCGAGCATTGCATCATACCTGAAGCTTCGTATTTACCAGTTGTCGTTGCCGTCTAACTAAAGAAGAAGCTTCTAACTCTATCAATTTGACTCCGCCTGCGCATTCACGGTTGCGGCTAGGCTGCCTGCCGCACGCGGATACTGTATCTTTCCTGTATCCGCCTCTCCAGTAACCACATCGTTATCACTCTCCAGACCCCATGCGCCTCCGCCCGGTGTGAAAATGACACATCGATCGCCTTTCTGCATGCTGACCATGTTCTTCGAGCCCATGTTAACCCATCTTTCCTCGAACCCTTCGCCATCCTCTTTCTCTACCCGCTTGACCCAATAATTCACACCCTTGGCACCGCATCCGCCATGCTGCATTCCATATGGTGCGATAGCCCTGCGTTCCGTTATAACACTGAACCGAATGGGGCCACGGCACTCGATGTCCCTGACTGCGCCGTCGCCACCGTTGAACCTGCCTTTACCTCCGCTTCCCTTGCGAATGGCGAATTCTCGCAGGATCACAGGGTATCGCCGCTCCAGCGTCTCCGGATCAGTGATCCGTGTATTGGTCATGTGTGTATGTACAGCACTAGCACCATGGGCAGTCGCGGTCGCTCCGGATCCGCCGCATATTGTCTCTCCAAAGGCGTACGAGTGCTCTGTGCCGTCTGTGTTCTTCACCTCGCCAAAGAAACCGAGACAGTTCATGCAGCCGTGGCTAGCAGCCGCAGCACTAAAAGTCTTGAGGATAACGTCGACAACGCGTTGCGAGGTCTGAGTGTTGCCCGCGCAGACCGCAGCACCCGAGGACGGATTGAGGAAGCTACCTTTCGGAAGAACAATGGAGATAGGTGAAAGGCAGCCCTGGTTGAGAGGGATATCAAGACCGATAAGAAGTCGGAGAGAGTAGATGATGGCGGAATAGGTGATTGATGGTGGTGCATTCATGTTGGAATACATCTCTAGTGCAGTGCCGGTGAAATCGAACGTGGCCGAGCCCGACGAATCGATCGTTACCGCGAGGTGCATCTCGGAACCATTGTCCATCTGGTCCATACCGCTGAAATACGCGCCTTTCTTTTCCAGGGTCTGGCGGAGGTAGGCTCGTACAGCGATCTCTGCATTTTCTTGAATAGCTCTCATGTATAGCTGAACGACATCCTGGCCATACTCTTCCATGAGAGCTTGGATGAGCATCATGCCCTTGTTATTGGCCGCCACCTGAGCTTTGAGATCAGACAGATTGTCGTCGAGTCTTCGACTTGGGGTACAGCCAGGGAGATCGCCGGGTGCAGTGAGGATCTTCTTGATCCCTTCTTCGTCAAATTTACCATCGTGTATCAGACGGAAAGACTTGATTGCGGCACCTTCCTGCCATAGTTCAGTAGAGTTTGGAGGCATCGAGGTGCCGCCAAGACCACCGATGTCAGTATGATGGCCACGCGAGGCTACATAGAAGGCGATCTCATGCCGGTTCGAGAATACTGGCGTTATGACCGTTACATCTGGCAGGTGGGCTCCTCCAGCTTCCGGGTGATTGGAGACAAGCACGTCTCCAGGTTGCAGTTCACCTTGCAATAGTTCGTGTTGATATTTGACAGCGTACGACATGGATCCTAAATGAACTGGGACATGCGGAGCGTTGGCCACTAAACCGCCGTCGGGACCAAAGACGGCACATGAGAAGTCAAGACGCTCTTTGATGTTTAGCGACATCGAAGTCTTTTGCAGAATACGTCCCATTTGTTCTGCGATGCTCATGAACCGATGAGCAAACACAGAAAGTTGTATTGGGTCCACGGTCATCGATGATGTCTGAATGCTAGCTGACTGTGGGATATCCATGACGACATGCGCAGTCAGAATCTTGGCTTGGGAGCCAGGTACGACGACAATGCTCTGGGTCTTGTCGAGGATCATAGCTGGCCCGGGAACCATCGAGCCTGGCTGGATGTTTTCGAGCAGATACACTGGAGTAGAGACGATGCCCACTCCGGAGAAATATGTTGTAATTTGTCGCTCAACTTTCGCAGCTTCGACATGACAAAACTTGGTATGTCGCAATTCGTAGTGGAGCTTGTCAGCGTCGGCCGTGACATTCCCACTGCCTCCAATGCCTCGAATTCTAACATCATCGACAAGGATGGGTCGACTAGCCGAGAACACAAAGTTGAACTCACGAAGATGCTGCTCTAGGAAAGTCTCTTTGAAGTCTCCACGAGCCGGCCTGAGTATCATCATAGCGGTCTCTGTACCTTGGTAGCGCATGTTGAGGTAATCTTCGTAGTAGATGTCCTCTGTTTGTATGTTCTCGTTGAGAAGGGCCTTCTTGACTGTGGAACGCAGTGCATCTAGGCGAGCTTCAAGCTCTTCGATGGCCGACCCGACATAGGTGACGTTCACAGGTTCCTGGGCTTCTTGGACAACATCGGCAAGGGCCATTCCTGGAAGAGGTCAGTCCGTATAGTACTAAATCCGAAAACGAGGGGATAGGTACCATAGGCAGAAAGTATGCTTGAATACTTGTGGATGATCGCCTGGGGAATGCCGAGCTTGGCCGCAATCTCGCATGCATGTTGACCACCAGCACCACCAAACACGGCCAGATTATGCTTGCCGATTTCGTAACCCTTCGCTTCTGTCAACGCTCGGATCGGCCTGCACATAGCTTCGTTGGCTACATCCAGAAACCCATACGCAACCTCTTCCGGGCTCATAGTCTTGCCCGTGTCAGCGTTGATGACCTTGGTGAGCTCGATGAATTTGTTTTGGACAGCGTCAGTATCCAGCTCTTCATTCTCGCTGGGTCCAAATATCTTGGGGAAGAAGTCTGGCACTAATCGTCCAAGGAAAAGATTCGCATCGGTCACCGCCAGGGGGCCGCCCTTCCGATAACACGTAGGACCTGGATGCGACGAGGCGCTTTCAGGACCGACAGTTAGGAGACCATTCCTCCAGGCCAAGATAGAACCACCGCCAGCTGCGACAGTGTTGATGTCCAGCTGGGGGCTTTGAATGGTCACTCCAGCGGTAGTAGTTTCAAAGACGTGCTCGAAAATGCCTCCGTAACGCGAGACATCAGTGGATGTGCCACCCATGTCGAGCCCGACGATTGGAGTGTTGATCTCGGGCACGTATGACGTTCTTGAGTAGCCCACAACGCCTCCTGCAGGACCAGACAATATCCCCTTGAGACCACTGAAGCTCTTGTGACTGACCAAACCCCCATCGGATTGCATGAAGTCCGTCCTGACATCGTCCAAATGGCCATCCTGGAAGCCCGCCACAAAGCCTTTGAGATAGCTTTTGATCTCCGGAGTAAGATAGGCATCAGCGGAAGCCGAGCTCCCCCTGGGAACCATCTTGATCATGTTTGCAGCCACTGCTGATGACAAAGAGACGTGCGAAAACCCTTCCTCTAAAGCAAGTTGTCCGACGTGGGCTTCGTGATTCGGGTAGATGTAAGAATGTGCAAAACAAACGGCAACTGTATCTATTCCGCGAGAACGCAAACTTCTGAGCGTTGCACGTACAGCTCGCTCGTCGAGGGGGGTCAATATTCTGATCATATCACCGCTCGAGCCTTCGACAAGCAAGCCCGCAATCACGTCCGAGGCCTTGTGAACGCCGAAGACATCTTCGTCAAAGCCCTCGATTGTGACGCGTTCCTCGACCTCTCGAACCTCGGAATACAGCACCTCGGGCTTGACTATGTTGAGATCGAACAAGCGTGGGCGAGACTGGTAGCCGATTTCGAGCAGGTCACGGAGGCCTTTGGTGACGAGGAGAGCATGCTTGGCGCCTTTTCTTTCGAGCAGAGCGTTGGTTGCAACAGTGGTCCCCATACGAACATATTCGAGGTTCTCTTTAGGAAGCGGCGTCCCTCGGGGCACCTCCACCCCACGTGCAATAGAGAGAACGCGACGAATGCCTTCGGTGGGTGCGTCATCGTAGTTCGAGGGATCCACGGACAAGAGTTTTAGGACAATGTCCTCTTCGCCCTCGATATGAGCCCAGATGTCCGTGAAGGTGCCACCGCGGTCTGCGGAATACAGTCAGCGAATTTCCGGAACAAACGGTCGAGGATATCTACCAATTGCGATCTTGACCCGCTTGTTCATGCAATCAGAAGGCACGGCCATGATGGAACAAGAACCAAGTAGGGATGTCAACACAAACAGTGGCTGAGAAAGAGAGAACAGTTTCCTGAGTGCCAAAGGGCCCAAGAGCCGCGGAAGGCAGATATATGACAAGATATCCCCTCTAACTGCCCCACCCGGAATGCAAGTGGGGTCGACATGATGGTCGATACGGTAGCCCTGGACATCAGGACGAGGTAAACGGCAGATGCATAGGATGTACAGAGCCCAGAGGATCGAGAGGCACGTGCAATCAGATGGAAAGCGTGCTACTGTATAGCTCGGACGCTTGACATGGTGGCTCCAGGGGTATGGATTCCGCTTGTGGCAGCGCAGGGAGATACGGTCGCTTCGGCATGGAAGGTGGATACGACGAAGATAGCGAGAAGGTGGCTAGCACGGATCATGCTGGAGACGCAGAAGGTCGACACGACGTGTGACGGCCCCTCGGCGCCGATGTTGCACTAGACTAGCGCGACACTAGCTGCAAGCTTCGTCGTAACGACCATCCATCTTTGCGGTCAGGACTCCCACGGCCGCCATCAACCCCCATCCGACATGCCCGTTCGTTCAGCTCGGACTGGCCAGGAAATGGTCATAGAACCTGGGGTAATGCTTCCCCATCTCCGCCGCGTTGTTCCCAATCTGGGCCTCGTGAGCCTTTGCCGGTTGAGGACTCGCGTTATCTACAACCCTTAGGGCAGCAGAGTTATATAAACCTGCATCTTCGACAGCTTGAACTGCCTCCTATCCCCCCGGAATTTCTCTTCTTCCACTTCATTTCTGCTCCCCCTTCATCTCTGTAACAGATACGCGCCATGTCAATCCACGGAAAGACAGCCGACATGGATGTTGATCAGAGTTCGGACGAGAAGGCCGTCCTCACCCGACACGTAGACAAAGCGGCGCAGTTCCTGGCGGAGACACAGGAATATCCACCGTTGACCCCCGAGGCAGAAAAGAAGTTGATGCGAAAGGTGGATTGGATCATGATTCCCATCGTAAGCCTCCACAAAGCCACACTTCATCGTGAAGTCTATTGACTCTCCTTGTAGCTCTTCATCACCGCTACGCTGGGTGCCGTCGATAAAGTAGCACTTGGAACTGCGGCCATCTACGGGCTGCGAACCGACACCAAGCTGGTCGGCCAGCAATACTCGTGGCTTGGTTCGATCTTGTCTCTTGGTGTACATGCACCCCCTCTGATATGAAGCTGGTTCCTATGTTGACCTTGAGTAGGCTTTGACTGGAATGTTTCCTTCTTCGTATCTTATTCATCGGCTTCCATCCGCCAAATATCTCTGTTCTTGCAGTGTAGGTTGGGCTTCAATGGCACTTGTCATGGCCGCCTGCACCAGCTGGAGCTCTTTGATGGCAGTCCGATTCTTCATGGGTGTCTTCGAAGCCATCATTGTCCCCGGTATCTCACTAATCATTGCGGCTTGGTACAAGAAGTCCGAACAACCGCCCCGCAATGCTCTGGTGTTTGCTGCTGCTAGTTCGGTCATCAACGGCTTCCTGTCTTGGGCGGTGGGGCACATCGATTCCGTCCTGTCCATCTGGCAATACCTGTTCTTGATCGTTGGGTCGGTGACGTTTGCGTGGTCGCTGTTTGTGCTTTGGTACATGCCGGCTACTCCCATGGATGCACTCTTTCTAAGCAAGGAAGAGAAATATCATATGATTCGACGCGTCGCCGAAAACAAGACTGGCGTTGCCAACAAAGAATGGAAGTGGTATCAAGTCAAGGAGGCCTTCATCGACCCGAAGACATGGATCATCTTTCTTTTCAATGTGAGTCACTCTATCACACAAGAGCAAGACTCTTGGTACTGACGTCCGCGCGTAGATCGCTATCAACATCCCTAACGGTGGGCTCACAACGTTTAATGGCATCATCATCTCGAATCTCGGCTTCTCCAGCGTCAATGCATCTCTCCTCTCCATGCCCACCGGTGTCATGTCGACCCTTTCCGCCCTCATTTTCAGCTGGCTTGGCGTCAGATGGAACAACCGTCGCTGCCTCGTAACTGTTGCAGCCTGCATTGTGCCCATTATTGGCACCGCAGTCGTGTATGCCGTTCCTCGCAGCAGTGTCGGAGGGCAAATGGTCGGCATTTATCTGCTCTACACTTACTTCGGACCGTACGTTGTCGGAATTGGTCTTGCACAAGCAAATACCGCTGGAAACACGAAAAAGACAGTCGTCTTTGCAATCCTCTACATCGGATACGCGGTTGGTAATCTCATCGGACCTCAGACATTCCGCGCCGAGCAGGCGCCTGCCTACACGGGCGGTGTTATTGCTATGATTGTGTGCTACTGCGTCTGTATCGGCTTGATTTGCGTGTATTGGGCCCTTTGCGTCTTCCAGAACAAGCGTGTCGCCCCTGGTGGCGAGAGAAGGGGATCCATTACCGAGGCGATGGATAGTCTGATGGATCAGACCGATTTTGAACAGGAGGGATTTAAGTATACCACCTAAGCTTGGTAGATTTGTGTTATTGGGCTATCTTGGCGAAGCCGGGAAGATGAAGGATGTAGCGAATGATGTGGTTGAATTTTCTGCACTTTGATATGAACATACATAAGATATTAGCGCTTTGGTCTTAGATAGCGTGCTTACCAGTCCCCATATGACAGTTTTGCCAATCAATACACGGGGTTTCCGCCTGGTTACGTTTCTTATGCCCCTAGTTAGGCTAGCACATTCTGGTACGATTCACCATCGTTGAAATCAAAGCGCTATATGATATACACACTAGGTGATGTTTTAACCTCGGAAGGAAGGCGATGGAGGCCCCCTAGATAGCTAGTATCGGTGATGAAATCCGCCGCGGCGTGTGCCGGTGGCCGCGCTACTTTTAGCGGGGTTATCGTATCGACCTTCTCCTCAACAAGTACAATGTATATCACTTGATAGGTGGCGATAATGGATCTTCATAAACAGCCATCTGCTTCTTACCAGATCATCGACCATGGCGTCCAAAACCGCATCAAAAGAAACCTCTTTCCTCATCGTGGGCGCTGGTACCTTCGGGCTCTCAACAGCCCTTCATCTCACCAACCGCGGTTACAAAAACATCGTCGTTCTCGATCGCGGCGATGATGTGCCTTCGGCTTTCAGTGCTGGCAATGATGTGAACAAGATCGTTCGTGCCGACTACGAAGACCCGTTCTATGCCACTCACGCGCTGGTACCATTCCCTCTTCAACGCTCGAAATGTTCTATACTGATCACAGTGTAAACGCATCTAGAAAGCTATCCACGCCTGGCGCAACTCCCCTATCTTTTCCCCACACTATCACCACTCCGGCTATCTGGTCACGTCTTCTGCTTCTGCCCCCTCAAAAGCAACATCCCATGTCACCCGCCTTATTACTGCCCTCTCTTCGCATCCGGATCAACCCAAATCCAGTGTAGCAGTCCTTCATACGCCCGAAGATGTACAGAGCACTGTTCCTCATCTCACTGGCCCGTTGACAGGCTGGTCCGGCTACTACAATAGCAACGCAGGCTACGCCCAGGCAGCGCCCGCACTAAAGGCTCTCTACACAGAGCTACTCGCGCGCGGAGTAGAATTCCGTCTTGGAGATTCGGGTCATGCCGTATCTATCCTGCCCGACACCCAGACAGCAAAGGCTTTTCCGGCACCAAGACCCTATATCCGGACAGCGGATGGCAAGATTCACTGCGCAGACCTGGTCATTCTCGCATTGGGAGCACACACGGCGCGCTTACTGTCTGTGGCTGGGGCACAACTGACAGCGAAAGCGTGGGCGGTTGGACACGTGCGTGTGAGCGCGCAAGAAGCTGCACACTTGAGAGGCCTTCCGGTGGTGAACTGTCGAGATGTGGGATTTTTCTTTGAACCGGTACCTGCAGGAGACGAGCATGGGCAAGAATGGCTGATCAAGGTCTGCGCGCATGGGGGCGGGTATACGAACAGAGGCAGAGCGGCTACAAGTCTTCCGCCATGGCAGGCCGAAGAAAACAAGGCCATCCCAGTAGAAGATGAGATGTTGATGCGGCGTCTGCTACGGGAGACACTGCCCGAGTTGGCGAAGAGACGGCTAGAGCGGCGGTTCATGTGCTGGTGCGCAGATACGGCGGACAGCGAGTATGTAATTGACTACGTGCCTGGGTATAGAAAGGGGTTGGTGCTTGCTGGCGGAGATTCAGGACATGGGTTCAAGATGCTGCCGGTTTTCGGCGGGTGGGTTGTTGATTTGGTGGAAAGGGGGCAGCAGACGGAGAAGAGGTGGAGATGGAAAACGGGGGATAGTGATGGCCAGGAGGAACTTGGGTGGCGGGTGGGCGGGGTGCGGGACATCAGGGAGGTGCAGCGGATGGGGGACGGCGCTGAGGCCACGAGGCCAAGGTTGTAGCGTAGTAGAACAGCCCTGGAGGTAGCTGAAGCTGTAGACTTTAATCGCACCTGTGTATCATGGCGGTGCAATGGTTCGGATGGGAAGATGGGAGGTGTCAGGTGTCGAGGGGAGGTCCACGGGTCCAGTCGAGGCATGACGCATGACTAATCTGCCCCTCATCGGTGCCTTCCCCTTCGCCTTGCTGCGTCTCACCCGCACTCGCAGGCGCGACCAGCAGCGCCGTCGCCACCGCACCGGCAGTCGCAGTCGCAGTCGCGACCAGCACCGCACCCGCAGCCGCGACCAGCAGCAGTAGCAGCAGCACCGCAGTCGCAACCGCCCGCAACCGCCGCATCGTTTGCCTGGCGTCGTCGACGAGGCCGTTGGCAGTTGGCAGTTGGCAGTTGCAGTGCGAACGTTGGCCACCGCCACCCACCGGCAGCAACACCGGCAGTAACACTTGCAGCCCGCTGTCCACCGTCGCCAGGTGCAGTTGCAGTCGGCGGCCGTCGTGCCCAGCTCGCCATGATCCGACGTCCGGCCTTGCTCGACAACCATCTGGCTCCGCATGCGACGCAACCAGCGCTCCCCCGGCGACGCGCGCCGCCGCACCGGCTGCTGGTCCTGCAAGAGCAAGCATGTGCGATGCACCGAGGAGCGGCCGCAGTGTGCGCGATGCACGAAACTGGGCGTCCGCTGCGAATACGGCATCCGGCTCTTGTGGCAGCAAGACGCGGCGCAGCGGGGCATCTGCTTGGGCCGTGAGGGCGCCTGGTCGAAGCATGGCAAGCCCAAGCCCAAGCCAGCGCCGCACGCGCCGACGTCGACGCCGCACTTCGTCACGCCCGGCAACGAGCCCATCTTCTTGCACACTGCATGTCGCCATTTCAGAAGCCGCGGGGCTGACGACCAGCACGAGGCCGAGGCCGACGAAGACTACAGCGAGGCCGAGGATACAACCAGCACTCTCTGCACACGGCGTCCACCTTGGTCTGCGCCGCGTCTCCCTCTCTCGCCTTTCCGCACTCGCCCACTCAATGAAGCCTATCTCCTGGATTACTTCATCTCGGCCATCTGCCCGAACTGCTCTCTGGATTCGACAGACAACCCGTACCTCAGCTACATCACACCCATGGCGTTAGTGTACCCGCCTCTGCACGATGCCGTCATCGCCATCGCAGCAACGGAGCGGAGCCTGCTCAATGATCCGCGGTTCGAGAAGGAGGCGTGGTGGTACAAGTCTCGTGCTCTGAAAGGCCTCCAAGCAAGCATCGCCGACGGCTCCGTTAGCTGGCCCTTCATAGCCACCGTCCTGATGCTTTGCTTCGGTGACATCGCAGACGGATGCAACGACTCCTGGAGGACCCACCTCCGCGGCGGCTTGACAACCCTCAATGAACTCCACACTGATTGTACCGAAAGCCAGATGCTCCGCAAGTTTTGCCTCATGTATTTCGTAGCTCACGATATCATGGGTCACACTGCCGGTGGCTCCGATGTCGAGCCCACACCCTACACCTGGCTTGAAGACGACGACATGGAAGAAATCGACCCGATTATGGGCTGCTCCCGAGGCTTGCTGGATATCATCAACCGCATTTCAATCATAAGCTCCGACGTCAAACGCCTTCTTTCCCGTCGAGTGCTTTCCATCGACGAAGTACGGTGCTTTGAGCAAAGCCGCTCCCAACTCGAGCGTGCTCTATATGCTATTCGGCAGGTTCCACCCCCGACCACAACGAACCCGGATATCGCGCGCGTGGCCGAAGCCAAACGCACAGCCGCGCTTCTTTATCTGTACGAACGTTTTGCCTCCGTTCCGCAAGCGTCCAGCGGGTCAGATCCATCTGAGACGATGCGTCACCACATCAACCGCCTCGTCAACGCTCTGATATTGCAGCTGGGACCACTCCCTGTGACTCCGACATTGCTGTGGCCACTGTTTGTTCTTGGAAATGCCAGCCCCGGGGACGAAGAACATCGACGCTTTGTACTCGAACGCCTTGGTCGTATGCTGAGAGGGAGGAACCTTGGTAGTGTGAGACTCGCAAGACGATTAATGGAACGCAAGTTCCGCAGGTGGGACCTCCAAGTTTGTGAGCCTGATAGTCCAATTTGGATGGAGGGAAAGATGGCAGGCAACGATGTTATGAGGGGTTTGAGGGGCAAGTGGGTTTCCTTGGCTTGAGCGAAAACCATCTAGTTGTAAGTTGTTCTGCGCTCCTTAGAGCTCATGTCGCGTCTTGCGTTATATTTGTGAAGTAGTATACATTCACCCGATTGCATGCCGGCAGCCTCAAATTGCTACTGAAGCGTCAGCTTGAGCAAATCATCTCTCAATATGTCGTCTTCTTGCGGCTGACCGAAATTCTTGCCTTCTCCTAGCACAGTCAGACAGTGTAACGCCAACGAGCCGGGAATGTCTCGCTCGAAGACTGTGAAAGTGAGTCACACACAGCATCTGGTGGAACAACTTCCCGAAAGCCTAGAGCATACAAAAGAGACATGAACGACAGCTTTTCCCAGAAAAGCGCTGAACAACTGCGACCTTTGCTAGCGGTCGAAAGTGATACTAGACGCGGCATGGGACATTCCGCTCATAGTACTCTGCTGCGGTCTTGAAGAGCATTGCGGTGAGCTTCAGCTATCATTACTATACTTCGGATCATCAAAATTAGCCGGAAAGGCATCATCAAGAATTGGTCGACCGATATTGACACCCTTCAATCTTTACCAATCGGTAAATCCGACTCCGCTCCCGCAACCCATGCTACACAACCTCCTACTAGCTTTGGTGAGGAGCTCCAACAGAATTCCTAGGCAGGCCCTTTTGTACCTATTCCCAATGCGCAGTCAGAGCGAGTATCACAGTTGGCACTTGCTAGTATCAACACCGAAGACGAATACGATCAGCGGCAGTTGCAACATCCAGCACTGGCGGCGAGCCTCAATGACTGGGCGTTTCTGGTGCGTGGATGCGGCGTCTTTCGATAGTTTGATCAGGGGGATGCGAATTGGGATCAGACGTTACAGTGATGTGGTTGTTGACAATACTCTAGTCGAATTAACGCAGTCATCGGTTGCTCCTACACACTTCTCAACAACATACGGGAACCAGTACTCGTTTATGCTGTTTGGCACAGGCACTATCAGCCTACTTGGTTATTTAGAATACATACCGTACCCAACCTTTAGGCCACACCGCCTTGTGCCTCGGCATTGAGCGATTTCCGGATAATGAATTTTAGGAGCAGGCACACAAGACCGACGAGAAAGACGAAGGTAACTTTGATGCCGGCCATGTACGCCAGCCTGATAACTAGGACCTTGTCTGCAGGAAATATAGGTCGGGTTTGCGTCGCACCCGCCACCATCACTCTCCACGGGTCAGCGTCCGAAACTTAAAGATTGGTGAGTGCAATCATCCTGCGAATCACAAAACCAGATTGCACGACCAAACCCGATACACACTCCCGATGAACTGAAAGATGGGAATACAACCTTGTTAGTCCGGATGTTTCTCAAAACAAGGGGCTTCATTGGCGGAAGTATCACGTGACTAGCATGGCGGTTGGCTTTGTAAGCGGCTCAGGAGGCGCTCTTCGGCGGCGGAGTTTTGGTCCGGAGTTTTGGTCCTATCCTGGCTTCCGCAGGTGTCTAGAAGCATTCATTCCAGTCGGCGCGTACAGTGTTGGTGTTTCTTGATATATAAGTACGGCGCATTCGTCCTTGCCGACATCTGGTTTAGACTGTGTATGCCCCCCAGTATGCCTTCTTTCTTTCAACCACCCGTCACACCACTACCCAATGGCGTCAACCTGCACGGCCAGACAGCCATCGTTACCGGCGCCAGCTCTGGCATCGGCGTCGAGATCGCGCGGCAGCTATTAGAAGTCAAGGCATCCACAGTCATTTTGGCTGTCCGCAACCTAACCAAGGGTGAGGCCGTGCGGCGCTCACTGCTCGCCGCCAAACCCGAGGCGGTGATCAAAGTCATGAAGCTAGACACTGAGGACTATAAGAGCGTCCAGAACTTCACCAAAACCTTCCGTGCAGAGCACTCGGAGCTACATCTACTGATGCTCAACGCCGGCATTGGCACCCTCAAGCGCGAGATGACGCCCACCGGCCACGAGAAGAACGTCCAGGTCAACTACCTCTCCAACGTGCTGCTCATGCTCGAGCTGCTTCCCCTCCTGAATTCCACGGCGGATAAGACGGGCGCCCGCGCCCGCGTTACCTGGACCGGCAGCCGCTTCCATGGTGCTACCGCCCTAGCAAACAAGGCGCCTCTCCAGTCCGGCGAGACGGTGCTCGGCCACTTCGACAGCGAGGAGAGCTTCGTCGCCTTTGCTCGCTACGCCGATAGCAAGCTGCTTTGCGTGCTATTCCTGTACGAGATGCGAAAACACCTGGCCAGTGACAAGGTCATTGTCAACACCTTCTGCCCTGGCATGGTCAACTCGGGCATGAGCGACGTACTGCCTATATATCTTCGGCTTCCCATGAACGCCATCAAGGCGCTCCGCGCACGCTCACCTGAGAAGGCGGCCTGGATTGCGCTCAACGCAGCTATTGTCGCGGGCCCAGAGTCGCATGGAGAGTTCCTCGGCGATAAAGCAATTGTGGAGTGAGTTTCTGAACACTCGTGTGCTCCGCTTGTTGCTAACTTCGTGGTTTTTGTTAGACCTGTTGCCTATATCAAGTCTGCAGACGGCCAGAAAGTGCAGAAGATGCTGTGGAATGAGACAATAGATGAGATGTCGAGACTAACTACTATTCCAGCGTGGATAAGCAAGGTATAATAGAGTACGTTTAATTACTTTAGAATAACTTAGCTACTTCTATGTTAGTATATTCACATACTCTAATATAAGTATAAACTCTATTACAATTTACTATTATTTATATACAAAGCTTTAGCTTAGTATTTCTATCTAAAAAAAGCTATTAATTTTTTAGAATACTAAGAAATAGCTAAGATTATACTAATAAGTTTAGTATAATTTACTTAGTTAGCTAGAGATTATTTATTTATATAGAGAAATAGTATTATAGTTTTTTTTAAAGTGCTTTTTGTAAGCTAGCGCTGTTTTTTAAAAAGTAAACTGCGCTTTAGCAAAAGCAACGCAACTTGCGTTATTAGCTTTTTATAGTTAAAAGTTAAGCTGCTGCACTTCGTGCTAAGCTTTCTACTATAAAAATAAAAAAGCACGTTTGTTTATTTCAAAAGTAAATTGCAATTGAAAAGTTAAAACGAGCTAACTAAGAGATTGCGCACTTTAGTGCTTTTGCAAGTTCTAAAAGTATAGTTTCTACTAATAGTCTTGTACTATTGCTACTTAAAACTTTTTTAACTAACTTAGGCTAGTTACAAACTAACTCGTTTCTTCTTGCTTTTTTTTTATAACTTTTTTGCTTTTTTAGAGAACTTAGATTTTTTGCTTTTAAATTTTGCTAGTAGTATATTTGCACTAATTCCTTGTAGTTTATAAAATTCTATATTAGTTTCTATGTATTCTAGCTTTTTAGCTATTTTTGCTATTTAACTAAGTATTTCTACTAACTTTTAAACTTTTGTAAGTTCTTAACTTCTTCAACTTTGTACTTTTTGTTTTTAAGTTTGATATTAGTTGCTACTTTAGCGTCTAGTAGTGCTAGTTTAAAAAATAATTTGTAAAAAACTAGATGTATGCGCATGCTTGCAAGTAGCTATAGTTTAAATAATACAAGTTTTTTAACTTTTAGAATTTTAAATAGTTTTATTTAAAAGTTGTTTAACTTGTTGCATAGTTGTTTAGTTTTTAGATTTTTTTATAAGAAGAAAACTTTATTTCTCTTTTTAAGAGTTAGTTCTTTAAGCTTTTTTTTATTTGCTAATTTAGCTGTCGTAAAGTTGTTTTAAGCAATTTGTTAGCTTAATTTGTTGTGTAATTATTGCATTTTAAAAGCTTTATTATTTGCTGCTAGCAAAATGCTTTTAATATTCTTTAGATTTTAATAAGTTACTAGTTTATATCTATAATTTGCGTAGTATAGCGAGTGTTTTGTAGTTGTAAACTTTGTGCTATTGTAAGCTAGTTGTACTATTAGTAGAAGTTTAACTTATTTATTTTGCAGCTTGTAAGCGTACATTTGTAAGTACTATTTTAGCATTTAGTTTGTTTATTCTGTTTAACTATTTATTTGTAGGTAAAAGCTAGTTGATAGCTTTTTTGCAACTTCTAACTAGGCTAAAAACGTATTCTAAAACTTTAATATAAACAACTTGTTTTTATTAGTAATAAATTGTTCTAGCAATTTGTAATTAGCAACTAGTGTTTTTGTAACTTCGTATAATATTTCTTTTGCTATAATTAATTATTCTATTAGTACAAAATGTAATTATTTAGTTAATTAATCTACGATTACCAAAATCGAGTTGCATAGCCTTGCTAATTTGAATTTTAACAATTTTAAAAGCTTTACTATAAAGTTTATTGTAACGCTAATTCATAAGCGTGCAAGTAGTTTTAGTAGTTAAAGTAATCTATAAAGCTTATATCTCTTAGGTTTGTTTTTTAAATAATTTAAATAGTTGCTTATTACTTTCTAAACTGTATTTTGTATAACGTAAACTACTAGTAACCCGGCTAAACTAGTAACCTAGCCAAAAATGCTTGGCACAACCAACTTATCTCAAAGAACATTAAATTAATTGCTATCAAACAAAGAACCTGCGTACGTCGTGCTAGCTTTAGATTTAAAAGCTTTTTCTGTATTCTTTTGGCAAGTTTAGGTATTGTGCTTTGTATTACTATAGTTTCTACAGCGCCGTAAAGCTAGTTGTGCTCTTTTTTAACTCTTTCTACTACGCGCTTTTTTTAATAGCTAAAGCGCTGTAGACGCTTTAGCAGCTACTTGCGCTAATCTATTACTATACTCTATTGTACTGCTATGCTAAATCCGCTTCTGTTTGCGCAATTTCTGCTTGGTTATTTTTGCTAATTAATTTTCAAGCTTCTTAATATAGTAGTTCTTAAGCGCGTTCTAATGCAGCATTAATTTAGCTTCTTTTACAAGCTAAAAGAAGCTACTCTACGCTAAAGTAAGCAATTTAGTAATAGAATCGCGTACTAGCTTTAATTGCAATCTAAATTTAAGTGTATTGCTTAGAGTCTTTGACTGCTACGGCGTTTCTAGTGCGAGAAGTAGTAGCGAGGTACGCAGCTGTACTTTAAAACGACTAAAAACTACCTACGCGTTAATAGAAACTAGCTTTAAAACTTTAAAAGCTTTTTTGCAGTTCTTTGTTGTAAACACTTTAAAAAACGCGTTTCTAAAGGCTAGTAGAAAGCTTTTTTTGTTAATATAAAAAACGCGCTAAGTCTCAAACGCGTTAAAAGTACTTTAGCTTTAGCAGCAAAAAGCAAACTACATCTAGCAGCTAAAAGATATAAAATAAATAGGCTAGCATGCAAAGCGTAAAAATCTTGTTTTTAAAGCAATAGTTTTTAAAATTCTAAGATTAGTAGCTCTTATAGCCGTTTAAAATAAGTAGCTAATACTTTTTTACTTAACGCGCTTTTGTATGCGCGTCAAAGTGCTTTAACTATTTAAAACTAAAAGCGTTGTTTGTCTAGCTGTTTTTAGAAACTAAAAGCTTTTAATTGCTAGGTATAAAGTTTTTCTTGTACTATGCTAAGATGTAAACGCGCTCTTTGTAGATAAAAAACAGCAGAATCGCGTACTCTGCAGCGCAAATGCTTTGAATAACTATTACCTACTCTCAATTGCCTAGCTGGATAAAATTAAGTCGAGTACGTTTTTAAAAGCTTGTAACGACTTTTATAAAGCTAATTACGCTTATTTAAAAGCTAGTCTTGTTAAAGTTGTGCACGTCGTTGTTGTAGACGCTGTACTTAGCTTTAGTATTCTCTACTAGCTTGAACTACGCGCTAATTATCTCTAAATTCTCTTAGTGTAAGGCCAAGTAGCTTTACGTATTTGTTTTCTTTCGATTAATAGCTACTGTAGGCTATAACGGGCTAGACTAGTTTCTTGCGAAGCCTTTAAAAGTACCTCGCACTAAATTGCTACTAAAACAGCGATTCGTCTCTTCTACACGAATATACTATTTTCATTACTATACTATTAATCTATCTTAAGTGTTATCAAACCTACGATTAAACTTAGTCTTACATTCAAATCGCTCTATTAAAATACTTTCGATAAATTAATTAGCTCGTTTACAATGTTTGGTTTATTTAACAATTAAGCTACGTTGCTTCTAAGACACTTAGATAAAGGTTCTATTGTGCAACTAAGCACTCTCTAACCTCTAGTAGTAGATAAAACCAAATAGAATAAAAATGCTAATAAAGAAGTTTAGATTAGTAATAGTGCTAACGTTTTAAGGCGTAGTTGCGCTTCTAGCGCTAAACTAGGCTAGAATAACCTAGTTCGCTCTAAAGAAAATCCTAACACTCTACTCTCAAACAATAAAAATAACAACGCACTATCAAACTCTTCTACGAAGCGAGCTTTTGACAAGCTAAAGACTTAGTAGCAGAATAAGCAAAACTATACAGAACTTATTCGCTTCAAAGCGTTAAAGGCTCTATACTAAAACGAAGACAAAACGGCGCTTGCTAAGGCTATTAGGCAACTAGTCGTGCTAGCACCTGCTCAAACTATTTTTAATTAGATTAATTTGCTCTGCTTTAAGCTACCGCACTGCTATTTAAAAAAGAATTGCGTAGACTACAACTAATAAGTTCGCAATTGCAAAGGCTACTACACAAAGAGCTTTAACTTCTTTAGCAAACTTTAAAAAGTTTCTTTTAAGTTAACGTACGTTACTGAAAACTTTCGTACGCTTTAAAAAACCTATAAGATTTATAAAAAAATGCGATTTTTTTTATAGTCCTCTACTTAGGCATTGCTTAAAGAACAAATGTTAAGTGCCTTAGGCACTTTTAAAGAACGTAAGCAGTAGGTATACAATTCTATTAAAGCTTTACGTTAAAAGCTATTTTAAACTCTTTTTAACCTACTTTTACTTCTTTAACCTCTTTAAACCAAGATTGACTAAACAAGCTTATTTAGCATAGCAGCGAACTTTACCGCAGCACTTCTCGAAGAAGTAAAAAAGCAACTACGTTACTTTTTGCTGCAGAGTTGCACTACTCTCTACTAAATAAAGCAAGAAGCTAATTAGATCTATCGTAACTTCCAACAAGATAGTAAAATTCAAAGAAAAACTAAAAAAGACAAAAAGCGAGCTGCGTTGCTAATAGGACATGAATCGACTTATTCTAATGCTAAATAGCACAAAAAGAAACGCAACGGCCGCTTTAAGCTTAAAAAAAGTAATAACAAGAAAAACAAAATCTCTAACGAGCTAGTTTGCTACGCATGTAACAAACTAGGCCATTTCGTCTCTACTTGCCCTAACAAGGCAAAAAAAAACGCTTACTTTAAAAAGAGAAAGAGAAAAGGCAAAAGCTTAAGAAATTAGCTTTTTACTTTGTAGCCTATATTAACTTGTTATAGTTAAAGAAAGTAGGCACTTTTTGTAAAATGCTAACGAGCAAGAACCTAACGTCTCTTACCGCGTTAGCGAAGATTAAGAGTTTAAAAAACTTAAAAGCAATCGTAGATAGTAGAGCTTATTTTAATGTTCTTTCGACTATCGTAGCGAAAGAACAGAATCTAGTACTTAAACTAATTTCTAATATTCTCTTTATATTGCTAAGTAAATTAAGTTACACTATTTATAGTTGTACTGTAGCAAAAGTCTGCATTACAAATTTTAAAAGCAAAGTACAAACTTATAAAATTCTCTTTGTAGTAGCTAATTTCAAAAAGCTTCTAATGTATCTCGAACTCTTTTGGATAGATTAGTTTTAGCTAAAGTTAAACTATTCGCGTCGCTGCATGCTCTTTAGAAGCATAAAGAACCTAAATAGACTAAACTATGCTAAAGTAGCTATAAAAAACGCAGCAGAGTTTGCTTAAACTTTAAATAGTCTTAATGCAAAGCTTTATGTCTGTTTGATTAGTGCACTTTTTAAAGCGAGCAACTAAAAAAAGCAAAGCTTTAGTTTGCAACTTAAATATTAGAAGTACTAAAACGTAGCGAGCTTTAATAGCTCATTAGTAATAGCGTCTTATAAGAAGCAGAATCTTGCGATTAAACTTTAGCTTAGTACAACTTTCTCGCATTAACCTCTGTACAACATGTTAATAGTAAAATTAAAGCATCTTTGCAAATACGTAGACGAGTACTTTAATAAAAAATAAATAAAGCGCTTAAAGTCTTTAGCTAGTGCGCTAATTCTTTTTGCAAAAAAGAAAAATAGCACTTTAAAGCTTTGCGTTGACTATTAAGGCTTTAACAAAATTACGATTAAGAATCGTTATTTTTTGCTCTTTATTGCAGAGTTCTTAGAGAGGTTAGCTAAGGCGAAAGTCTACACTAAGCTTAACATCCGTAAAGCCTATTACAAAATCTAAATTAAAAAAAGAAACAAATAAAAAACAGCTTTTAAGACTTGATATAGTTATTTTGAGTACTTTGTTATGCTATTTGGTTTTACGAATGCTTTTGCAGCATTCTAAGCCTACATTAACTAAGCTTTCGCTAGGTTAGTTAACGTAACTTGCATTGTGTACTTTAACAATATTCTAGTGTTTTTTAACACAGAAAAGGCCTATGTAAGCTAGGTTAAAAAAGTTCTTTAACGTTTGCGTAAAGCAAAGCTATACTTGAAACTTAGTAAGTGCAAGTAGCACATACGGCAAACAAAGTACCTAGGTTACATTGTATGCCTAGAAGAAGTTAAAATAGACCTAGAACGAATTAGAACAATCTAAGAGTAGCTAATGCCGAACACAGTTCGAGATATTTAGGTATTTATAAGCTTTATAAACTATTATTAGCGCTTTATTGCTAGGTTCTCTAAGCTTGCTCTACTATTAACCAAACTAACCTAGAAGAAGCTAGAAGCGGCCTAAAGCAAGCACGCTCAAAGAAAAGAAAAAAGCTAGCAAATTAACTTTAGAACTAAAGCTAAGAAAGCGTTTAGAAAACTTAAGAGTGCTTTTCTTAATGTTTCTATTCTAGCCTATTATAAGGCAGAATAGCTTACAAAGCTCAAAACTAACGCCTCTAAAAGCGCTATTAGTAGAATTCTAAGCTAGAAAGTTCCTAACGGTGAAAACAGCGAAAAAAGTGCGCATTAGCGCTTAATTAGTTTCTTCTCGCGGAAAATAAACAAGGCGAAGTATAATTACAATACTTATAATAAAAAGTTGTTAGCAATTAACAAAAGTTTGTTACACTTTTGCTATTTTTTCTTAAGTATCCCGTTTAATCTCTATACGAACTACAATAACCTACGATAGTTTATAAAAACAAAAACTCTAAATTATTATTAAGTTTGCGCTTACAAAAGGTTAATAGAGTACAACTTCGTTATAATTTATCAACCTAAAAAGACAAATCTAGCTAATAGCTTTTTCTAACGACTAGACTACATAAAGGAAGCTTATGCTTCTGCGCAAAAAAGCAATAAAATCTACGTAAATCTATTACAAGCTTTAATAACTTGTAGTGTTTATAGTAAGCCCGCCCTAGTAGCAGCAATTACAAAATTAGCTAGTTAACTTGCAAAAAAACTAAGCCTACTAACTTTTTTAAAGAAAATAAAAGCTTTAGACCTAAAGATGCACATTAGGGAAAAACTAACTTAAGCACCCTAGCTTAGGCTTTTAGAGAATAAAATTCTTTTAAGTAATCTAGTAGGCAATTCTGCAAACTCTTTAGACTTAGACTTAGACTTTAACTTAGAAAACAAGTCTAGATTAGTAGAGCTTATAGTAGCCTAAAATAAACTAGAACTAGCTATAACGAAGCAGTTGAATAAAATCTACTTCGATACAACAAAATAGAAAGCAAAAGCTTTCTAGAAATGTTATAACAGCTTAATAGCTAGCTACTTCAGCGTTAAAAAAACTTTAAAGAAAGTTAAACGCTAATACGAGTAAAAAGAGATAAAAAAAAACGTTAAGAAGTACTGCAACGACTGTCTAAAGTGTCAAAAATTAGTAGCAGCTAGACATAGCTTTTACAGACTTTTTATACTTTTGCTAGCGCTTAATAGCTCGTAGTGTAATGTTACAATAGACTTTATTATAAAACTTTTACTATTAAAGTATATAAAGCAAGTATACAACTTTATTCTCGTTGTAGTAAACTGCTTAACTAAAATAGCTTACTATATTCTAGCTTGCGCTAACTAGACAGCAAAAGATTTTGCAATAGTTTAAATAAAAAAAATTGTAAAACTTTACAGCGTCCTAAAGAACGTTATTTTAGACTAAAGTTTTATTATAAACTCAAAGTTTTAGAACAGCTTTTGCTACTATTTTAGCTTAATAAGCGTTTTCTCTTCTGCTTATTACTCTTAAACAAATAGTCAAACCAAAAAACAGAATTAAACGCTAGAATAGTACTTTTGATGTTACTGTTGCTTTGAACAGAATGATTAGACTGTGTAGCTGCTAGTAGCGAAGTTCGCGTACAACAATAGCTAACACGTAACTATAAAAATTACTTTTTTTATAGCGTACTACAAAGCGTTTTTAAAAGCTTTAAATTAGCTTAAAATGCTTTTTAGTAACGAATAGTTGTTTATAAGAACAAGCATAGCAGCTTACATAATTGCTCTTTAAGCTAAATGCTAGCGCAAAATTAAAGCCGCAAACGCTTATTAGAAAAAGTATTTTAACAAGCGTAAAAAGCACATCTTGCTAAAGCAAAGTAACTAGGTGCTAATTTTAAACTGCTACATGAAATCTACTAGGCTAAAGAAAAAGCTTAACTAGAAGTACGTAGGGCTAGGCACTATTGTAAACTAGATTAGCACTAACGCGTACTAAGTAGACTTTTTTAAACTAAAAAGTGTTTATCTAGTCTTTTACGTATTCCTGTTAGAACTTTATAACTAAAAAAAGTTAATACTTTTCTAAAGCGAGCTTTTAGTAGATACTTTGCGCACTTTTAAAAACAACGTGTACTACGTTAAAAAAGTGCTTAATAAAAAAAAATCTTTAGTTAGCACCTAAGAGTACCTCGTTAAATAAAAAAAATACTTAGACAATAAGAACTCTTAGGAACCTAAGCCAAATATAAGTGCAAATGCACTTAACAATTTTTAAAAAAAAAAAATATTTATAGCAAAAGAAATAAGAAACGCACTTTAGGCAATGTGCTTTTAAAAAAAAAATAATTAACACGTTTTACTTTGCTACTTAACGCATAGTTAGCATTAAAATTTTTAAAAAAATTTAAAATTTTCTAAGTTACGAACTTTTTTAAAAGAAATAATATATTATTTCACTATTCTAAGGCATAGCGTTAAGAGAGCTACTTTGTGCTATTATAAGCTAGTGTAGCACACTTTACAGCAAAAAAAAACAAAGTAGGTTTTAAAGATGTATGCATAACTATGCTACTTTCAAGCGAACTACTCTTACACTAACTACTAGGTATTAGCTTTTGTTACGCTAAAATAAAGTCCTAAGACGCTAACGCCGTGCTCGAAAACTAATTCAAGCAAAAAAACCGCTTTTGACGCTACAATAGCCTAAAAGGCTGCAATCTAACGCTAGAAACTACTAAGCTATTTACAACTTTTTAGCTAAAGTTTATAAGCTTTGCTGTAAGCAACTTAACTCTTTTTGTAAGCACACTTTTTTGCACTTTGTTCTTTTTAACTGCACGCTTTGCAGTTGCGTTGGCAAAGTCTGCAAAGAGCTAAGCGCGCTCGCGATTTTTTTTAGCTGCTAGATCGATAACAACGCGAGCTTTTTTAGACTAGAATATGTTAATACAAGTTATAGTAGCCTATAATAGGCTAACATACTTTCTTACGCAAAGTATTAGCTTGCTTAACGTTCTCTTAAAGCCTCGCTGCTACTAACTAGTTAAACAACTGCTTAAAATACTTTTGCTAGAAAGCAGCAGCTTTAACAGTACAAACGCAACTATTTAGCTTAACCTTAGCATTAGAATTTTTATTAAAGTTAGTAGATTTATTGTAAAAGTAAAAGTGCGCGCTGTAGAGAGCATATTAGCAACTAAAAATCAAATTAGCGCTTTGCTACACCTTAAGAAGTTAAAACACATACTTATTAAGCGTTTTAAAAATGTCTTTGCAGGTCTTGCTTATTTTTATTATAGCAAGCTTTACTTTATTGTTAGTGTACGCTTTAAACTAGCAAAGAGTTTTAAAAACTTTTTTTTTAGTTTTAGGCGCGCTAGGGGACAGAGGCTTGTAAGCGAAGTTAAGAACGACTACAAAATAACTTTTGTTACAAACTCTTTTTAAAGCGAGCACAACTTTTTCTAACTTATTTTAAAGCTCTTTTAGTACTTTATATAGAATTAGAATAGCTTATAACGCTTTCAACTAGTCTAGATACGCACCAAACAGCAGTTTTAGTTTGTATTAAAATACTAAAAGCATTTTAGATACCTATGCTTTTTGCTTTTGTTGTTTTTAACAATTTACTTTTAGTATAGACGCTCGTTGAGGTTGTTAACAATAAGCATGCAGCATTTTACCTAGCCTAAGTAACAGTACTTTTTATTGCTTTAAAACGCAACGCAACGCGCGTAGAAGTGCACTATAAAGTTGCTATTGTCTAGAATGTTATTGCTAACTCTAGTAATGTTCATGTTAGCTAGTAAAAAATTAAAGTAGCTAAAGAAAAGCTAACGCAGGCTGATATGCAGAAGAAAAACTAATAGTTACACTGTTAGCTACTAAACACTCTACAATAGCTTATTATAACCTAGATCAACTTACCTATCCTAACGTTAACTAATTTTTAAATCTAAAAATTTAGCAAAGTTGATGTAAGAATAAAAGTTAAAAAAAGCTAGTACGGGCTATAAAAGAACTATAGGCAGCACTCGCTGCTAGGCCGAAAATCCGCTAGATTCTATCGGCAGTACACTTTACCGCTAGCTTTACTAAGAAAAACCTTACTGCTTTTTTTACTTTAACTTTACCTAAGTTCGCACTAGTTCGAGGCATTAGTATAGAGCTCTAGAGAGCTATTCTGCTTTACAATAGCCTATATAAGCTTCTATTAGAAAATTTTAAACGAGGTTAGCTTACAAAACGTTTGAGCTCTTAAAAAAGAAATAATGTAAAGCCAAGTAGCCTTACGTGTTTGTTTTTTTTTAATTAATAGCTACTATAGGCTATAACGAGCTAGACTAGTTTCTTGCGAAGCTTTTAAAAGTACCTCGCACCGAATTGCTGCTAAGACAGCGATTCGTTTCTTCTACACGAATATACTATTTTCATTACTATACTATTAATCTATTTCAAGTGTTATCAAACCTACGATTAAACTTAGTCTTACACTTAGAGTATTCTCTGCCTATTCTTAGCTCAATTGAAAGCTATTTTAAGCTTAGATAAACGCGTTACGAAGCGCGCAAGCTAGTTCTTGCTTACTAGCCTGCTACTACGCTTGCCTAGCAGTTTATCAGCTATATCAGCTACTTTAGATAAAAAGAGCGCAAATTTTCGCGCGTTAAAGTTAAGAATGTATTAAACAATTGTTTTTTCTTTAGTGCTTGTAAGCTTACGAAGAGTAAACGTAGTTTTTAAGCTAAAAAGTGTTCTTTTATTGCGTTTAGCAAGTTAACGGTAATTAATAGTAAAAGACTATGCAGCTGCGCAAAAGCTTTAGAATTTGCTAGCTCTAAAAGCTTTAAGAGCAAAAAAGAGTTTGCTTTTGTGTTTACGTAATTGCGCGTTCGTAAGTATAGGCATAGTAGAAGAAAGTTAGTATTCGTAGTCTTAGCGTTTTTTAGCTAGGTTACTAGTTTGGCTAGGTTACTAGTAGTTTACGTTATGTAGTATTAAGTACTCGTTTGAAATTTGTTAAACTATTTTGTTAATTTCTAAGTGTTTATATGCTTGTAAAGTATGTAATTTCTAAATAAGTTGTATAGCTTAAGTATTATTTGTAACTATCTATCTTTGCTAGTCGTTTTTGCTTTATTTTTAGTGCATTCTTTCTTTAATGCTTGTAACTTTAGCTATTTTAGCTAATTGTAGTTAGTTGTATTTAAAAGTTTTGTTTAAGTTCTGTTGTAATACTAGTAAAGTTTTAATAGTTAAAGTACACTTGTACTTAATGCTTTGCTTTTTTTAGCTACGCTTTTTATTGTTTAAAAGCGTTTATTATTGCTACTAGCTTTTTATTGTAAACGTTGTAGTTAAGTTTTACTTCTAAAAACTTTTTAAAATAGTAGAATACTAGTTTTTATTTTTTATTGTTGCATTGCTATAAGAGTATTGCTTTTAATGCGTAGTCTAAAGCATTAGTTTTTACTTAAGTTTTTTTTTTAAGTTGTGCATTTGTAGTATTAGTGTTGTAGTAAACTATTTTTTAAGTTTCTAAAACGCTTATTCTTGTACTTTTATTTATTTAAACTTTTTATTTTTTTTAGTAACTTTTAAGAGTAGTGTCGTAGTTTTAGAGTAATTTTCAATAAACTTTTAATAAAAGTTAGCAAATTTTAAGAAAAACTGCATATTTTTTACTATTTTAAAAGTTAGCTACTTTTGTATAGTTTAAATTTTTTTTAAGTTTATAAACATATTTTCTTTTAAAATAATAAACTCTAAATAGCTAGTTTTTGTAACGTAAAATTTACATTTCTTTAGATAAAGTAGTAGCTAGTACTGCTTTATTTTTTGTAGCACTTTTCTAACATGTTTTTAATGTTCTTTAAACGTTTTTTTAGAGTATATTAATACGTTGTCTAAGTACGCTGTAACAAAAATGTTTAAGTATTTATATAGTACTTTGCTAATTAAAGCTTAAAACGTAGCTAAGGCATTAGTTAATTTTAATAGCATAACTTAGTACTTATAAAGTTTATATCTAGTTTTAAAAGCTGTTAACTATTTGTGCTTTTTTGCAATTTTAATGCAATAGTATCTATCTTGTACGTTAAGTTTTATAATTTATTTTACTTTTTAAAGTTAATTTATAAGCTTTTAAATAAGTAGTAATAAGTATTAGTTCTTTTGTATAACGTTGTTAAGCTGTTAATAGTTTACGCATAGTTTTAATTTTTTGTTTTTCTTTAGTACAAACAATATTAGCAAAGCTATTAAGCTTTTGCTTAGTTGTATATATTCTTAGTAAAAAGATTTTTAAATGTATTTTTTTTATTTTTTTTGCTAGTTGTAAGTTAGAAAATACATTAGTTTTAGTTGCAGTTTTGTTCTTTTTTTAAAAATAATTTTGTAATTTTATTTTTAGTACTTGGGCCTAAGGTTTCTTCGAAAAATCTTGCAAAATTGCTTGCGCGTAGCGCGAGCCTATTCTTCTAATGCAAATAATTTTCTTAATGCAAATGTTTAGCTACAGTTTTAATTTATTAGCGAAATACACTTTCTTATAACACAATTAAGCTAGTATAATTAATATATACATTTTATTAAAAGCTTTAGTTAGTTTGCAAGTTATTTAGCTAAGTATTGCTAGCGTAGCTGCTTTTGTTGTCGCTGTAGTTTCTATTCGCAATTTTATTTGCTATAGCCGTAGGCTGCGTTTGCAACTTAATTTTAACGCTTGTAAAATCAAGTTGCAAAGAAAGTAGTAAAGCGCTTTTTTTAGCTATTATATTGTTGTCTAGTGTTGTGCGCTGTAGGAATTTAAAAAAAATAAACTTAGTATACAAATTAACTAGACAGCGCGCCTAGCTAGCTACTTTACAAGCAAGCGTTAAATCTGTTGTTGTACTATTTTTGCGATACTTAAAGCTACTTAGGCGTAGTATATACTCTAGTTTGCTTGTAGCTTTAGTATTGTAGCTGTAGTTGTTGTGCGCGTGTACTTATCGCGTTACGCTACGCTAAGCAAGTACGTTGCTACGCGCTTGTAGTACTTGCTACTATAGTTTTTAATTATAAGCAGTAATTGCTTGTATTTGTTAGCAATTTTAGTAACTTTGCAAAGTTGTTTAGCAGCGAGCTTACTTCTAAAGCAAGCGAAGTTATTAACCTACTACTATTGTACTATCTTGCGAGCGTTTTAAAAGTATATTAGTTTGCTTTTAACATTAAGCGCTTGCTGTTTGCAACGACAGCGCTTATTTTTAGTAGTAATTACTACTTTTGTACGATATAGCTTTTGCTTTAAACTTTTAGCTATACAAGCAAGCGCAAAAACGCTTCGCTAGTATTTAATAACGCTAGCTGCAATTTCGCGTAGAAAATGCTTACGCAGCACTACCTAAACAAAAAACTTTTGCGCTTAAAGTTAACGTACTATTTTTAGCGTGTGCTAGGCAGCGTTGCTAGGTGCTAAGTTCTTTAACTTTAGCGTTACGTTTAACAGTTGCGCGTAGCGCACAAGTAGTTTTAAACGTAGTAAAAAAGTTTAGTTTAGCAATGTAAGTAACAAAGCGACGTGCTAAAACTATAATCTTAGTACTATATGCGCGCTTTAACGGCGAAAAGCAGCTAACGTTAAAAAGCTGTAGCAAGTGCAACGAGTGTAAAAGCATATACAAAGTAATTATTTTATGTTCTATATAGTAATTCTAAAAAGCAAGCGAGTTATAGCTCTTGTAGCTGTTTAAAATTAGTAGTTTACTACTCTTTATAGTACGCGACACAGTAAACGCGTTAAAGTGCTTTAACTACGCGATTCTAAGCTTATTGTTTGTTTAGCTGTTTTTACTAACAGTAAGAACCTAGTTGCGAGGTATAAAAACATTTTTGTACTACGTAAAAATGTAAACTATGCTAGCGTAGATAATAAAAAGTAAAATCGCTTACTTACTTGCGCAGATGCAACTAATAACAGTAACCTACTTGCAATTACCTAGCTAAACTATTTTAAGTTTTTTACGTTTTTCTAAAGCTATAATAACAAGCTAAAAGCCTATAACGCTTATTATAAAGCTAGATTTGTCGAAGTTGTAAGTGTTCTTATTTAAGATGCTATGCTTCGCTTTTACGTTGGCTACGAGCTTAAACCACGCGTTTATAACCTTAGCATTTTTTTGTTTCTTTTTTTAATTATTGTAAAATCGAGTCTAATGCGTTTTAAGCTTTTTTTTTTGCTTTATAAACTATTTTAGCTAGTTGTTGCTAACTAGCTTAAGCCTTTAGTAGGTGCGCAGGTTGTTAGCTATATCTCGTAGTAAACTTTTCGATAGTAAAAACTCTTTTAAATCTAAGTTAAGTATACGCTCTACTATTGCGTTCTTTTTAAGTAGCGTAAAATTCTTGCAGTTAAGCTTACAATCGCGTTGTAAGCGTTGTTTGTAGTTTTAATAGTTAAGAGTTTTTTAAGCACTAGATAGGCTTGCGCAGCAGCTTGTTAAAAAAAAAACGCGTTAGATCTCGTAGCTCAAATAGCAATAGTTATTCTAGCTTTATTACTAGTTGATATAGTAGATAGTAGTAGTTGCATTGTAATAGTACTAGTGCTTTTAGTACGATTTTAGTAGAGTGCGCTGCTTAGTAGAGTGCGCCGCTTGGTAGTAGATAACGTTACAACGCGTAGTAATAAAAAAAAAGCAAAAAAAAGCGCGCGCGCAAAAAGTAACAAGCTAACTTAAAAGCGCTGTAAACGCTATAGTAAAGCTAGGCACAATACGCGCATATGTAAGCAAAAAGCAGTAGTAAATTCTAAGTAGAATAGCTTATTACAATTTTTTATAATAGTTTTAGATAGTGCTATGCTATTGTATATAGTTGTAGTTTTAGTAGAAGCTTAGCGCAAGTAGCTAACTCGCTTGTGTAGCTAACTCGCTCGTAGAGTACGTTATAAAAGAAAATTGCTATAATTGCTATAAGCTAAAGTACTAGATTTAGAACAGCTTATAAGCTCTAGCTGTTTAAGTAGATATTATAGCTAACAAAAACTACAACTTTTACTACTATAGATAGAATTACTGTAATAATAAAAGCTTTAATTTAGATAATAACCTAGATACTATCTATAGTTTAAAAGCTTTAAATAGTTAAATATAAAAAAAGTTTTCTCTTTATAAAACTATATTAGAGTAATTAAACCTATTAACTACTTACAAATAGCTTCTAAAGAGAATCTTCTAGTTTTATTTAATAATAACTTCTTTACTATAAATATATTTATCTAATTAAGTAGCTAGGTTAATAAAGTTCTAGCGCAAGCGTATTACTGCGTTAGCGCTTAGAAAAACAAGCTACACTACAGTGCAAAGAATAGGTATAGCTAGATTTATATTAGATAACTAATAGAGTAAAGTTAAAGAAAAAAATAATCTACTATATAGCGTGTTTAATTAAACATTTGCTATAGAAAGCTGTACGTAGCTCTACTACAAATTTAAAATACTTAGTAGTTCTATTAAACTAAGCTATAAAAGTAGTTTTACTAATAACTATAAACTATTGTAATTATAAACAGCATAAATCTTTTATGTTAAAAAGTTTTTAAATTATAACTTTATATATAAACAGAGTTGCAAAAAGCTTTGTACTTCTATCTTTTAGCTTTAGCGCTTTTAAAAAAAATACTACAATAAATATATTTATTACTATTACTAGTATCTAAATACCTATTGTAAAAGTTTGCGCAAAGATGCTATGCTAGGTAATAGAATTGTAATTAATAGAAAGCTAGTAAGCCCTTGAGCAAAGGTTTATTTACAAGCTAAATCGAATTATTTTATGTTCAATTAGTTCTAACGATTCTAGAACTTTTAATCTTTAACTAAAGTTGCTACTAAGAACCTTTTAGGCCTAGCTTATTATATTACCTTTTTTTTAGGTTTTAGAAAGTTGCTACTCGTTGTTTCTTTTTTGCTAGTGCTTAATTTCTCGTTAGAAATTACGTAGCAAACTGTTTTTGCTATTTTGATAGAAACTTGTATAGTTTATCTATTAGTCTAGCGCTTCTATGTTAGCAAGCGCTGCTTTAGGTTTCTAAGTAGTAGTAAAGTAACTTTACTATTTAACTTTAACTTATTTCTGCTACTTACGTTCTTTTCGCTTTACTTTCTTAGCAACAATTTTTTTTACAAGGTATTTGTCTTAACTCTCTACTTAAAAAGAAAGCAGTTGCTTGTTATTCTAAAACTAACTTAGAAGTAGATTAGAGCTAGCTAGGTAAAGTCTATTAACGTAGAACACGCTTAGTAGCTTTAGAAACGTATCTAGTTTTACTACGTAACTACTAATTACCTTTAGCACAGTATATTTCGCGTGCTTTTAATCTAGCTTCTTTAACTGCTATCTAGTAGATAGCTACTTGTTAAAGCGAAGCTACACTTTGTTTTTCACTCGAAGCTCTATTAGCTCGCGCTAGTGTTAGTTAGCCTAGCGTTTTTGCTTTTGCTAAGCATTTGCTATTAATGCCTAAGCAAGCTCGAATACATCTCAAAGCTTACTAACAATTAACTTAGCTTTTTTTTAATTCGTTTGTTTTTTTTGCTGTGTGCTTGCGGCGATTAGGTTTAGTAGAAACTTTTATCTGCAGCAAGTGTACGTTGTACTCGTGCTACAGAAAAAAAGAAAAACTTTTGTTAACGTTGCGTTTCTTTTTTGAATAGCTATCTAAGCTATTAAGCAAAGTAGTGCCTAATTGTCTTGCGATTAGTTTACAAAAGACTTTATATAGCTTTTCTAAACACTATTTATGCGCTTTGTTAACTTATTAGTTTAAAAGTAAAAAGCTGTTAATAGCTTTTAATTGATTTTTAGAAGTCTACAAAGCTAGGACTACATTGTGCTAACAAATTGTTTTTCTTAGTTAAAAACAATTGCGTTAGAAAGCTAATAGTATGCTACGACGTATTTAATAAATGCTTAAGTTACTATATCTGTGTTGAAGCTAGCAAGAGGTATAAATACTACGTCTTTGCTTAGCTAATTAGTAACGACTATTAGCTTTGTCTTGCTTTCGCTTTTAAGTAGTTTTTTAATAAAATCTATTAACACTTTTTTCTATATTTGATTAGGTATTAGCAATAGTTTTAGTAAGCTTTGTAAGCTATTACGCTAGAGCTTCGTTTAGCTACACACTTTGCAGTTTCTAACAAACCTACAAATATAGTCTAACATTTTAAGCTAGAAAAAGTTTTAGGCGAGCATTTTGTATGTTTGCTTGCGCTTTAAATGCCTTGTAGCTTTTAACGTATAGATTAGCTTTACAAAGCTCGTTTAAAGAAGTTTACTCTCTAGAACCTAGACTTTGTTTTAGTAGCAAAGTTAGTCTTTGTCGTTAACTATGCACTTTAAAACTAAACAAACACTTTAGTTACAACTTAACTAAAAATTAGCGCTTTTTGTTAGCTACAGCTTTTTTAGCTTGTATGTAGCTCTAGTTATTAGTAGTAGTACGTGCCTATTACTATTCAATTGCGTATTAAAGCGCTTTCTATGCGGTAATAATGCTATGCTGCGAGTTATTATCTTAGTTTAAAACCTCTATAGGTTCCTAGGCAACTTTTGCTACTTTTAAAGTTTTTGCTTAGTTCTAACGTTGCTTTTGCAAACGTTCTTTAGTTTCTATAGCTAAATTAAAAGTTAGTACTTTTTCTTCTTTAGTTTTTGTATAGACAACTAGTAGTTGCCTAGTTCTTTAAAAAACAACTAGTAACTGCTTCAACACTATGTTAAGAATCTCTAGAGAAAGAAAAAAACTACGTGTTCTTGTAGCCGTTTTTATTAATTGCTTTAGCAAGTTTTTTAGCGAGTTTTCAAAACTATTTTAAGAAGTCTGCTAAAGCAACTTAGAGTTTTATTTTTTAAACAAACATTACTATAACGTTAAGCTCTTTAAGTAACTTTTTGTAGTACTTAGTTGTTAGCTTAAGCACCTATGCAAGGCGCTTTTTTAGCTAACTATTTTTTACCTCTGCGAGTAGGTTTTGCTTGCGCTTTAATAGCGCGTTAGCTTGTGCGTTCTGCTTGCTAAGTTAGTACATAATTTTCATGTTATATTAACTAAGCGTAGCTAACTATTTTACTTGCTTTTCGTTTAGCATTTAGAGTTTTATAAAGTATTTTAAGTTCTTGTAATCTGTTATTACTCTAAATTTCTCAACTAATCGCAATTTAGCACTCTATTTTCTAGCTTTTGCATAATCGCGAGCAGTTTTTTGTTGTAAATCTTGTAATTACACTTTTGCTAAGTATTTTTCTTTAAGAAGTACGCACAAGGTTTTAATACTTTATTAGTGCCGTACTAGAATAGTACTTCGGCTATTACGTAGCTAGAGAAGTTGCATTCTATTACTATATTTTTATTAAAATAAAACTAAGCTAGCATAGGCTTAGTAATAAAAACTTCTTTTAATTTCTTAAAAGCTTTTTGTTCTTCGCAGGTTTATTGCTAAAAACGTTGCTTGTTAGTTTCGTTAACGAGGCAGCAATTGCTGCAAAGTTCTTAATAAACTTCTAATAGAAGTTAGCAAACTTAAGAAAGCTTTAAATACTTTTTATAGTTTCGAGTGCTTTCTAGGCTTTAATAGCCGTAATTTTTTTAAAATCTATGCTAATTCTCTTTCTAGCCTTTATAATAAAACTAAGGTATTGAGTAAACTTTACTTTAAATTTGCACTTTTTAATGTCTACGTGTAAGCTAGCGTTCTTAAAGCGCTTTGATTACGCTAGTAAATAAGTAGAAGTTGAGTTAGAGTTGAGTTAGCTTACGTTAGACTTTAACTCAACTCTAGCCTTAACCCGCGCTAGTTACTAAGCAGCTTGAGTTGAAGTTGAGTTAGAGTAGTTAAAGCTTAAAGTTGTAGTTAAGTCTTACATAATATTTACAACTTATATTAATATTAAGTTTTCTATGTATATTTATTACATTTATTTATTATAGTTTCTTAACTATTTAGGTAACTCTAACTTAACTTTCAACCTAGAGCTTTAACTACTCTAACTTAACTCCTACCTACGCTAGGTTAACTCTAACTTAATTTTAACCTAAAGTTTGTGCGACTTATAACCCAACTTATACTTATTAATAAGTACTTTCTACTTATTCGCTAGCGTAGCTTTAATACTCTATTAACGTGCTTTTTATGTTGCTTAAAAAATTCGTTTGTATAAATAAGCACGTTATTTAAGTATGCTATGCAGAAGTCGTTTAAAAACTCTTAAAAAGTCTAGTTAATGTACTTTTAAAAGGTACTTAGCGAGTTTGCTATGCTAAAAAAAGAAACAAGCTACTCGTATAGCTTAAATCTTGTTGAAAAAGCTATTATCTATTTTTTTATTTTTTTAGATTTGTATTTTATAGAAAGCAGTTGAGCTTAGTAAACTACCTAGCCTTTGCTACGCTCCAAAGAGTTTCCTAAATTAATAGTAAAGAATATTAATTCTTTTAGTTAAAGCATTAAGTGCTTAGTAGTCGATGCACAATCAAAGTCTACTCTCTAGTGTTACAAACAGAGACGATACTAGGTATCGTAGACTAAGCAACGACGCAGAAGAGTTGTTAGAGCTTGCAGGTCTGCAAGACGAAAGTACAGCAACGCGCGAAGCAAGATTAGGTTAGCAAAAGTTACGTAATGCGCTACAAGTGCTACGAAGCCTTAGCACGTAGCACACTAAGCAACAGTTGCTACGAGCGCTACGAGTGCTACGGCGTAGCAGAACGTAGCAAGCAAAGCAAAACGCTTTTAGCAAAGAATTACAGAACTATATAGATTAGCAGAATTTCTTTTACAATTTAAATTCTTTGTAGTTAACTCTTTTAAGTACATTTTATACATAGATTAGATCTATAGGCAACAGATTGTTACTTTGTTATTCTATTTAAAATAGAATTGAGATTGTTTTTTTGTTGTTATTAAGCTTTTTAAACATAGAACAATTCCTTAGGCAGAATCTCTAAGTCCGATCGTAATTACCTTTAGTAAAAGAACACTTTTAATAATACGTTAACTACTTTAGGTTTAGAACTAAGATAATATAACGACTTTAGCAAGCTTAAGTAGTAGCAGCGCTAAAGCACTAGCACGCACCGCAGCAACGGTACTAGCAGAGCAAGCTAACTAGATAAAACAAATAAGCAAGCAAATTAGCGAACTGTTAAAAACAGTAGCAATTTTAAAGAGTTAAAAGACTAGTAGTGCCGCAAAGGCACTGTTCTTAGAGAAATATAGCAAAAAAAAAAAAACACTACGATTATTTTTTACAAACATCGACTTCTACTGCTGTTACTATGCAACAAGCTTTTTTACAAAACAAAACAAAATCTTTGCAGCTAGAATGCACATAAAAGACAACGCAGCAGAGTAGTTTTAGCTACACGCAAACAACTATGTTAAAAGCAATAGTAAGCAAGAAATAAAGCAAAACACGCAACGCATCTTTAAAAACTAAAAATTGTTTAAAAAAGAGCTTTATACGATCTACAAGAAAGTAAACAAAACATAATAAGCAATAAACAAACTTAAACTACTACAACAGAAAAAATCTGCAAGTGAATATACAATTAAGTTTAAAAGAATTTAAGCTAAAGTAGACAACGTAAAAGAACAAGACTTATGCAAGTTCTACTACGCAAGACTAAAAGAACATGTAAAAAATAAAATTAGTTAAAACAAAAAACTTAAAAAACTTAAAGAGTTAATTAAAACTGCGGTACAAATTAACAACTAACTATAGCAACAATAGTAGAAACGCAAGTTTACTATCAAACTATACATACGCCTAGTAGCTACGATTAAAAAAACCTATTACTATAACCTAATAGATATCGACAGCGTTGAACGAGTTTAAAACAACAAACTACTACAAAAGCAGTTTAATAAAAGAAACGCTACTTTGACAAAGCAAAACCCTAAAGACAGATTGTTAAAAGAAAAACGCTAGAAACGTTACAACAATAAAGTATGCTTTTAATGCAGCAAAAACAAACACTTTTGCAGAAACTGCTTAGAAATACAACAGAAAGTAGCAAGCGCGCAAGCTGCTACTATTGCTATAGTCTAACTATAGCAAGTAGCTACACTATACTCAAAAAACCTCAAAAAATTAGAGAATAATTAGATTTAAATAGAAAGTTTTGAAAACGTTACGAAGCTAACAAATAAAAACAACAAAGAACTATTAACTTTACAAGTCTAAAAGATCAACGGACAGCTATAGAACCACAAATGCTAAATGTGCAGCTAAAAAACTTACATTGTCTAGTATTGCAAAAACAAGTTTTATACGCTTTAAATTAAAGAACTACAAAAATAAAAAGTTGCAAACGCAGCAATAGCACAACAAAAGTTAACAAAAAAAAAATACAGTTCGCGGATTAAAATAATTACAAAAACTTACTTTAGCACTAGTGCAACAAAAAGAACTGTGTATACTACGCAGACAATAAAATTCTCGCTTAGCAATAGCTAAAATTACTATTACACGTTTTGCTCAAAGACAGCGAATGTACAGTAGCAGAATGCTACGTACACAACTACAACAATTAGTTTAAAAACTACAGCAGTAGCCGCAAATAAGCGCAGTGTTATAATAAAAAATACTAAACATACTAGTTTTGCAAGCATATTACAGAATAGTAGCCTATAAGTTTAAAAAACAGAAACTACTTAAAATGCAACAACGAATTATGTATAAAAAACTACAATACGTGCTAAACAGCACAATAGCTTTTTTGCACTACAAAATGCACTATTTATAAGCTATAAAAAAATGCGACAAGATAGAATCTTAAAAACTAAAACTACGACAAGTTTTTAAAGCTTTAAGAATGCTTTGCTAGCAAGTGCAACTACTACGAGCAATAAAACATCTTAAAAGAACAAGCTTTAAAAGCTTTTTTAGCAAAAAACTAGCGGACTACTAGACTTATAGTTAGAATAGTATAAGTGCTTTTAGCACAACCGTAAAAAGCGTACAAAAAACGCAACTAGAACGGAATTACATAAAAGTAAAAGCGAAAGTTGCAGGCTAAAAGCTTACTGCACTACTTAGTAGCAAAGCTGCCTAGACATTAGTCTTCTTAGAATAAGTAAAAAAAAACAGAATACTTTACTAAGTTAAAAATAGACTAATACAAATAGTGTTAGCCAACGAACAACTACTAAAATATAAAAACAGTTTAATTAACTTAAAAACTTAGAAAGTTAAGTTAAAAGTTGCGAGCATTAGACACTAACAGTGTATTAATATTATAAACTTTAAAAGTTCTAACATGTATATTACGTACAACTAGCTACAAAAACACAACTTTAACATTAATTAAAAAAACAAAACAATACGCAGCTAAAGGCTTAGAAAGAAAGTTGCTGTAGTACTACAAAATAGTTTAACAATTTAAAGCTTACTTAAAAACAAAAGAATTAGTCTAATTTTACTTTACAAGATTGCGAGAATTTGTAAAAAAAACTTTTAGCAAATAAAAGTTATATAGATACAACAAGTTGCGCTTCTAAAAACGAGCAAACCGCAATCCAACTTTTTAAAAAAATAAAAAAAAGAGTTTAAAAACTTTTTTACTAAATACTAAATAGAGTTTAAAAGCTTTTTTGAAAAAAACGAAGAGCACAACCTAGCAGACTACTAAAAATAAAATTACAAAATTATCAATAAAGAAGGAACAAAACTGCGACTAAAACTAATGTATTCTCTAACTTACGACTAGCAAAAGAAATTAAAGAAATACATTTAAAAGAATATTTAACAAGAATATATACAACTAAGCGAGAGCTTAATAGCTTCGCTAATATTGTTTGTACTAAAGAAAAACGAAAAATTGAAACTATGCGTAGACTATCGACAGCTCAACAACGTTACACAAAAAAACTAATACTTACTACCGCTTATTTAAAAGCTTATAAATTAACTTTAAAAAGTAAAATAAATTACAAAACTCAACGTACGAGACAGATACTATTGCATTAAAATTGCAAAAGAGCACAAATAGTTAACAGCTTTCAAAACTCAATATAGACTCTATAAGTACTAGGTTATGCTATTTAAATTAACTAATGCCCTAGCTACGTTTTAAGCTTTAATTAACAAAGCACTATACAAATACTTAAACATTTTTGTTACAGCGTACTTAGACGACGTATTAATATACTCTAAAAAAACGCTTAAAGAACATTAAAAACATGTTAAAAAAGTGCTACAAAAGATAAAGCAGTACTAGCTACTACTTTACTTAAAAAAATGTAAATTCTACGTTACAAAAACTAGCTATTTAAGATTTATTGTTTTAAGAGAAAGTATGTTTATAGACCTAAAAAAGATTTAAACTGTACAAGAATAGCTAACTCTCAAAACAGTAAAAAACGTACAGTTTTTTTTAAAATTTGCTAACTTTTATTGAAAGTTTATTAAAGATTACTTTAAGACCACGACACTGCTTTTAAAAGTTACTAAAAAAATAAAAAGTTTAAATAGACAGAAGCACAAGAATAGGCGTTTTAAGAACTTAAAAAGAAGTTTACTACAGCACTAATACTACAGATGCACAACTTAAAAAAAAAACTTAAATAAAAACTAATGCTTTAGACTATGCATTAAGAGCAATACTCTTACAGCAATGCAACGACAAAAAATAGAGACTAGTGTTCTATTATTCTAGAAAGTTTTTAAGAGCAGAACTCAATTACAACGTTTACAATAAAAAGCTATTAGCAATAATAAACGCTTTTAAACAATAAAAAGCATAGCTAAAAAAAGCAAGGCATTAAGTACAAGTGTACTTAGATTATTAAAACTTTACTAGCTTTACTACAACTAAGAAATTAAATAAACAACAAGTTAGATAAGCTGAATTTATAGCAGATTACAACATTAAGATTTACTATTACAAAGAAACTAACAATAGAGCCGCAAACGCGCTTAGTTGAAGATTAGATTTTATAAAAACTAACAAACTAGTTACGCACGACCTAGTATTACGATGAAACTCGAACAAAACTCTTAAATACAATTAACTACGATTAGCTAAAATAGCTAAAATAACAAGTATTAAAGAAAGAATGCACTAAGAATAGAGCAAAAACAACTAGCAAAGATAAATAGTTACAAACAACACTTAAGCTATAGCGCTTATTTAGAAATTACATGCTTTACAAGCATATAGACACCTAGAGATTAACAAAATAGTTTAACAAATTTTGAACGAGTACTTAATGCTCTATGTACAAAACATAGTTTAAAAAGCAATAAGCAACTGTTTAGATTGTTTTAAAAACAAACTTAAAAGACATAAGCTCTACGAATTACTTTAACTGCTAGAACTATTCGCACGCCTATAGATTAGCGTTACAATAAACTTTATAGTAAAGCTTTTAAAATTGTTAAAACCTAGATTAGCACAGCTATGCAACTCGATTTTGGTAATCGTAGATTAATTAACTAAAGAATTACATTTTGTACTAATAGAAGAGTTAATTACGGCAGAAGAAATAGCTTACGAGGTTACAAAGGCACTCGTCGCTAATTACAAATTGCTAGAACAGTTTATTACTAATAGAAACAAGCTGTTTACATTAAAGTTTTAAGATACGTTTCTAGCTTAGTTAGAGGTTGCAAAAAAACTATCGACTAGTTTTTACTCGCAAACAAACAGCTAGACAAAACGAACAAACTAAACACTAGAACAGTACCTACGAATGTACACTAACAAGCTGTAAAACAACTAGGTTAAACTTCTGCTAACAGCACAATTAGCATACAATAGTACAAAGTCTACGACTACAGAACACTCGCTCTACTACGCAAATTATAAATATAAGCTAGTAGCTTATTAGAATCTAAAGAATATTAAAAGCATCTCGCTAGCAGCAAACGACAAGGCTTCTAGAATGCAAAAATTACACAACAAATTAAGCTAACAAATCGCTTAAAGGAACCTTACGACAGCTAAGTTAGCAAACAAGAAAAAGCTTAAAGAACTAACTTTTAAAGAGAGAAATAGAGTTTTCCTTTTACGAAAAAACCTAAAAACTAAACAACTATGCAACAAATTAAACAACTTTCAAATAAAACTATTTAAAATCCTAGAGGTTAAGGAACTTGTATTATTTAAACTACAACTACTTACAAGCATGCGCATACATCTAGTTTTTTACAAATTACTTTTTAAACCTGCACTACTAGACGCTAAAGTAGCAACTAATATCAAACTTAAAGACAAAAAGTACGAAGTTAAAGAAGTCAAGGACCTACAGAAATTTAAACGTTAGTAGAAATACTTAGTTAAATAGCAAAAATAGCTAGAGAGCTAGAATATATAGAAACTAATACAGAATTTTACAAACTGCAAGGAACTAGTACGAAAGTATTACTAGCAAAATCTAGAAGCAAAAGATTCAAGTTTTCCAAGAAAGCAAAAAAGTTAAAAAAAGAAAAAACAAGCAAAAAAGAGTTAGTCTGTAACTAGCCTAAGTTAGTTAAAAGCGTTTCAAATAGCAGCGGTATAGGACTATTAGTAGAAGTTGTACTCTTAAGATCAACAGCAGCGCTAAACTACGCAGCTTCTAGTTTTTTTAGCTCTTTAATAGCAACCTACTTATTAGCAAAACGCTAATTTTTTTTATTTTAGCAACAGAAAGCTTTACTTAAAGAGTAGCAGCACAAGACTTTGCTGCGAATACTAGCTAAGCAGCTTGGATTTGTGCAAATAGCACTTGTTGCTTAGCTAGCAAAAGCTAATGTTGCAAGTTGCAACGCTTTTGCTAAAAAGCTGTTTACTTTCTTTTTGTTAGAGCAAGACTGCAAGGCGCGCTAGACTAAAGGCATTTAGCACACTTATCTAACGAGAGATTAACTAGGCACTTTAAGTTTTTTTTAAAACAACGGCTGCAAAGAGCAGGCATCTTTAAACTAGTTTTACAAATACAAGCAACTTGATTGTAACAACAGCAAGTTAACTTAAAGCACGAATCTACAAAAAGCGAAGACTTAGGCATAGTTAAACTTAAAAACTTAAAAAAATACAAAAAAAAGCTACGACACAACGAGAATTAGAGTTAACTTACTTTTATACAAAACGGCACTTTTGATGCAAAGCACAGAAAAAACTAGCACAGCACAGCAAGACAGCTATTAAAACAATATCTTTAAAAAAAAGAATAATGTTACAAACAAAGACAATACTAGGTATTGTAAACTAAGCAACAACGCAAAAAAGTTGTTAAAGCTTGCAAGTTTGCAAGACAGAAGTACAGCAATGCGCAAAGCAGAATTAAGTTAGCAGTTACGTAATAGTAATTAGTGCGATTAGAGCTTTAGTAGACTAAGCACACTAAGCGGCGAGCGCTTAGCTAGCTTAAGGCGCTTAGCAACTAAGTACACTAAGCAAACTAAGCAAAACGCTTTTAGCAAAGAATTATAGAACTATATAAATTAGCAGAATTTCTTTTACAGTTTAGATTCTTTGTAGTTAACTCTTTTAAGTACATTTTATACATAGATTAGATCTATAGGCAACAGATTGTTACTTTGTTATTCTATTTAAAATAGAATTAAGATTGTTTTTTTGTTGTTACCAAGCTTTCCGAACACAGAACAATTCTTTAGGCGAAATCTTCGAGTTTGATAACTCGTACCTTCGGTAAGAGAACACCTTTGATAACACGCAGGTTGTTAGCTATATCTCGCAGTAAACTCTTTAATAGTAAAAACTCTTTTAAATCTAGATTAAGTATACGCTCTACTATCGCGTTCTCTTTAAGCGGCGTAAAATTCTTGCAGTTAAGCTTACAATTACGTCGTAAGCGTCGTTTGTAGTTTTAATAGTTAAAAGTTCTTTTAGGCACTAGATAGGCTCGCGTAGCAGCTCGTTAAGAAAAAAACGCGTTAGATCTCGTAGCTCGAATAGCAATAGTTATTTTAGCTTTATTACTAGTTGATATAGTAGATAGTAGTAGTTGCATTGTAATAGTACTAGTGCTTTTAGTACGATTTTAGTAGAATACGCTGCTTAGTAGAGTACGCTGCTTGGTAGTAGATAACGTTAAACTAAATATTAATTAGAAACTTATAGAAATTCTACTAAGACTAGGCTAAGCTAGTATCTTAGTTAAGCACGCTTCTAAGAAGCTATTTAATTAACTTTTTCTCTTTTAGAAAGAAGTAGACTATAAAATTAAACTAATAGAGTCTACTAATAAATTCTCTAAAAGCTTACTTTATAGTATATCTCTAAAATATCTATAACTCTTAAAGAAGTACCTAGATAACTTCTAGAAACAAAATTTTATTAAATATAGTAACTTAAGCTTTGCATCTCTAGTCTTCTTTACTTCAAAGCTAAAAAAAAGTTAGAGATTTTATATTAACTATAGGTAGCTTGATAAAATTATAAAGAAGAATATAACTATAGTACTACTTATTAAAGAAACTTTTATGCGCTTATTATACGCATAAATCTTCTTAAACATAGATATTTATTAGGCTTTTTATTAAATTTAGCTTACTCTAGAGTATAAAGATTTAATAATATTTAAAACTAATTAACGTTATAGGAATTTTAAGTATTAAGTTTTACTATTTAGTTTATGTAATAAGCTAGCAACGTTTTAATAGTATATTAATAAAAAACTTAGTAAGTACTTTAACAGTTTCTGCATAGCCTATATTAATAATATTCTTATCTACTCTAATAACTTTTTAGGATATAAAAACTATATTAGTAAAGCTATATCTAAGCTATATAAAGCTAGACTACAAATTAACCTAAAGAAACATAAATTTATAGTTAAAAAAACTAAATTCTTAGAATTTATTATTAGTACTAACAGCGTTTAAAAAGACCTAAAGAAAACTAGAGCTATTTAAAAATAGTAGAAATCTACTATACTTAAAGCTCTCTAGAGCTTCTTTAGTTTTTCTAATTTCTATAGAATCTAGCTTTTTTATTTTAGATAAATAATAAAGCCTCTTACTTATCGATTAAAAAAAGCAAGTTCTATAATTTTAGAGAAAAGAAGCAGTTTGTATTTAAGTAAGTTAAAGTAGTAATAACTTTAGATAAAGTTATAGCTTATTACTTAGACTTCTAACTAACACGCGTTAAAATAGATACTAGTAATAAAGTAGTAGCTAAAGTAATAATATAACTTTAAGAAAATTGAACTTAGTAGTTTATTCTTTACTTCTCTAAAATAATACTGCCTATAGAGATAAACTATAAGATTTATAATAAAGAGATAATTTCAGTAGTAAAAGCTTTTAATAAATAGCGCCTAAAGTTAATTAGGCTATAATTAATAAAACTATTTAACATAATTACTAACTATAGAGTACTTAAGTACTTTACTATAAAGTGTAAACTTCTACTTTAATAAGCAAGATAAGCTAATAAGTTAGTAGAGTTTAATCTTGAGATTAATTACTATTCTAGTATATAGAATATTGTAGCTAATACTTTTTGTTAAAAGTAAAAGAATTTCTAATTATAAAAGCAGAAGGATATTTCTACCTATACCTAGTATTTCTTTGTAGATTAGAAACCTAAAAACTCTACTATAGCTACTATTTTTATAGCTACTATAGAACTTGTAGAAAATAATAATATAAAGAATATACAAGAGGTTAAACTAGGTTAATAGCTTAACTAAATTATAGAAGTAAATTAATTCTATCTAGTTCTTTAACTCTTATAGAAAAAAGTAGCTAACTATAAAAATAAGTATAATTTTACTCTTTCTAGTTTATTACTCTAGAAAGAAAAACTTGTAGTTCTAGAAGTTTTTTTTTTATAAATATTACTAATTAAAGCTATCTACGCTACCTGTTACACTAGCTATCTAAGTAAAAAAAAACTCTTAAACTAATTAAAGAAAAGTACTAGTAGAAAATATTAAACAAAAATAACGTAGAGAACAAGCGAGTAGCTTAAACGAGCAAGCAGCTTAGCGTGCTAAGAATTTACCAAAAATTATAGTAATTTACTGTAAATTACTATGTTTTTACTTACAAACGCAGAAATAGCTTTAAAAGAAGCTCAAATACAGCTTGCTCTTTAGGCTATTAAACAAAACGTATTTCTAACTTATAAACGCGCTGCAGCTATCTACGAAGTTTCTTAACATACGCTTAGCGCTTAACGCGCTAAAAAGCTTTTACAACGCAATTGTGCGCTTAATTTAAAAAAGCTACTACAAATAAAAGAAAAAGTAATTGTTAGCTATAACTATTCTTAACTTCTGTAAGCAATAATTTTCGCTTCGCTTCGCTACTATTAAAGATATAGCTAATTTCTTGCTAGCTAAGCGTTACTAAAACTTAGTTAGCTAGAACTAGACTAAACCCTTTGTAAAGCGCTAGCTAGCGCTTTAAGTTAAGTTTAATCGAAAGTATAACTACAAAAAGCTTTGTGCGAAAATCTCAAAGTTATTAGAAACTAGTTTCGGCTTGTATAGAACATAAAAGCGTAGCACGACATTGTCAACAAAAACACCTATAATTTTAACAAAACTAGGTTTATAATAGGCATGATATTAACTAAAGTAGTAGTAATAAGTAGCAACTATTGAAAACGGCAAAAAGCAGTTTAGCTAAGCGATTAATAGTAGACAATAGTTATTTAAAGCATTAACGCAATAGAGTAAGCAATTTTACTCTTTGTTATCTTTGCAAGCAAGCACTACTTTTTTGCTTAGTACAAAAAAAACTTCTTGCTAAAGAACTAGGTTGTTGCTGTCTCTAAAAACAATTAAACAACAAATAAGCTTAGTTTCTAGTAGTTAAAGCACTTTAACAAGTACACAAAAAAAAGAACTATTAGCACTAGTTGCCTACTCGTTATTAATAGTTACAAAAGCTACGAGTCGCTCAAGTTCTAGCAGTACTACAAGAAAAACAAAATAATTACTTTTTGCATGCTTTTCTGTTTATCGCACTTGCTGCAGCTACTTAATGTAAGCTGTTTTTTGCTATTAAAAACAGCGTATAGGCGCTAAGCTAAGAGTTTAATACGCAACTAAATTAACTACATTACTAAACTCGAGTTCTTGCTGTGCTTTAAAAGCGCTTTTGACGTAGCTATTATAGAAAGCAACATTCAAAGCAGCTTCTAAAGCGCTAGTTTAGTTTTATTTAACTTAAAAACTTTAATATCAAAGCTTAATGTACGGTTACGCACTTTGCTAGTACCTACTATCAACAATAGTATACTATAGAAGTAAAAAATACTAAGCAATACTCTAAAAATTAGGTTGCAATTAACGCTTGTAAAGCAAAGAATTTAGAAGTATGTAAATAGCTTTTCTACTTTTATAGTTAGTGCTTTTGAACAAATTGCCAAAAGCGCGTTAATAGTAGCGCACAAGCTTGCGTTAGCGCAAGCGCGCATTACTAAGCTTAAAGTAGCTAACAAAGCTGCTACCTAACGTAAATCGCATAAAAAAAGCAAATACAAAAGAAAAGAACTTTAACAATTAAAAAAAAAGTTTAACTAACTGCTTTTAAAGAGTTTGAAGCTCGTAGTAATAAAAAAAAAGCAAAAAAAAAGCACGCGGTAATGCTAGCGAGCTTACTCAAAAGCGCTGTAGAAAGTGCAGCGATACTAGGCACAACGCGCGCACCTATAAAAATAATATAGAATAGTTTAATTTACTATAAAATACTATAATTTATAGTAAAATACAGTTTGCAACGGTGTATTATTGTGAAATTACTGTAATTTTTAGTAGAGTTTTGGCACGCTAAGCTGCTCGCTTGTTTTCTACGTTATAAAGTAGTATATTAGAAACTATAAAGCCTATAAATAGTTTAAAGTTCTAAGAAACTAAAAAGTAGGCTTACTATACTTACTTCTAATTCTAACTAAAGTTTAGAAAAACGTTTTAATTAACTTTAAAAGTTTTTTTAAAGATAAGAAAGAGTTTTACTATGTTATAGTAGTAGTTTATTAGTTAAGTAAATATTTCTTCTATTTACTCTACTCTAAAATAATTACTACTAAGAAAGCTACTAGCTTATACTATTAGTATATATTTAGAGTGTTTAAACCTCTCTACACTATAGTATTAGATTAAGAATTATAATTTATATCTAAATTCTATAAGAAGTTGTATTAACTTACTAGTATTACCTAGCTTATATCTACTACTTACTACTTGCAAATAAATAGACAAACTAAAATTCTAAATTAAATCTTAGACTAGCGCTTGCGCTTATTTATTGATTTTTATTAAAATAACTAGTTAGACTTATTGCTTTCTATAGATTAAGTATAAGCTATTCTTTTTTTATAATTCTATAGGTTTTAGCCTATATTAAATTAAGTTCAAGTATAAACCTCTATATAACTAGAACTAGTATAAAAAAGTTTAAAGCGCTAATAAATTACTAGATAGTTTCTTTTTTTAATATACTTAAAAGTACGTTACTGCGCGTAGCAATATATATAAATAGATTTAAAACTATATATTAGGAAATATTCTTACTATCTAAAAGTAATAAGCTACTTAAGTAAATAAAAAGCGTAGAGTATTATATTTTAATATAGAAAATAAAGTTTATGTTACTCTAAAGAGTTCTACTATAAGCTGCTTCTTTTATAAGCTTAACGAGTAAATATAAAAACTTTACTCTATTACTACTTACAAGAACTATTTATTTAAGCTTAAATTACTTTTTTATATAAAAATAAAAAACGTCTTTTACGCTAACTAGCTGCGCAAAGGTATTAAATAACCTATTACTATGCTAAGTAGTTTCTAAAAAGCTATCTATTAAAATTAATAGTAAGCTAGAATAGGCAGTTAAGAATATACTAGATAGCTAGATTAAATATAGAAAGCTACACTAACGTTACTAGGTATTATAAAAATAATACAATCTAAACGTAAATTACTGCCTAGCTAATAACTTTATCTACTTTTTTATTTTTATCTAGGATTTCTACTATAAGTATCTAGATAAACTAGGCTTACTACGTTGTCTAGAAGCCTAGCTAAAAGCTAATAAAAATAATAAAATCTAGACTTTATTTCTAAAGATAACTTACTTCTCTAAGTAAAGAAATAGCGCAAGCTAACCTAAAGACTATAAAAGCTTTTAAATTAACTAAACATTACACGCTTTACTAGATACTTTTGCTTTAGTAACCTAGGTTATTTCTATTACTAACCTAGATACGCAAGGCGCTTTTATATTAGCTACTTTAGTAATAGTACTAGCAAAGTAGCTCTATAAGAGAACGTTTACTAGTATAGTTTATATTTTTATTACTTTTTATACTCTAGAACTAATTACTAAGCTATAATAGCTAGCACTTTAGCGTAATCTAGTAAGTTATCTAAAAAGCTTTTATATAGCGCTTTTAACATATATACGTTAAATAAATACTTTTTTAATTTATTACCTTTATAGACTCTAGTTACCTACTACTATAATTTTACTTAGCTATTAATCTAATACTTTTCTAGAATATTCTGCTATTAATCTAGTGCTACTATATTACTTTTACTAATTCTAAGTTATTACTACTACTTATTTTATAGATTATTACTTATCTAGAGCTTACTATATATAGTTTAAAAAAAAAGCTTAAGTATATTTAGCGCAAAACAAAGTATATAGATTAAAAAATATTTCTAAAAAGTAAAGTTTATATAAGAAACTAAGTAGATATGCGTAGGCCTATATAACTAGTAAGCTAAATAAAAAGTACCTTAAGCGTTCTTATAATTTTTAATTAGATTTTTTAACTTAATTATTTTAGTATCAGATTTCTTTCTTTTCTTCTTTTCTTTTACTATTTTTTTGCTTTACTAAGGCCTAAAGAGAAAGTAATATAATAGTCTCTACAACAACTTTTTACTATAACTTTCTTTTACTTTACTTTTACTTATTACTAAGTAACTTTTTTTCTAGGTTTAGCGTACTTTTCTGCTTAGTATATATACTTCTGTATATTTTGTAGCTTTTACTTACTACTTTATTATAGCTAAATCTACTTATACTTTTTTAAACAACTTTAACTCTTGCTTTAGTTAACTTAGTATATAACTTTTATAATTAGATACGCAATTCTTTATTTCTACTTTTAGTTTAACTAATATTTGTGTTAACGTACTTTACGTACGCTAGCGAATAAGTAGAAAGTACTTATCGTTGGGTATACGTTGAGTTAGAGTCGCACAAACCTAAAGTTAAAATTGAGTTAAAGTAATCAAAGCGTAGGTTAAAGTTAGGTTATAGGTACTACTTTTAGGTTAATAAACCTATTATAACTAGCTGTTATAATTATAGAAAGAAAATATATTAAAAAATAAATTAAGTTAGCACTAGAGTCTTACGTAAGCTAACTTAACTTTAACTCAACTTATACCTATTTACTACTTTAATCTTACGGCTTCGCTGCTTACACAAGTTAGCTACTTACTTTTGCCAAGCTCTTACTAAAACTACTCTATTCTAGCGCAAAACAGCTTACTTTGGCCCTATATAGAACAAAACAATCTAAGATATTATTCAAAGTTTACTTTTACTACTTGCTTACACGTTCGCGCGTTATGCCTAGTCTAATTGCACTGCTTGCAGCGCCTTTGAGTTAGCTTACTTTCTTTAGCGCGCACTTGCTTTTTTAGCTTCTTTCTATTACTACGCGCTCTAAAGTCTTTTAGAGCAGTTAAACGAGCTTTATCTCTAACTATTAAAGTTTTTTCTAACTAAATTCGCTTTCTTTTATGCAATCTACGTTGCGTAGTAGCTTCATTTGCCTCTCGAAGCTTTGCGATTTCTTTTTGCGCTAACACTAGCTTGTGCGCGATAATTGCTACTTCTTTTAAAACTTTTTTAAAGGCTTCTACTATAGCTGTTGGTAAGCTATTTATATGCCTTTAAATTCTCGCTTTTACAAGCGTCGATTGCGACTCTAATTTAAAAGTATTGCTTAAAGTTTGCGACTGCAAGGGCTTGTTGTTAATAGGCAGTAGTAGTAATAGAGTACGTAACCAAACGTCAAAAGCTGTTATAACCTGTTCTAGGTTAAATAAAACTAATCTAGCGCTTTAAAACTCTTTTTGGATATTACTAAGAGTAATTGCTGCATTATAAGCGCGTATAAAGTATAGTAAAAACTTAAGCTTTGTAATGTAGGTAATCTAGTTGCGTATAAGATTTTCAGCTTAGCGCTCGTAGGCTATCTTTAAAGGCGAGAAACACTCTACATTAAAAAGCTGCAAAAGGTGCAACAAGTGCGAAAGCATATAAATAGTAATAATCTTGTTCTCTTTGTAGTACTGCTAGAATTCAAGCGAGTTATAGCTTTCATAGCTGTCAATTGCGAGTAGTTAGTAGCTGCTAACTACTCTTTTCTTTGTATACTTATCAAAGTGCTTTAACTACTGCAAACTAAGCTTATTTGTTGTCTAGCTGTTTTTAGAAACTGCAATAACTTAATTGTAAAGTAGATTCTTTTTCTTGTACTAGGCAAAGAAGTAGTTCTTGCTTTAGAAAATAATAAAAAGTAAAATAGCCTACTCTGTTGCGTTGATGCTTTGGATAACTGTTGTTTACTTTCTATTGCCTTGCTGCACTGCCTTTGGCCGTTCTCGTTTCTCTAAAGCTGTAATAATAGCTTTAGTTAATATCTAGCCTATTATAAAGCCTGCTTTGTTAAAGTTAAACGTATTTTTATTTTAGATACTGTACTTGGCTTTGATGTTGGCTACTAGGCTAAACTAGCTTTGTATAACCTTAGAATTCTCGCAAAGTACTTTTTTGTAGTTGTATTTGCGATTAAATTTTACTTTAAGCTTAGAGCGGCGTTTGATAAACGTACTAAGCTAGTTTACGCTAACCTAGCCTATGTTACGCTTAGCGCGCAAAGAATTAGCTATATTAGCTACAGTCGCGAGCCTAGAAGGAAATTCTCGCGTAACAAGCTTAAGTATATGCTCTACGATTACTTTCTCTTCAAGCTTTCTTAAGTTCTTTAATTTAGGCTAGCAATCTGCTTGTAAAAGTCGTTTGGCGCGTCGATTACTTAGTGTTTTTTAAAAGACATTATATATAGCTGCAGCGCGTCGTTGAAAAAGCGTTGCGTTTTGATTAATAGCTTTAAAAGCAAGCTGTATCTAACGTTTGTAAAAGCTTCTAAGTACTATTGTAATTAAAACATTAGAAAGAGTAAGAGTTTTGGTAGAAGCTTAGCAAAAGTAAGTAGCTAACCTATGTAAGCGGCGAAGCCGTAAGGTACGTTACTAGTAATAATACTATTAATGTTACTTATTAAAACCTTTTTATTAACGTATTTTACAAGCGAGTTAGCTACATAGGCGAGTTAGCTACTTACGCTAAGCTTTTACTAAAACTACAACTATATACAATAGCATAGCACTATCTAAAACTATTAAAAAAAATCGTAATAAGCTATTTTACTTAAAATTTACTACTGCTTTTTGCTTACATGTGCGCATATTGTGCCTAGCTTTACTATAGCGTTTACAGCGCTTTTAAGTTAGCTTGCTACTTTTTACGCGCGCGCTTTTTTTTGCTTTTTTTTATTACTACGCGCTGTAAACTTTTTTAAAGTAGTTAAGCGCACAGTTTTTTTTAGCTGTAAAAGTACTTTTAGCTTATATACGCTTTTGTTTGCGCACTTTACAGCGTAAAGCAGCTTTGTTAGCTATTTAAAGCTTTTTAACTTAGTTGCTTATTAACAGTAAAGAATACGCTATTATTTTTGCGCTTTTAGCAAGCTTTTTAACTGCTTTAACTATGTAAGTAAATAAGCTATTAGTGTGCTTTTAAACTTTTTCTTAAATTAGCATTAATTGCAATTTAAACTTTAAAGTATTGCTTAAAGTTTTAGATACTTAGAGCGCAACGTTAGTAGTAAGTAGTATAAGCGTACGCAAGCAAATATTAAGCTTTAATATTACTACTTTTACGTTAAGTAGCACTAAGCTAGCATTTTAAAAAGCTTTTTAAATATTGCTTTTAGTAATTGCATTTTTAAAAGCAGCTATAAAGCATAGCAAGAACTTAAGTTTAGTAATGTAGTTAATTTTGTTGCGTATTAAGTTTTTAGCTTAGCGCTTGTAAGCTTTTTTAGCAGCAAAAAACAACTTACGTTAAAAAGCTACAAAAAGTGCAACAAGTAAAAAAGCATGCAAAAAGTAATAATCTTGTTTTTTTTATAGTACTACTAGAATTTAAGCGAGTTGTAGCTTTCGTAGCTGTTAATAATAAGCAAACAATAGTTTTTTACAGTTTTTTTTTGTGTGTGCACATTAAAGTGCTTTAACTATTTAAAACTAAGCGCATTTATTGTCTAGCTGTTTTTAAAAACTGCAATTACTTAATTGTAAAGTAAATTGTTTTTTTTGTACTACGCAAAAAAGTAGTTTTTGGTTTAAAAAATAATAAAAAGTAAAATTTCTTACTTTATCGCGTTAACATTTTTAATTATAGTAGTTTACTTTTAATTACTTTGCTAAACGATTTTTAGCTATTTTTAATATTTAAAGCTTGTAACAACTGCGCTTGTTAATATTATGCTTATTATAAAGCTAGCTTTGTTAATGTTGTAGCTATTTTTATTAAGAATATTATATTTAGCTTTTGTATTTTTTACAAGTTAAAACTAGTTTTGTATAACTTTAAAATTATTGCAAAAAGCTTTTTTATAGTCGTACTTGCAATTAAACTTAACTTTAAGCTTAAAGCAACGTTTAACAAAAGTTATAGCTTAGTTAACGCTAACTAATAGTTAGCTACGCTTTTTGCGTAGTAAAATAGTTATATTTTTAATAGCAGCAAGCTGTAGCAAAAATTATTGCGCGTTAAAATTTAGTATATGCTAAACAATTACGTTTTATTTATTTAACGTAGATTTGCTAAGTTAAGCGCGCAATTGCGTTGAAACTACTTTTTAGCGCGTTAGTTGCTAAGTGTTGTATAAAAAACTTTGTAAAATAATGTAGCGCTTTGTAAAAATAGTATTGCGTTTTGTTAAATAGCTTAAAGCGCAAGCTGTATACGAGTTTTTTTTAGTTTAAGTAGCTTTTGTTGTAGTTAAGACATTGCGTTTTTACTATTTGTAATAGTACGTTTTGTTAGAGTTTTAGCAAAGTAGCTAACTTGCTTGTATAGCTAACTCGCTCGTAGAGTACGTTAACTATTAAAATATACTATAATAAGCAAATGCTTAATAGAATGCTTTAGTTGCTAGGCTTTAGTTAGAGCAATTTCGTACGAAATTGCTTCGCTAACTTTCGGCTAAGCTTTGATAGATTTTAGCGTAGCGCAAAAAGTACAAAAAACTTTTTTATTTTATAAATAAAACTGCATTAATTTATTACTTTCTATATTAGAACTTACCTACTCTAGCAATTCTTTTACATTTGAATTAATTAAACTTTTTAAAATAAAAATCGAGAGATTCCTAAGAAACAACGAATATTTAAAAAGTTTAAGAACTTTTTAGATTCTACACGGCAACACTTAGAATTAGTTTTTAAAAACTAACTAACAACAATAGCTAACTTCTACGACGTAGCTATCTAGGTTTTAGTAGCCTAAGTAATGTTAATAGCTAAAAACAGTGCTTTATTAGAGAGTATTAAAGCTGTTCTTGCGAAGTAGATAACCTACAAAAGTTATAACGCTAATACAATTAACGTTTAAATTAACGCAGCAAAAGCTGCGTACAAAAAGCTAGCTTTAACTATAAATACCAGCTTGCTAGCTTTAACTATTAGAGATTTATAGAAATTTTAAAAAACGTAGACTCTATAAACTACACAAGAACTTTAGGTTTTACAACAAACTAAAAGCGAACTATTAAATTCAAAAGCTTTTGTTAACAAGCGCTTTACTTAGAGAAACTCTAACTAACTTCTACTAGCTTGCTTTTACAAGCTAGAATAGAAAGTTACGCGCATGCATTAACTACGCTCGCTAGTTTCTGCTACCGCTTTTTACTACTTTGTTGCTAACAGTTTCGTTAAACAACTTTTTAGCGCTAGAAAAAAACATAAAATACTAGACCTATTACTATTTAAAGAAAAAAAAAACTAAGCATAGTTTAAGATCTAAATAGAAAACAAAACTGCGCACAACAAAAGCTCTATCGAGATAAAGTACAGCTACATTTTCAATTAGCTAAAAGAAAAAGTAGCTATTACTAGCTTTGCTTAGTACTAGAATAATCGCACTAGAAGCACTGCGAACTTTTAGCTTACTTAGACGTTTACTTTGTAAACAAGAACTACGCAAAAAACGCTCAAACTCAACTTTTAACTTTAAAGATAAAAAAAAAAGTTTTTTTTAACAACTACAATAACGTACTTTACGGCTTAGCCGCTTACACAAGTTGTTTGCTTACTTTTGCCAAGCAATTTATCTAATACTATAACCGTAATAACTTTCTTATTAATAGGTTTTTTTTAATAGTTTTTATATCTTTGTAAAGCTCTAAGTTAGAGCTATAGAGTTATTCAAAAATTACCTAAATAGAACTAGTATAGCTAGAGTTATTAAGGTATAAATAGAAAAAGCTCGCTTAAGCTTTATACCTAGTATCTAGTATTAAACTACTATAATAAACTTTAATATTCTAGTGTTTTATTCTTTATAGTATAAGTTAAAGTACTAGAAAGTTATATAGCGTGTAGTCTAAGGTTAAAGCTAGTATATAAGTTAAAAAGTAGTTAGCTTTCTTTATACTAACTAAGTTTAGATATCTATAAATAACTATTAAAACCTAATATAAAACTACTTAATACTTTAGTACTTAGTAGAATTACACTTTGTTAACTTTAAAAAAGTAATAATATCTATAGTTATAATAGTACTACTTTTCTAATCTTAGTTAGATTATATATAAGCTTTTACTTTATATATTAGCTTTGATCCTAGACTACACGCTATATAACTTTCTAGTACTTTAACTTATACTATAAAGAATAAAACACTAGAATATTAAGGTTTATTATAGTAGTCTAATACTAGATACTAGGTATAAAGCTTAAGCGAGCTTTTTCTATTTATACCTTAATAACTCTAGCTATACTAGTTCTATTTAGGTAATTTTTAAATAATTCTATAGCTCTAACTTAGAGCTTTACAAAGATATAAAAACTATTAAAAAAAACCTATTAATAAGAAAGTTATTACGGTTATAGTATTAGATAAATTGCTTGGCAAAAGTAAGTAGCTAACTTGTGTAAGCGGCTAAGTCGTAAAGTACATTAAGAAGTTTATAAAACTAGCTTACAATGTGAAAATAACAAAAATCTTAGATTTTTAAGTTGTTAAGAATAAATACGTAGCTAGCCTTTGTGCGAATCTCTAGAAAAGAATAGCTATTATAATTCTTAAAAAGCGAGCAAGCTTCTAAGAAGTTATAAAAAAAGTTACTTTAATTAACGAGAATTTCTGCTGCGCTAAACTTGCTACTTAAAACTAGCTAACAACTATAAGTAACTTTACCGCTACTAGCCTAGATGCTATAAAATAAATAATAGAAATTGCAACTACTACTTAGTTAGCTCGCTTAAAAACAACTAAACGCACTGTAAGCAAGAAACAAGTAGTTTAGCGAAAAAAAAAAAAAACTAACTACTACTGCAAATAGAAGCTTTGTTTTAGATGCGCGTTCTTTAGTTACTGTAGTAACAACTACTACTTGTTGCAAGCAACAAAGCTTATTACAGTACAACTCGCTACTACTATTGCAACTTTGCAAATTAAAAATGTTACTAAAACAAAAAGTTTAAGAAACTAAATACTTTTAACAAAAATTGCAGTTAAAAGTAGTCTAAAAGAGATACGCAGAAATTGTTAAATTAGTATTATAAGTTTCGCTAGAAATAGCTAAATAGAAAACTTTCAACTATACACTCGCTTATTAATTAAAATACTTTTACTTTTATATTGCTAAATTTAGAATGTAATACGTATAGTATTGTAAGTAAGAAATTCTGCAACAAAGCGCGTTTCTAGCGTATTCTAATAGAACCTTAGCTAATTATAAGCTTAAACAACTACTAACGTATTAAATTACCAAGCTAGCTAGATTACCAAGCTAGCTACTTTTCTTTAGCACTACTAACTCTATTATCGGCCTACGATGCTTTAACCAAGCAACGCAATACTTACTAAACAAGAAAGTAGAATTGATATCGCAATCTAAGCTTATAAAGCTAGCTAATTTTAAAGTCTACAACGCGCTACTGCATTGTTCAACGTTAATTACTAGAAACTCTCTAATTAACTTAACAAAATTGCATTTTAACTTTAAACACAACCTAATTGCTAGAAGCTTACTACGACTAAAAACTAAACAATTGTTTAATATATTCTTAACTTTAATTCGCGAGGATTTGCTTTCTAGCTGTCTAAAGTAGGAAATATAGAAAATAAACTAATAGCTGCGCAAAGTAAAAAGCTAGTAGGCAAAAAATAAGCTACAAGATTTGTATCGCGTTTAAGCGAGCTTAAAATAGCTTTTAATTAAGCAAAAAACTAGCAGAGAATATAACAAGAAGATTTTAAAGTAATTAGCGCGTAGTTTAAGCTTGTTAGAGATACTAAAGCTAAGTACGGCATTTACAAAGATAACGTGCACAACTTTAATAAAACTAGTTTCTAGATAAGCGTAATTGAGTTTATAAAAGTTGTTACAAGCTTTTAAAAACGTACTCAACCTAATCTAATCTAGCTAGGCAATTAAGAGTAAGTAATAGTTATTCAAAGCATCTGCGCCGCAAGGTACGCAATCTCGCTGTTTATTATTTACAAAAAGCGCGTTTACATTTTAGCATAGTATAAAAAGAATTCTATACCTAGCAATTAAAAGCTTTTAGTTTTTAAAAACAGCTAGACAAACAATGCTTTTGGTTTTAAATAGTTAAAGCATTTTAACGCGCATACAAAAGCGCGTTAAGTAGAGAAGTATTAGCTACTTATTCTAAACAGCTATAAGAGCTACTAATTTTAAGATTTTAAAAACTATTGCTTTAAAAACAAAATCTTTACGCTTTGCATGCTAGCTTATTTATTTTATATTCTCTAGCTACTAGATGTAAGACTGCGTTTAATCGTAGGTTTGATAACACTTAAAATAGATTAATAGTATAGTAATAAAGATAGTATATTCGTGTAAAAGAAACGAATTGCTATTTTAGCAGCGATTCGGTGCGAGGTACCTTTAAAGGCTTTGCAAGAAACTAGTCTAGCCCGTTATAACCTACAGTAGCTATTAATAGAAAAAAAAAAAACACGTAAAGCTACCTAGCTTTACATTATTTTTCTCTTAAGAGCTCAAACGTTTCGTAAGCTAAGTTCGTTTAAAATTCTCTAATAGAGGCCTATATAGGCTATTGTAAAGCAGAATAGCTTCTTAGGGCTTTATACCAATGCCTCGAACTAGTACAAACTTAAGTAAAGTTGAAGTAAAAAAGTAGTAAAGTTTTTTTTAGTAAAGCTAGCGGTAAGGTGTACTGCTAGCAGAATCTAGCGGATTTTTAGCTTAGCGGCGAGTGCTGCCTATAGTTCTTTTATAGCTCGTACTAGCTTTTTTTAACTTTTATTCTTACATCAACCTTGCTAAATCTTTAGATTTAAAAATTAGTTAACATTAGAATAGGTAAGTTGATCTAGATTATAATAGGCTATTGTAGAGTGTTTGGTAGCTAACGGTGTAACTATTAGTTTTTTTTCGCATATTAGCCCGCGTTAGCTTTTTCTTAGCTATTTTAATTTTTTACTAGCTAACATGAACATTACTAGAGTTAGCAATAACATTCTAGACAATAGCAACTTTACAGTGCACTTTTGCGCGCGTTGCGTTGCGTTTTAAAGCAATAAAAAGTATTATTACTTAGGCTAAGTAGAATGCTGCATGCTTGTTGTTAACAACTTTAACAAGCGTTTATACTAAAAGTAGATTGTTAAAAACAACAAAAGCAAAAAGCATAGGTATCTAAAATGCTTTTAGTGTTTTAATACAAACTAAAACTACTGTTTGGTGCGTATCTAAACTAGTTAAAAGCGTTATAAGCTATTCTAATCTTATATAAAGTACTAGAAGAGCTTTAAAATAAGTTAAAAAAAGTTGTGCTCGCTCTAAAGAGAGTTTGCAACAAAAGTTATTTTATAGTTATCTCTAACTTTGCTTACAAGCCTCTGTCCCTTAGCGCGCTTAAAACTAAAAAAAAAGTCTTTAAAACTCTTCGCTAGTTTAAAGCGTATACTAACGATAAAGTAAAGCTTGCTATAATAAAAATAAGCAAAACTTGCAAAGACATTTTTAAAACGCTTAATAAGTATGTGTTATAACTCCTTAAGGTGTAGCAAAGCGCTAATTTAGTTTTTAGTTGCTAATATACTCTCTACAGCGCGCACCTCTACTTTTACAATAAATTTACTAACTTTAATAAAAATCTTAATGCTAAAGTTAAGCTAAATAGTTGCGTTTGTACTGTCAAAGCTGCTGCTTTCTAGCAAAAGTATTTTAAGCAGTTGTTTAACTAGTTAGTAGCAGCAAGGCTTTAAGAGAATGTTAAGCAAGCTAATACTTTGCGTAAAAAAGTATGTTAGCCTATTATAGGCTACTATAACTCGTATTAACATATTTTAGTTTAAAAAAGCTTGCGTTGTTATCGATCTAGCAGCTAAAAGAGATCGCGAGCGCGCTTAGCTTTTTGCAAACTTTGCCAACGCAACTGCAAAGCGTGCAGTTAAAAAAAACAAAGTGCAAAAAAGTGTGCTTACAAAAAGAGTTAAGTTACTTACAGCAAAGTTTATAAACTTTAGCTAAAAAGTTGTAAGTAGCTTAGTAGTTCCTAGCGTTAGATTGCGGCCTTTTGGGCTATTGTAGCGTCAAAGGCGGTTCTTTTGCTTGAATTAGTTTTCGAGCACGGCGTTAGCGCCTTAGAACTTTATTTCGACGTAACGAAAGCTAATACATTTCTAAAACCTACTTTGTTTTTCTTTGCCGTAAAGTGTGCTACACTAGCTTATAATAGCACAAAGTAGCTCTCTTAACGCTATGCCTTGCGACAGTAAAATAATATATTATTTCTTTCAAAAAAGTTCGTAACTTAGAAAATCTTAAATTTTTTTAAAATTTTAATGCTGACTATGCGTTAAGTAGCAAAGTAAAACGTGTTAACTATTCTCTTTTTAAAGGCACATTGCCTAAAGTGCGTCTTTTATTTTTTTTGCTACAAATATTTTTTTTTTTTTAAAATCGTTAAGTGCATTTGCACTTATATTTGGCTTAAGTTCTTAAAAGTTTTTATTGTTTAAGTATTTTTTCTATTTAACAAGGTACTCTTAGGTGCCAACTAAAGATTTTTTTTTATTAAGCACTTTTTCAACGTAGTATACGTTGTTTTTAAAAGTGCGCAAAGTATCTACTAAAAGCTTACTTTAAAAAAGTATTAACTTTTTCTAGTTGTAAAGTTCCAACAGGGATACGTAAAAAACTAAATAGACACTTTTTAGTTTAAAAAAGTCTACTTAGTACGCGTTGGTGCTAATCTAGTTTACAATAGTGCCTAGCTCTACGTACTTCTAGTTAAGCTTTTTCTTTAGCCTAGTAGATTTCATGTAGCAGTTTAAAATTAGCACTTAGTTACTTTGCTTTAGCAAGATGTGCTTTTTACGCTTGTTAAAATACTTCTTCTAATAGGCGTTTGCAGCTTTAATTTTGCGCTAGTATTTAACTTAGAAAGCAATTATGTAGGCTGCTATGCCTGTTTCTATAAACAACTATTTGTTACTAAAAAGCATTTGAGCTAATCTAAAGCCTTTAAAAACGCTTTGTAGTACGCTATAAAAAAAGTAATTTTTGTAGTTACATGTTAGCTATTGTTGTACGCGAACTTCGCTACTAGCAGCTACACAGTTTAATTATTTTATTTAAAACAATAGTAACATTAAAAGTACTATTCTAGCGTTTGATTTTGTTTTTTAGTTTAACTATTTGTTTAAGAGTAATAAGCAGAAAAAAGAACGCTTATTAAGCTAAGATAGTAGCAGAAGCTGTTTTAGAACTTTGAGTTTATAATAAAACTTTAGTCTAAAATAACGTTCTTTAAGACGCTGTAAAGTTTTACAATTTTCTTTATTTAAACTATTGCAAAGTTTTTTGCTGTCTAGTTAGCGCAAGCTAGAATATAGTAAGCTATTTGAGTTAAGCAGTTTACTACAACGAGAATAAAGTTGTATACTTGCTTTATATACTTTAATAGTAAGAGTTTTATAATAAAGTTTATTGTAATATTACACTACAAGCTATTAAGCGCTAGCAAAGGTATAAAGACTCTATAAAAGCTGTGTCTAGCTGCTACTAATTTGCAACACTTTAAACAGTTGTTGTAGTACTTTTTAACGTTTTTTCTTATGCTTTTCTACTCGTATTAGCGTTTAACTTTTTTTAAAGTTTTTTTTAACGCCGAAGTAGCTAGCTATCGAGCTGTTATAACATTTTTAGAAAGCTTTTGCTTTCTCTTTCGTTGTATTAAAGTAGATTTTATTTGACTACTTTGTTATAGCTAGTTCTAGTTTATTTTAGGCTACTATAGGCTCTACTAGTCTAGACTCGTTTTTTAAGTTAAAGTCTAAGTCTAAGTCTAAAGAGTTTGCAAAATTGCTTGCTAGATTACTTAAAAGAACTTTATTTTTTAAAAGCCTAAGCTAAAGTGCTTAAGTTAGTTTTTCTCTAATGTGCATCTTCAGTCTAAAGCTTTTATTTTCTTTAAAAAAGTTAGCAGGCTTAGTTTTTTTGCAAGTTAGCTAGCTATTTTGTAATTGCTGCTACTAGAGCAAGCTTACTATAGACACTACGAGTTATTAAAGCTCGTAATAGATCTACGTAGATTTCATTGCTTTTCTGCGCAAAAGCATAAGCTTTCTTTATGTAGTCTAGTCGTTAAAAGAAGCTATTAGCTAGATTTGTTTTTTTAGGTTAATAAATTATAACGAAGTTGTAATTTGTTAACTTTTTGTAAGCGCGAACTTAATAATAATTTAGAGTTTTTGTTTTTATAAACTATCGTAGTTATTGTATTTGTATAGAGATTAAACAGGATACTTAAAAAAAATAGCAAAAGTGTAACAAACTTTTGTTAATTGCTAATAACTTTTTATTATAAGTATTGTAATTGTACTTCGCTTGTTTATTTTCTGCGAGAAAAAACTAATTAAGCGCTAATGGCACTTTTTGCTGTTTTACTTAAACTTTTAGCTTAAAACTAAACTAGAACGTTAGTTTAAGCTAAAAAAAAAAAAAAAAAAAAAAAGCAAAAAAAAAAAAAAAAAAAAAAAAAAAAAGTTTTAGCAATTAACAAAGTTTGTTAACTTTTATTTTTTTTAAGTATCCTGTTTAATCTTATACAAACTACAATAACCTACGATAGTTTATAAAAACAAAAACTCTAAATTATTATTAAGTTCGCGCTTACAAAAGTTAATAGAGTACAACTTCGTTATAATTTATCAACCTAAAAAACAAATCTAGCTAATAGCTTTTTTAACAACTAGACTACATAAAGAAAGCTTATGCTTTTGCGCAAAAAAGCAATAAAATCTACGTAAATTATTACAAGCTTTAATAACTCGTAGTGTTTATAGTAAGCCGCTTTAGTAGCAGCAATTACAAAATTAGCTAGCTAACTTGCAAAAAAACTAAGCTTGCTAACTTTTTTAAAGAAAATAAAAGCTTTAGACTAAAATGCACATTAGAAAAAACTAACTTAAGCACTTAGCTTAAGCTTTTAAGAATAAAGTTCTTTTAAGTAATTTAGCAAGCAATTTGCAAACTCTTTAGACTTAACTTAGACTTTAACTTAGAAAACGAGTTTAGACTAGTAGAGCCTATAGTAGCCTAAAATAAACTAGAACTAGCTATAACAAAGTAGTTAAATAAAATCTACTTTAATACAACAAAGAAAAAGCAAAAGCTTTTTAAAAATGTTATAACAGCTTAATAGCTAGCTACTTCGGCGTTAAAAAAACTTTAGAGAAAGTTAAACGCTAATACGAGTAAAAAAGCATAAAAAAAACGTTAAAAAGTACTGCAACAACTGTTTAAAGTGTTGCAAATTAGTAGCAGCTAGACACAGCTTTTACAAACTTTTATACTTTTGCTAGCGCTTAATAGCTTGTAGTGTAATGTTACAATAGACTTTATTACAAAACTTTTACTATTAAAGTATATAAAGCAAGTATACAACTTTATTCTCGTTGTAGTAAACTACTTAACTAAAATAGCTTACTATATTCTAGCTTGCGCTAACTAGACAGCAAAAACTTTGCAATAGTTTAAATAAAAAAATTGTAAAACTTTACAGCGTTTAAAGAACGTTATTTTAAACTAAAGTTTTATTATAAACTCAAAGTTCTAGAACAGCTTCTGCTACTATTTTAGCTTAATAAGCGTTCTCTTTTCTACTTATTACTCTCAAACAAATAGTTAAACTAAAAAACAAAATTAAACGCTAGAATAGTACTTTCAATGTTACTATTGCTTTGAATAGAATAATTAAACTATGTAGCTGCTAGTAGCGAAGTTCGCGTACAACAATAGCTAATACGTAACTACAAAAATTACTTTTTTTATAGCGTACTACAAAGCGTTTTTAAAAGCTTTAGATTAGCTTAAAATGCTTTTTAGTAACAAATAGTTGTTTATAAAAACAAGCATAGCAGCTTACATAATTACTTTTTAAGCTAAATGCTAGCGCAAGATTAAAGCTGCAAACGCTTATTAAAAAAGTATTTTAACAAGCGTAGAAAGCACATTTTGCTAAAGCAAAGTAACTAATGCTAATTTTAAACTGCTACATGAAATCTACTAGGCTAAAGAAAAAGCTTAACTAGAAGTACGTAGAGCTAGGCACTATTGTAAACTAGATTAGCACTAACGCGTACTAAGTAGACTTTTTTAAACTAAAAAGTATTTATCTAGTTTTTACGTATTCTGTTGAACTTTATAACTAAAAAAAGTTAATACTCTTTTAAAGCGAGCTTTTAGTAGATACTTTGCGCACTTTTAAAAACAACGTGTACTACGTTAAAAAAGTGCTTAATAAAAAAAAATCTTTAGTTAGCACCTAAAAGTACCTCGTTAAATAAAAAAAATACTTAAACAATAAAACTTTTAAGAACTTAAGCCAAATATAAGTGCAAATGCACTTAACAATTTTTAAAAAAAAAAAATATTTGTAGCAAAAAAAATAAAAAACGCACTTTAAGCAATGTGCTTTTAAAAAAAAATATTAACACGTTTTACTTTGCTACTTAACGCATAGTTAGCATTAAAATTTTAAAAAATTTAAAATTTTCTAAGTTACGAACTTTTTTAAAAAAAATAATATATTATTTTACTATCGCAAGGCATAGCGTTAAGAGAGCTACTTTGTGCTATTATAAGCTAGTGTAGCACACTTTACAGCAAAGAAAAACAAAGTAGTTTTAAAATGTATGCATAACTATGCTACTTTAAGCGAACTCTTTTATACTAACTACTAGGTATTAGCTTTTGTTACGCTAAAATAAAGTTCTAAGACGCTAACGCCGTGCTCGAAAACTAATTCAAGCAAAAAAACCCTTTTGACGCTACAATAGCTAAAAAGGCTGCAATCTAACGCTAGAACTACTAAGCTACTTACAACTTTTTAGCTAAAGTTTATAAACTTTGCTGTAAGTAACTTAACTCTTTTTGTAAGCAACTTTTTTGCACTTTGTTTTTTTTAACTGCACGCTTTGCAGTTGCGTTGGCAAAGTCTGCAAAAAGCTAAGCGCGCTCGCGATTCTTTTAGCTACTAGATTAATAACAACGCAAGTTTTTTTAAACTAGAATATTTAATACGAGTTATAGTAGCCTATAATAGGCTAGCATACTTTTTTACGCAAAGTATTAGCTTGCTTAATGTTTTCTTAAAGTTTTGTTTTTACTAACTAGTTAAACAACTGCTTAAAATACTTTTACTAGAAAGCAGCAGCTTTAACAGTACAAACGCAACTATTTAGCTTAACTTTAGCATTAAGATTTTTATTAAAGTTAGTAAATTTATT